>NNCF01127014.1:804132-827252 GCA_002313205.1 Laupala kohalensis
TATATGGATTAATAATTTAAGAATACGAGTGTAATAGGAATGATAATTAATTTTATTAATTTACGAAATAACAGTCATTCTAATCGAATGTACGGAAGCCACATGTATGTACCACAAACAAATGACTTCCTTAAATCAATATTGAACCGCATTGATAGAGGTCCTTATCAGTGTCTTCCATATAAGCAGTTTCATTATGTTAGTTGGGGCAGGGATTTTTCCCTTCAAATAAAAATATATTTAAACGCAGTTCAGGAAATACATTACTCAGCTTACAAGCTCTTTCAGATGTTAGACGGTTACTCGAAATATAAGAAAGACAATAAAATGTTTGGGGAAACCCATATCAGACTAATCTGCAAGAGTAATGCGCAAGTTTAAAAAGTGTGAAAGATTAACAAACCGGTACAAACGATATATTAAGTTATTAAATGGAACGACCTTATTTTTACGTTCACTATTTATTTTCAATTACACATCCTTTGTAACGTTTCGGTCCCCCCACTGCGGGCCTGCATCGGACAACTACTGATCTAGTTACAGACGTAATTACAACATCATTATAAATAATGTCTGTAAAAATAAAGTCGTGTAACTTAATAATTTAATATAAATTGTAAAGACGTAATTACTGTATGTATATAAACTCCGTAAGAGTTATAATATTTGAACCTCGCATTATGTTGGCTGGACATTCGAATTTCTGAAAATTTAAATCCATCGCCAACCTTGGACACCAANTTCTGTTCCTTCTGCATAGAGCGTGTGGAACGAGTGTGTCTTAGATTGTCATGTTATTAACTTATTTCTTTTACAGCAAATAGTCGCTTTTGTGACTACTATTGATATTTATTTGGATATAACTTGAATTCGGAAAAGTTGGCAATTCGTGTTAGGCAAAGTTATGTGACCTGGAGTATGTAATGTGCGCGAGAAGTCGGGTTACCCCGTGACAATGGTATGAAAACCCTCCTCCAGGAAACAGCGTCCGTGTGCATAAGTGACGTCGATCCTAGCAGGAGGCTGTTGCCTTCCGGAGCGTTTGTTCCATTTGCGTAGCAGGAGCATATTGTAGGACACACCGTGCGACGGGCGCGGTACGGCGTTAACGTTCATTGCATGAAGAGGGGACCCGCCATCGCGCCTTCCCGTCGTAAATAGCTGCAGCGTTGCACAAGAGAACCACCGCGTGGCTTCGCCCTCGCTTACGCTTTTGTGTGGTCCATTGTCGAGTTAGCACCTTCACCGCCAGGGACGGACCCTCCGATGCACTTTACGATTCTCTTAACTCCGCTGGTTGGTTTTTCTAACGGAAGGTTCGCGCCGGAACGATACCCAAAAGTAATCGTTTTATTTCCCGCTGTACGTGTGAAAGTGTAGAATTACGGAAATCTAAAAAAATAATGCGACACTACTGTCTTCTAGTAATAAAAGAGTCAACAGAAAATAATCAATAGAGAGAAAAAAAACACATAAAGGTCACTCACATATCTGACGAAGCAGTTCGGGTCTTCGCCTTCGTCTTTAAAGTATCGCGATGTAACCAACGGAGCGAAAGCGCAGCGATGTCCTGTGTCTGCTGCGAGGGTTAGCTCTCCACCCATTCCAGACGGCATGTTACGGCACCCATAAAAGGACTACTGTAAACCATATAAAAGCTAACTTCATGCCTTTTCTTTCGGTCAAAGGTTAGGTACATAGTCCTCTGTCCGTCGCAGTTGGCATATCAATTACTGTCGGTATGACGAATCAGGTGATGTAGGGGGCAGCATCCGAACATAAACTCGGGAAGATTCTGCTGACATGTGTGAAACGCTCACGTATCTACAGCGAGAGGACGAGTCGACAATCTCTCAATACTGACATTGGCTCCTCGACTCCCTCAAGTGGTCTTCACACTCCTCCCTCATTCTGTTTCTTTCGTTGCGAGCACTGTACATAATCAACTGTTCCTTCTCTCTTCAGTTTGCGTTGAAAGTGTAGAATAGTCGATTGCCAAATCGTTTTGGTTTACGTTTTAATTTTGTGGAGACGTTTTTCCTCAGATAATTTATCGATCTCTAATAATTCTTCTATCTACTGGTACCGCTGTAAAAAAATGTTGTGTTTTGATCAATTCTTATTATTGGAACTGCAGGGCCCGTGAAGGATTCAGAGGGCGATGTGGGAGATAGAAAAGTGTTGGCCACAGTTAGCGACTCTGCAGACAACGTACGGAATTGTACCATGAAAATCCCTAAAATCGGTATAAACAAACAGCAACATGTAGTTATTGTGATTTCAACTCGAAAAACATACCTCACCGGCCATTTAAATGAGATAATTGGTGTAATACATCCTGTCTTATGGAGGAAACATTTATTTTCAAAGAGTGACCAACTTTTAAATCACGAAAGTGATGTACATTTACTTTGATTTGTAGTAAATTTTCTGTAGTATTTTCTTTTATCTCTATGTCACCAATCATTTGAGAAAGATATTTAAGTTTTTCAGAGGTGAGATGCATAAATAACGAAGTCGTAGCGCAATGTTTTTAAATGCTCTTGTTCCTCAATATTGTTTTATCAGATACAAATTAAATCTTTTTTTTTCTTTATTATTTTTCATATTGTTGTGTTTTAAAATAATTAGAATAAAAATAAAGGAAACTACATTTTAGTAATTTGGCTAACTTGGAGTTCTGGTCCCACTTTAAAGTATACAGAGTATAGAACTTCCTTATAATAAGCCGACCTGGACTTTTATGGAGTGCCCCAAGGCTCCGTCCTCTGCCCGAAGTTCCTTTGATGACCAGCAGCACCAACTTGTTCCTTCGGAGCGACGATAAGGCACGTAATTCAGTGTAAAGCGTCCATCGCAGAGGCATTACGTGACGAGATCGCCTCATGGAGCGTAGTTCGTTGTTGTCTGAATGGGAAATTGGTCCTCAACGCCAGTCACGTCCTCAACGCAAGATGAAAGTGTGCCTCGGCTGCTGAGGGATAAATCATATTTTTATGGAAGTGCGTGACTTGTGACTTATATCTTTTTTCGAATTCGATTTGAGATAAAATGTGGTTCTGATGCATGATGTTCATTTCATGGTTACATTGGAGGATTTATATTGAAGCGATAATCTTTCGAGTAGGTTACGAGGTTGCAATACGAATGAGATATGCGTCGTCAACGATCAGATGAAATGTGCGATGGACCGAGACTCGAACTCGGGACCTCCTGCTCTGATCGCAGTTGTGCTACTACTGCATATCTTACATGTAGGAACGGGTTTACGTGCTTGGGAACCGCCTGGGTTCACTTATCCCCTGGATTGGGATGTAAACCAAGTTCACCGGGAGTTGTGTACGTGCTTGAGGAGTCGAGGCGGGTGGTGCAGTGGATAGCACACCTGCAGTCAGTGGAGGAATCCCGGGTTCGAGTCCTGGTCCGTCGTAATTTTCACCTGGCCGCTGACGATGAAATAAATAATACNTCGGAATTTGTGATTTTTACGAATGAGATACAATATTATTTATTTATTTTCTTCCCAAATAAGAACTTTCTCAAAAATACGTAAACATTGCAATGTACTGAATTGAAATTTACTGTCATGTGTCCAGCATTGTTTTGTGAATTGGAATTTCTCTTGGCCCAAACGCACTAATATCCCTTTTGCGTAATATAGAGGCTGAAAATATGATCAACGAATGTCACATTGTTTCAACAGTTGATTGCTTCTGTCATCTGGTGAATGAAGTATAAACAAATATGTTAATTTTATCTTGGTAACAAAAAGAAAAACAAGTTAATTACGTATACAAATGAAATAATACCATAATAAAAAATACGAGAAACCAACCATAAAAACAAAATCAAAATAAACAATTAAACATTTTGGATAACCTGTCTATATCAGTTTGTAAATTCAGTGTTTTCTTTTTCACTGTTGATACGTTGTGATATTCAATAAGAATTGTCTACACATATGGTAAAAAACAAAGTCTTTTAAAAAATGTCTTTGTTTAGATATTTTTCCAAATGATGTGACGGCATTTTAATTTAATTATTGTTTTCTTTCTTATTATTGTTACATTACGTTAGTTCTTATGAAAATGATTTAAAACAAAATAATGTGTACTAATTTCAGAACTTAACTTAAAAACAGTAACTGCGGTAAGACGGAATATTTTATTGAATAATATTTTTATTAACGGCATTAAATGTATTTTTGAACAAAAGTAAATTTTTGACTAAAATAGATAGGAAAAGCATTGTTTTAATAAATGTGAACTGAAAAGACCGTTAGTAATAAACCATAAATTTATTGCCAAAAATTTCAGTTATAAACTGTGTATGAGCACGTGGAGGACAATACACAAATTTATTCTCCTGAAGTAAGCATGAGACCATCCCATCAACTCCAATCAAGTGCCCTAAGGCAGAGGCAGACTGAAAATTGTTAGCAACCTCCTCAGATAATAATAAAAAGTTAGCTACATATTAAATATAAACAGAATACCAACAAATTTATATTTAATAAAACATAAAAAGGTGGTTCACAATTACGTAATATTATAGAACTCTAGATTATTCGGAAAATATTGTTTATAAATCGCAACAGTTAAAATAATTGTGAATTTGAGAATAATTATTACAATAGATCACTGTCTCTGCGCAACAGCCTTGAACGTTAAATAGATATGGTTTACTTTTTGATGATGATATTATTTGATAAAGTAGATTGAGTTCTAGAATCGTAAATAGAACAATTACACCCATATTTTGATATAGAACGTGAAATGAAAGAGAGAGAAACTCAATGTTTACACTTCCATATCCTAGAAGACGACCTCGCGAAGGAGGCTGCGGATATCCTGACGCGTCGCACGTTCCGTCCGTTATCCCGCGCAGGAGAGAAGCAATTAAGTGGAACCAAGTCGCGCATTCGGGGTTTCCCCGGCCACCTTCGCTCTCTTGTGGTGAACACGTGACCCGCATCAAGAAGGCCTCGGAAGAGGAACTCCGTGGTACGAACACATGAAGGGCTTGGTCAAAAGAGAAGGAGATACAAAATAATTTATTGAATTCTATTGATGGTTGGAAGAAACGCTCAAAGACCGCAGTTCCGTTAAGGGACGAGAGAATTTTTGCACCCCCAATTCAGCCTCGAAATAATGCATTGTTGCCAAATGATATTTGAACGAGACCCAACAAAAGCAATACTGGAAATGTGATTTTTATGATGAAAAATTAGATCACACACAAGACGTGTATTGGTTTCATGACTTATGGTGAAGTTCAGACCATGAGGTCTGCTCTTCTACCCTGGGTGAGGGAATTGGAAAGGAAAGATGTTGGGTTGCCGAAGAACTAGGTAGCGACAACTGACATTTGTGTGGAGTAGGTGAGAGGAAACCCGAGCTGAAAATCTTACCTAGATCTATTGAGCAGGGTTTGAAGCTACGCTGCACTGCTGAGCGATGTCATGGTATTGAGGAAACTACCACTAGGCCACCGCTGTCGGACTTGCACATATTTTGTAATAAACCAATTTTATAAATATTACCTTTAAATAAAATGCATCAAATAAATATTAACAACTAACAATATGGTATTAATATTATTAAAATGTATTAATAATAACAATTATAACTAAGATCAATAATTAATCTGTTAACACTTTAACAAATGATGCCATTTATGAACTTCATTTATATCTGTTACGAGTACAGGTCCAATGGGGGGAGCTTTAGTCCCCTTAGCCCCCCCCCCCCCCCCGANAAAGAACGAGAACTCTGATGGTATGTAGGAGTTGTTATTGGACGAAATAAAGAAATGAAGAAATTATTTCTTTATATTTATCTGATTTATAGTGGCAACATTAAGGAAATTGACTAAATAGTGTACGAGAATAGTCCTTTTAATATTGACTACTTTACCTAACGTCTTATACCGTGGTAGCGAGGAAGATATTAGATAATAGTGGAGATAAAATGAATAGTCAAACTAAATCATCCTCGTAATTCTCATCTTGCGAGGAATTGTTAGGACAGTCTTTTCACCGCGAATCCAATTGTTCGTCCCACTGTAGAATGACTGAGAAGGACATTGTTCTTTGAATTAGTCGCCACAAATGGTAGAAAATGCTTCAAAGAGATTTCACAGATTCCCTTTCCTTTCAATTCTCAACTGAAAGTTGGATGGTTATTCAATCGTCCGATAATCTGGAATACGAATTGCTTGGAATCCGGAAGTCATAATTACATGTTGAAAACTGTATTAACTTTAATCAGGCGCAAGATGCATCTGGATGATTTCTTACTGTAAAACGTTATAGATTGGATTTTTCGTTGCCATGGTATGACAGACTGGGCTGCATGACTATTGAAGGAAATTAAGGTTTTTGTTTCTACGCCTTATACCAAATTGTGCATTTGTTAAAATCGCAATAAAATCAAAAAGGTTTATTTTATTTTCCTAGTTTTTACATAATTGTTTTTATTTTCACAGACCTCTTACTGAATGATACGTGGTCTGAAGTTTTTTTTTGTTCAGATAATTATTGTTCTTATAATGAATAAGTTGTTAATAAATACGATTTATGTCTATTTTTCAATCTTTATTTTCCTTAGAAAACATTCAAAGATTACCGAAGTATACGCATTCGTTTGTGGTCACATCGTCGATAATAGAATCACACATTTTTAAGCTTAGTTGTGTAAATTCTATTTCGTTTGTAGAACCAAGAATTCTTTTAAATCATTTAATTGTGAGACCCGCTCTGGAATGCTGGATTAATTCCTCATTCTAAAATACCAGCATACGAAAGCTGGATGATGTTTCAGGAAAGCAAAACCGCAGAGAGAAATGTTTTAATTCGTTCGTCTGTTTCTGCGAAGCGGCTGTTCCAACAAACGCTCGTTCAGTTTATCTGGATGTCCTTTTGTCTGCGATTATTCGGGAATGTCTGCTTGAGAATGATCCTCTCAATCTCCATACAAGGGAGTTTTTTTCTGCTGCGGCCGCGATCTCAGTGTTCGTTTGTCGTTCTATGGAAATGGGATGGAAATGTGTCAGCTTGGGAGACTCGGTCTGGCGGATGGAGGAGTCAAGTCTGAGGATGCTGTCGACTGAAGACAGGACTCATGAAATGGACCCAGTTGGCGGTCCGTAATTGTGTTAAAAATACGTTCTCAAGTGTAATCTTTATCATGGATAGCAAAACTACCATTTTAATTTTTTTAGATTCTCAACCTTAGCACGGTCGTGTACATTAATTATGTGACCCAATCCATTTCTCGTGTTTTCCTTCGCATACAGGCGGATTTTCCATGCATGCTGGGGGTGACGGTCTATTGTAATAATTAATGTAGCATTTATAATTTGTTTATAGCTACGATTTACAAAACAATATAATCCGAATAATCTAGTTCGATAATAATACGTACTTGATTCCATGTTAGTAATATAACTTTTTTGAGTTGTATTAAATACAAATTTTCTGGTATAATGTTAATATTTATATACAACCAAAGTATTTTTATTCTTAGGAGTGTGATGAAATGTTAAATCCGCCTCTGCCGTAGGGAATTAATACATTTTAATAAATTTATTGTCATAAAACAGTACTAACTGCGTATGACCTCGTGGAGGACAATAAACTAATTTACCCTCCGGAAGCAAGCAAGGGACCATCTCATCAATTCCGATCAAGGGCCCTAAGGCAGAGGCGGATTCAAAAATTTCAGCAAAAGTTCCTAGATAAGACAAAAAGTTAGCTGCGAGTTATAATACTAATAGAATGTCAATATGTTTGTAATTTTACGCAAAAAATTACATGTACAAGTTATTATTGAACTATAGATTATTCTGAGTATAGTGTTTAAAAATCATAAGAGTTGAAAAAACTATAAATTCACGATTTATTGTTACAATAAACACGTCCCTAGACAAAGCCTAGAGAACCTGTATAATAAATCCGCTTCTACCAGAAGGAAAAACGGAGAAAAACCCGGGCCAGGATGGGGCTACAGAATTAATGTACACAACCGTGCCAAAGTTGAGTACACATAAAACTAAATTAATATGAGCCATACGGCAACACAATCATGCAAGAAAATAGTTTTTGAAATTGTTATAAGTTATTTAAAAAGTGCTACAGCAATGGCGTGATAAAGTACAAGACGAATTTAACTTTTATTAAAATCAATAAATTCTTTTACAGTGTAGAAGCACTGGTGCAGGAGGTAGTTTTTAACCGCGGATTTGAAGATATTCAATTTCATAATGTCTTTTATATTCTTGGGCAGGGAATTATATAGAACGATTCCCGAATGATAAGGTCCCTTTTGGCAAAGAGTGGTTGACACTCTAGGGCGATGAATATTACTACTATTGCGTGTATAGTGTTCGTGAACGAGACTGTTTCGTATAAAGAAAGGGTGGCACTTCAGTAATTCGGTCTTAACAAACACGACTGTTTCATAAATATAAATGCAGGGAAGTGTTAAGATATTTAATTCCTTGAATAAAGGTTTACAAGAGTTTCGGGGGTGAGATTTACAAATTATCCGAACTATCCTCTTCTGAATTCTGAAAGTTTGAATACTCTGACCGGAATTACCCCAGAAGGTAATGCCGTAACGTAAATGGGAGTAAACGTTTGCAAAATATACGCAACGGGAAATACGTGGACTAACTGCGTTAACTAAGATTCGGAATGCCTAACACAATTTGCTTAATTGGGAATTAAGTTTGTCAACGTGACAGTTCCATTTGAGGTTGCTTTGAATATGGAGACCTAAGAATTTTGTGTTCGTAACAGTTTTTAATTGTGTTCCGTTTAAAGAAAGACAAACCTGGGGTAAAGATTTTGTGATACTATTGTGAAATGACATAGACACTGTTTTGTCAATGTTTACAATGAGACGATTTGCATGGAAACAAGCCGAAAGGTTAGACAAAACGTTTTGAGCATTGGCGTATTTACACAGTAAATTAGTATCATCAGCAAAAAGAACCATTTTGCAAACTGATGTGGATGATGATTGATGGGATGGTCCCTTGCTTGCTTCCAGAGTAAGTAAGTTTGTTGTCCTCCGGTGGTCATACGCAGTTCGTAACTGCTTTTTTTTCATGAATTCATGAAATTTATAAATTTAAGAAAATGTATTTGTTTAAGTTGAGTTAAGATGTCCCTGAAGAAAAATCATAGGCGGATCTATGGGACCTGAACTCTTTACAGATAAAATTGAAGTTGATAAATGACATACTACTTTGTAAAAGTGTTACCAGATTAATAATTGCTATTAATTATATAACTGTTATTATTATTAATAATACCAGGGTAATAAAAAATAATACAATAGTAATAATTTTAATAAATAATTGTTGGTATTATTAATAATACTAGATTGTTAATTTTTATTTATTTATTTGATGCATTTTATTTAAAGGTATTATTTATAAGATTTGTATTGTAAAACCATAATTATTAAACAAAAATGTTCCCCGGTTACCCCCCCCCCNGATTCGAATGATGTGTCATGGAGAGCAGTAGAATTCCGGAAATGTCATAATCCTTTAAAGGGAAGCACGTGCAAATAGATTGCCCAGAAAATCAATCGCTCAAGTCGTTCTCTGAATAATTCAAAAATTGAGTTTCTTTCGGAAGGTCTACACTTAACGAAGTGTGTCATTGGTTCCAGAGGTTTTGGTTGTAGAATTGCGAGTCTTTGTTAAATCGATGAATATTCATCGTCTCGTTCGATTCGATTGCTCGATGGCGTTGTTCCGGAGTCACGTGACATTTGGGTTCGTGTGTGTAGCAAACTTTCCCTGCATCGAATTACACGCGTCTATTGTGATTTTGAATGCTCCTCTTGTCCTCAAGGACCCTTGTACAGTTCTAATTCGATTTTGTCTCCAGGAAGTAAAAAAAGAGCAACCTTTTTTATGTTGCATAATTGTACCTCTCCTAATTTTACCTAACCCAAAAGCTTTATAAGTGCCACAAATTTGTTTTACATTTTTTTCTGTAATGTATTTTATCATTAAGATCTATAATAATTTGAAATACTAATTCAGGTGTATTTTTTTTTCAGGTATGTGGAGACTTTCGTGGAAAGAAGTTGTCGTAAGTTACACGTTGTGCTCTATGCATATCCAGTTCGCTCTCTCATCTGTTACACAATGTTAGAAATTCACCTACATGGCTTCTGTGGAATTTTTGCAACCATTTCAATATATATTAAATGAATTTTTGAGGGTAGCTCTGTTCAATTTATCTTAGACAGCCGGCCGTTTCCTATACACTTTCGATCGGTCGGGCGGACACTAGATAGGGTCAGGCGAAATGTATATTTGTGAACAATTTATTTATATTGCGACATTTTGATTCTTGGCAACAAATTAATATTATTTCAAGTTAGAAAAATTGAATAGTATACTTCTTTACTTTTTAATAGTATTTTTAATATTTAATATAATAATAAAATATTTTAGGATTAAAAAGTAAAGTAACGGAGTAATTTCGAACACATTTTTTTATTTACTCTCACCGGACATGCAATGTCGAATATTAATTATGATAACATAGATTTGTAACACAAACTTGTGCCCCCAACTTTTGATGAAAAATTTGATGTTAAATGTACTTTAACTCGCATGCCGTTAAAAATAGTTTCTCGGGTCGCATACGTCCCGAGAGCCGCCTGTTGGACAGCGCGGATTTGGGTCATTTCATGTTGCATGTGATTTCAAAAAGAAAAGAAATATTTTTAGCACCTATTTCGTTTTTAAGGGAAAAGCAGTCTTCTAATTTTTGCCTACTTAACTTGAAACAGTCGAATTAAATGAATAATTAAAGACATACGTCCTTTTAAGGGCAAATAATATATATTTTTTGTGAAAAGAGCTCACTACGTTTCGACTTCGTATTATTATTAGGTGATCAAATAATAACACATTATAACATAGCAACAGAATAATTGAACATTTTATTAAACATAAATATAAACACAAAATATGTCCATTAAAAAGCAGAAACTACACAATCATGTTATAATGTATATAATGTATACCAGGTTGCTTTTCGGTGTCTGTGCGTAAATTCAAACTCTCGTGTGTATTTTTTTAAAATATCATTTCTGATACACAACGTTTGTAATAATTCTTTATCCAAAATTAATGTATTTTCCCTATCCATCAAGTGATCATTATTAATGCAATGTGAGGTAACTACACTTTTAAATTTCGTTTGTGCTACTGGATTATATTTTTAACCCTCTCTTTGTTTGACCTACGTAGCTAGCATTTCAATCTTTACACTTTATCATTACAATTTTATTTTGTACAAGTATACTACGTTCTTAGTATTCATTTTATCTTTCACTTTCATTATCAAATTATTTCTTTTATTTTTAAATGTTGAAATCAATTTCATGGGGGCGACCCGTGGCGTAGTGCCTAACGCACTAAGGGGACGCGGGTTCAAACCCGGTTGAAACCAAGTAGAGGTGGTGGACGAAGCGGTGTTCGCGGCAGGTTTTCTCGGGATTCTCCCGTTTCCTCTGCCTATCATCCCACCACAACATTCACTCATCGTCATTCACCCCCATGTCATTTAAATCACCCGCCTCGGGGAGATGCGGCAGGAAGGCCATCCGGCACCCTAGAAATTCCCCCGCCAAATCAAAGTAAGGGGCCATATCATCCCCACTAAGGATTAGGGAATAGGAGCTAAGGTAAAGAAGAAGTTGAAATCAATTTCATATTCTCAGACTTAGGATAGAAATAGTGGAATTTGAAATAGTCGAACTTATTGGGTCGTAACTTTTTTTAAACAGAATTTAAACAGAACCTCATGTACATTTCTTCGGTGGAGAGGATCAGTAGACGAATTAAAATTTATGAGACTCCATTTTGAATGCAGATGTGCATATTAATAACGTTTGCCCATCAGTTTCTTGTAAGAGATTTTCAAAGGAAACGATTTTCCCTGTGACATCGCATGCATATCGGGATTCTTTCGTTGGAAGTCCATAATGAATAAATGAATACAGAATGGAAAATGCCAATCTGTCAGCGATGTCGGTGAACCCGAGTTCACACAACCACCCAAACTGAGGATGGAGCAAGAACTCTACGTTCAAATCAGTTCAAATCAGAATTAGTGAATTATCCCTGAATTATCCGGCGGAAGTAAATGAAAGTTACTGAAGTAAAGTACATCGGTATAATATTAATGAACCTGCATTGGTGATCTGGTAGTCTTAATCATGGCAGATTTAGACATCGGGTTGTAGGTAGAGTTAATTTTTGCTCTAACCCACTTTTTTAGTAGACATAACAATTTCAAGAGTAAATAAGATAAACGTAAGAAAACCTTGTTTAAAATAAGCTCTTATATAAAAAGTACTGTTCTAAAAGGAAATAAATAACGTTCAGTAAAATTGACAATTTTAAAACGTAATCAGAAAAAGTTGATAAAAAAAAGAAAAGAAAATCAGAAAATTTTAAAAGTTTCTTAACGATTATATTATTTTGTACTTTTCGTATACGTAAATATTTTTATCAAATAAACCCAAACTCGACTGTCCTACCATTCTTCATTATTTTACAGGTCACCCCCCCCTCCTCCATAGACCTCTAGGTTATCTTATCCGTACTGTGCTTGTTGTCAGATAGTCATCTGTGTACCAAGTTCGGATGGAATTACTCAAGGTATCCCAGAGTTATAGTGAGATATAGATTTACATTTCATCCCCCTTAGAGGTATATTTTTGTAAACTGGCTCGAGAATCACCTGTTGTCATGCAAACCACACAAATCCATAAAATTTCTGTTCGATCGGAAACTAGGAAGTGACTGGAATATCGATTAGCGAGTTTGAAACGGAAGGACAACGTACATAAAACGAAGCAAGTTGTAACAATAGACATAAGCAGCAAAAAAAGTTTCAAAATGATAAAAATTAGACGGGGTAAAATCGTGTTGTTGACACGTAAATAATCGATATTGGCGGGTAGTTTTTGTATATGACGTAATTCAGTGTGTTTTATGTTTAAGACTTGATGAATTCCAGAGTCATATATTAAGAAAACATTTTGTCAAACTGAGTCTCTCGTGTTGATAAGAAACCTGTCGTTGTACAATCAATCAACCATGGATTGATTAGCCTCTCATCGCTTTTGAGTGGTTTCTTGTGTTCATCGCTTCTGTTCCGCGAGAAAAGTTTACAAACGAAGTAATTTTTTAATTCTGAAACGTACTTCTGAAGTAGTCCTAGGACATTATAACATTGTCATCAACAAGTAACAAGTATGAGAACGGGTAAATCCTTTGAACACGTCTGATTGTTACTATACGTGAACACCTGCATTTACATCTCTTTCCTGTATCACTCCAACAAATATAAATGCTATTATTTCATTTAAATGTCTGGTTAGTTGTGTTTTTTACGTTGAAATCACAATGAGTACATGTTACTCTATGTCGATTTCAGATATTTCAGCGTTTTAATTCTACTAAATTATTTATAATTGTTTATTTCCAGCTGTACGCAACATTGGCACGGTTGTATACATTATCTCTATACCCCATCCTCGCTCGGGTTTTTCTCCGGTTTTCCGTCGGGTAGCGGCGGATTTTTCCATAGACGGGAATGCCATTTAAAACTTTTGTCATTAGTCTCGAATCTTCACTGCACATTATATCTAACATTCATTTTGGAATAATATATTAATAACGTTTCGTATATGATTTTTTTTATAAGTATTAATTCCACCACTGCCCTTGGCCCCTTGATCGGAATTGATGGGATGGTCCCTTGCTTGTTTCCGGAGAGTAACTTAGTTTATTACCCCCAGCGTGGTCATGCGCAGTTTGCTACTGGTATTATGACAAGAAAGTTTATTTATTTATTTATTTATTTACTATCTCAAGGTATTGCAAAAATTATTATCTTCGTTATTTATTGCTTCTTTTTGTGAGAGGTTGACCAACTCGTCTGCAAATTTTCGTCTGTGTTCGTAGTGCTTGAGTTTCTAAAAGATAACATGCCCCAAATCCTCGAATCTCTGTGTTAATCCAGTTTTTCCCGTTTGCAATGATTCTTTTCTTGTGTCATACAAATCCTCCGACGCGTCGTAGACGGAAAGACCTTTGTCTCAAAGCCCTTGTCGCTGTCGCCCAAGGATAAACAAAGGAAGTGCGAACTGCGTCGCTCCTCATTCCAGATGCATTACTTAATGAACGGTCTGGGATACGTTTTTACGCCCACTTCAACCTTTATGCTCTGGTATTAGAAGGAATTTGAATAAGTAATAATTGAAGGATAATTAGTCATTTCTAACATGCACATAATCATATTTATTTAACTGGAAATAGACAAATCGTACCCGGAGGCAGAATATAAGGAAATACAATGAAGTCCTCAAAAAATATATATTACACGGAACTAAAATTAAAATTGTTTAACTACGTGATTAATACTAAAACATTAAATATAAAAACATGCGACCATGACACACTATTATTAAATTAAACTATTAATCACTATTTATTTCACATTTTACGACTCAAGATCCGGACACTCGATTCATCCCTTTAGTGCACCTTTCTTCACTTCACATTCCCCTTCCCTCCCTCTATCTCTGCTTTGCACTACCACTATCTTCACATCTGCACTAACGCACCCTTTTCTCCAGACCTTGCCTAACTCTGCAAATAGATGAAAATCTCGAAATCTTTACACAAGAGATGCAGTCATTACACTCCTGTCTCGAATCGTTCTATTGACAAATGAAAATTTTGCCCAGAGGTTATCTGATCAGCGAAGAGCTATAGTTAGAAATAACTTAATTGATCCCCAAGTGTTGAGCAAAATTACGACAGACGTTACAACGGAATTGGTAGGAGAGGTTGTACATGAATCAGATGGAAGTACCAATTATGTACAACATCAGAAAGCTGTTTTGCTCAACACATCAAGAATAGTCAGAAAATGTTTGGATCGTCCAGAGTGAGTGTGCTTGGTGTAACCCGTACCTCCCTACGACCAGCAGAAAAACCTGGGATCCTAAACGGAATAAAATAATTATAATAATTAGACTATCAGAAAAACCTCAACTACATAATTCATTAGAACTCAACTACGTTACCTGTCGGTGTGGTTAACAGCGATTTAAGAGATTTATACGTAGTTTTGTTGAAAGTTTGTATTTGTGTATCCTTGTTTCATTTCTCTTCGCTGTTGATGGAGGCAGTAGAGATGGTATCGCTCCGGTCGGCGTCTGAAGGTGGCGTGCTGCTAAGCCGATTCCTTGATCCGCCTCGTGCCCCTGTGTTTATCAGCGATCGCCTCAAACGATTTAACCCTGTAGGCATACATTATCCCCCGGTCACAATGTCCTACGAGAAACGCTGGTCATTCGCTACACGAGCGTGGAGTGTAAACATATTGTTAGTCAACAGATTGATGGCTTCCAAAGTGGTCGTTCTGCATTGAATGAAGTTTTGTTGTTGTTGTTGCAGTGTCATAAAATTAAAGAAAAGATGTGGAGAGTTGCTATCTTCAGAACACGAATTGTAGGGTTATGAGGATGCTAAGAAAAATGTTTTCTGCGATGGATTTCTAATCACAACATTATTGCATGAGATGCAACGAAACGTTCTGTTAAACTTGCAATATTGTTTTATTCCAGTTCTCGTGGCAGCGAACTTAAAAGTTATGTGGGTCATGTTTGGTGTACTTGCGTCAATTTCAGCCTAGTCACGCTATTAGCCAGTATGGCTGCGGACTGCGTCGGGGCGTTTAATTCATGATACACGAAGAAAATACGGAAAAGTGTTTGTAAATGGAGTGCGTATTTTAAAAGTTGCACGGTATTTTAAAAGTAGTTAAAAGAATGATAAAGTGATGAATATTTGTAAATCTATAATTCTGTATATTTTGAAATCTCGGCATAATATAACCCCCTCGATTTTTAGACTTTTAAATACATAGAAATGGAGACTGGCGTTTAGAACTGTAAGATTAAAATGTTTTCTCCAATTTACTTTAAATATGAGTAAATAAATAGCGACATCCTTTTTAGTAGACAATATTTATGTTTTAGAATTCAATAAAAAACAACATCACTAAGTAAAAACAAGAACAATACAACACTTGAAATTTTTTTAAAAAAATTGTCTGCTAATAAAAGATCGTTATTTATTTACTCAAATTTCACTACGCAGACGAAGATGGACTGTTCTTACTACAAATATCTTACACATTTTATGTCAAATACGAGGAAAAAAACCGAACAAAAATTAGTTTGAATTCGAGACATACATTCAACTGAGTACACGTAGCCTTGTGCTCATGAATTTTATTATTTTGATGCTCCTTTTTTTCTTCTTAATCGTTATTGATATAACTTATATAAGTGTTTTGTTAATTATAATCCCTGATTTTTACGGATCAAAAATAGGGGAGAAAAAGTTGGACATTTTTTTGTATTGAAATTACGAAATTGTAACTCATAAAGTGGCACATTTTCTTGAATTGCAACTCTGTATTCTTAGATGTACAACACATATCACCTTAAATACTTAGGAATGATTTATTAAACGGCGTTATTACGTTGCTAAAGTTTACCCGCTTCACATAGAAGAGACTTTAATTCCGAAGGACATTCGTAGCTGTGGGGGCACTGAGGGTGTAAATGAGAAGCGACAGCTGGTGTATGCGCCAGAGACAGGTGTGCAAACTATAGGAAAGCGTGCTTGCCTCGCAGTGGGTGTGGCTACCGAAGGGTGCCATCAGGTTCCTGGAAATGGGGGCAATAGTGCAGTGTGAAACCTTTTGCTGTGATCCATTAAATTGACACTTTAGCATTACATGTTTTGCTGCGTGGTTTATTTTTGCTCCGCAATATCCTGAAATATTTTGGAATTTCATTCTAATATATTCCGCATTTGTAAGTTTTAATAGTTCTAGTACTTGAATTCTTTTTTTTTAATTAAAATCTAGTATATTTGTGAATACTATATGATCTTCTTGGACAATGAACAATATTTATTGTGATTTTTTCCCTGAACACTACGTTTTGTGTCCTACACTTCTGCACATGATGAGGAGGACCCCAAAGACCCTTGAACCGATACAGAGTGACAAGAAAATATCACAATAAATATTTTTAATTTTATGCCTTTTGGCGAGGTTCAGGGCATGAGGCCTGCTCTTTCACGTAACCGTTGGACTTGGGTGAGAGAATTGAGAAAGTGATATGCTGGGTTGCCGGGGAAATGATGGTACCGAACCGTCATTTGGCTGGGGTAGGTGAGGGATACTCCAGTTGAAAGCCTCACCTAACTTGGCAGAGCAGGGTTTGAATCCACACTCTACCACTCAGCGGGATAGCGGAAGCGAATATTTTTTTATGGGACTTTACGGCTCGTCGACATCGAGGTCATTAGAGCCCTAAAAAGTTGTACAGGTAGGGAAAATCCAGTTACGCACTAGGGAAAGCCAACATCACTCTCCCCGCGTGTGGGACTCGCCGAATGACTCAACCATACCCACTAAAAACCCTCCTGAATTACAACTCAAAACTCAAACATCAACATACCTCAAAACATTACATATATCATTATAAAAAAGAGTGGAAGAAGGAAGAGGAAAATGAAAGATACCCTAGCGTCGGGATCGAAAAGAACAAGAGGTGACCAAGGAAGGTCAGGAAAGAGAAAGGAAGGAGCCTTACAAAAGTAAGTGGAAGTAATGCCAATCACAGCTCGGGCCCCGTGTTTGCGAAACACGTACTTACTAGATGTAAGTCCCCTGGGGGGCGGAAGCGATGACTCTTCTACTGGACCACCGCTGTCTGTGAGTATTGTAAATTCAATAATTCGTATGATATATTAAACTATTCTAATTTTTAGTAATATGAGTAAGTTTTGAGAATGTTAGACAATATGCAAAATAATGTATTTCGAAGTTTTACTGGCTGTGGTAGGAGAGCGGTAACCTATTGTAAACCCCTATTTTAATGAGTGTTTCGTTGGGAGTACAGATCATTTCACCGAGAGAAAAAAATTGTCATGTGAATTATTGGTATTACAAATCTCTTTCGACTGTAGTACCTGTCATTATAAGTATTACACAGGTTTTGGTGTCACAATACTCAGTGTTTTAATGCAACTATTGATGACTGCAATAAGCCGAAAAAGCTTATAAATACCTGAAACTCATTTGACAAGTGGCAATGTATCTTATTGAGCTTTATTTTGACAAAGCTTTCGCCATATTTTCATTATCAAGTATTGATATTGACCGTAAGTTGTTATGAAATTATTTAAAACTTTTTCTCAGTTTATACAAATATATTAACTCACATGTATGTTACAAATTAAAATATTACGAATAATTTATTACAATACAAGATCTACAAGACTTGGAGAAGCTCCTGGTGCATCGAAACTCCTGGCTCTTGCGTCATCAAACGAAAGATAAGTTGAAGGAACACTTTGAGCCACCATCATTTGAGATCGTGCAATAAATAACTTTCTTTTTGTATTTTTGGGAATCACGCGGGTGATATCTGCATGTAAAATATTTTTCAATCAAATGAAATGAACAAAGATTGATCTAACCGAAGTAAAACCAGGAAAAAAGCCGGAGTCATGATAAGCTAGGATTGCCTTGAGCGATCAATTAGCATCGATTATTATTTTAAAATTGTATTGAAAATAGCATGAAATTAGTATTGTGTTGATTCTGGACCATATATAGCCATTTGCTTTCCTTCATTTTCCTGAACTTTTCGATTTATTGTTGGTTACCCTGTTTCTAAGTTTTAGTTCTTTGTTGCGTCTATCGTACGTGATTTGATTCACAATTGTTTCGAAAATGCTATGGGGATTCGAAAACAACCTTTTATATACAAAATTCAAAACCTGACCCGAGTTAACTCGTAGTTGAACCCTTCCGGTGGCTCAAGTGTTAGTGTCCTTGCTCATCACCGAGTCATCCGGGTTCAATTTCCGGCGGGGGAATTGTAGTTTTTACATCAATGTCCCAGTTTATATAGCTGTGATAATGGAACTCTCCTCCTTCTTTCCACCAAATAGTACTATTACTAACTACTTCTGCTAACACCTCCACGTGGGCCAAGTTGTCGCTCCATGTAGATAAGCTTCAATAGCACGTGAAGCTACATTTCTCATTTACAAATACTACAGTAAAAAGAAATTGAAACTCAGTATTCTATTGAAAAGTTGAGTAACCATAAGAATCTTGTTTATTCTGTTCGTGTAGTGAATTAGCGATAGATCTCTTTAATGAGGAAGACATCTCTTGACCGCCACAGCTCTCTGTTCCATTGGCATGGAATATCATTCCTGGCTGCAAATGGCAACATGCAGAGGCAGGTGGTGAACGTGGCATCATGCTGTTAATCGGCTTAAGAGCATTACTCGCCGCCGCTCTCCCTGTTGTCACCGCGTAAGTTGGCTGTGCCCTACCCCTCCCANGCCGCTCTCCCTGTTGTCACCGCGTAAGTTGGCTGTGCCCTACCCCTCCCACAGCTCGCATTTGCTCTTGTCATCCGGCGGGGGTCGAGGGGTGGCATCAGGGCTCGCCGTTGCAATAAACACCTCTGTGGGGTGGGGTCACGTCCTACTTTTCTGTTTTGTAGCATTTTTTCAATGTTGATATTCATGGATAACTGAGGAAAAGATTGTGTCTCTTTCTAAACAATTTAAAGCATAAAACTTTTAACGACCGCGGCCATCTTCAGTGCTACAAAAATAAGATATTAAGTTCTATCTTAACCATTGTAACATGTAACTAATGATGAAGTAAAATACTGTAAAGTGAATTGCGTATTATAAAAATAAATTGAAAATATTGGACGAGTCTATTACAAAATTAGAATAGCATATTTTAGATTAAGAAAAATGTGATAAATTTATAGAGTAAGATGGAAACAAAAAAATATTGAATGAGGTGAAATGAGTAGAAGACAGGGCGAGCAAACTGAACGTACCTGAATACGGTTAAAGCTCTTAAATACTTAGAGTTAATACCCCAGCTCAGAGGTGAGAACGACGTTATATGTTATAATGGTTTCCTTAGAATTCAATATCTTATTTTTCGTAGCTCTGAAGATAGCCGCTATGTGGTCGAAGAAGCTTTACGTATCAAATTATTCCGAAAGCGATTCAATGTTTTTCTCAATAATTTATGAAAACTTGTTTAATACCTCACCATAACCTAATATTAATATTTATAATTATTTTAGTTATTAGTTGTAATTAGAATGTATTTTTATAAATTACCTGAAAATTGTACTTGGTTGTTCACCCGCGGAACCGGAGAAATATTGATGCAGGGTTTCACGGCTAACTTGGTCAAAATTTAAAAATACTTTTCGAGGTATTATGTCGCGTCATTTTGTTGAAACACGCCGTTTCATTGGCATTAATACCTCGAAAGTATGTTTAAATTTCGGAGATAAATTGTTTTATGTAAAATTTATTACTCTTGAAACTGTGTAAACATGTTATTCAAGTTGCAAAGGTAATGAAAATTTAATGAAGTATTAATTAAGTAAAGTATTTTTAATCATGTTACGTCGAGTGAAAATGGGAGACGGGACCTTGAGCTCAGCGCGCTCATGCGCCTACCGACTGCGCCATCCCGTTCGCCTCTCGGGCCCGTCTACCATTCTCATTCAACTTGTGAAACCCAAAGACCTCTGAGGTGGTCTCGTAGAGACTAAACTCATCTGAGGCGACTCCCTTAGGAAGTACTTTATTTGGGTAGTATTTTTCCATTTCTGGTTCTATGTTTTTAAAGTATTTTAAGTAAATACACTTTTTTACAAGTATATTGTGATGTATGAACTTGTCTGTCCGGGACAAACCGCGTCTCAATAGATACAACTACCAACGTTTCGGCCATCGTACTGTGGCCTTCTTCAGGGCAATGTCAGAGACGTACAGACCTAAGTCACTGTCGTACTCTGCGAGGTCGAAGGAGTCACGCGTCGGTTATATAGGTTCGGTTGGGGAACATCATCCTGATTGGCCAAGCGCGGCGACCAATCAGCGCGGGCCGGGTGGAGTGGGCGCCTAGCAGAGCCTAGCAGAGTACGTCAGCGACTTGGATCTATACGACTCTGACATTGCCGTGAAGAAGGCCGCAGCTTGAAGGCCGAAACGTTGGTAGTTGTATCTATTAAGACGCGGTTTGTCCCGGACAGGCAAGTTCATACTGACTCCGGCCGCGGAAGCCTACGTTTGTATATTGAGATGGTTTATCATGCATGTTGTTTTTTATCCTTTTTATTTATAATAGTTTATTTTTTGGTGTACAGGTTTTTCTCCGCTTGTCCTCCGGGTAGTGGCGGATTTTCCTTAGGCAAAAATGTCATTTTTTACTCTTGTTGTTATTAATCTAATTTTTTCCTGTACATAATATCTAGATTCGTTTAGGAATAATAAATGGAAAACTATGTATTTTATTGTATATTTTCTTTTATAAGTATTTAAACCACCGTGCCCGTGGACCCTTGATTGAAATTGATGGGATGGTCCCTTGCTTGTTTCCGGAGAGTAACTTAGTTTATTATCCCGCTCGTGGTCATACGCAATTTCCAACTTTTTTTGACAATAAAATTTATATTTATTTAAAAGACACTTTCATCTTGTGTTGATGAATTTCTTGCTTCGTAGTCCGAGTACAAGCGGAGGTCTCCTGTTGAAAGCCAGCATCTGCCGATGAAAAGCCAAGTTTCTGAAGTGAACCCTCTGAACACAAATGTCGAGATGCATGCAAGTACGCTGAACACGCGTTCGTTATAATTGAAGAACTAATTTCGAAGTTTACTTTTGAGGTTCATTATTTACTTGGTAAATTGCGGAGTCGCTGTACGTTCTGTTGACTAATTCCGAGCGAGGAGCAGCTTGTCAGAGAGTATCACTAGTTTCTTGCTCTTGATATCTCAAACTTAGGACTCATGTCTCATTTTCAACATTTCGAAACTTTGTCAAATTGTAATTCCTTTGCTGCGCGGATGTAACACGTTAACGTCGTTTCCCTTCGATTTTCCTTTGAAATTTTTAATTGTTTTCTTTTATAATAATAATAATAATAATAATAAAGTGCCTTTACTTTGGTGATACTGAGACCTTAAGGGCAGCTCTTCCGTCTAACCATTTTAAAACATTTACATTTTAATTATAAGATGAAAATTGGGAGGATCATATTTACATTTAAAACTGGGAAGCATACTAGGGACCATCCTGGTGAAACCTTAAGCAATTGAGTAAACCCAGCGAAACCCCAATCAGGATGGCGGCTTAGTGCCTAACATGGGTTAAAAGCAGCAGTAACAGTACAATATAATTATGAATATACAAATAGCAAAATATAGAAATTACAACAAGGATATCAAAACAAATTATTACATAATGATAATATTTACAATCTTATATATTACATAAGATCATATGAAACTAGAGTACTTAAAGAATGAAAGAGAGAGATAATGTAAAAGCAAAGAAGAGAAAAAATGAAGGAAGAAAGCATACAAATGAAAGAGAAAGAATTGACAGTGGTAAGACTAAAGGGCATTGTTTTCCATCCACTCTGTAAGACGTTGCCTGAAAGAAGAAAAACTTGATCGAGATTTTAGTCGAGCAGGAAGTTTGTTCCAGGAACGTATTGTGTGTACTGTGAAGGATTTACTATAAAGAGTTGTGCCATGCCGAGGAATAGAGAGGAGATGTGAGCCTCGCGCGCGATCCAGTTTCAAATATTTAAAACGTTTTGCTAAAACTATCAAATGTGCATTTTTTTAAATTATTTTATAAAGAAGAGATAGGCAATACAGAGTTCGACGTTCCTCGAGTTTGTGTGTTCTGGATTTTTTGAAAAAATTCTGTCACATGGTCATACTTCCTGAATCAAAAATTAAAAAAAGAATACATGAGTTCTGAGCTACTTGTAATTTACGTTTCATTTTTTCCGTCAAGTCAGTGAAAAGAAAGTTGCAGTAATCAAAGTGCGGCATGACAAGAGACCTAACCAGCATTTCTTTTACTACTGTTGGTAAAAGATCACATAGCCGTTTTAAAGAGTGGATGGTCTGTCT
>NNCF01127014.1:827407-841863 GCA_002313205.1 Laupala kohalensis
GTGATTTAGACGGATTTAACAGGAGGTCAATATATGTTGCCCACATACTGAGTGAGGTGAGATCTTCGTTAAGTTTTTGCGCAATTGAAGTTATGTTAGACCGTTTGCCACTACTATAAATTTGTAGATCGTCGGCGTACATTTGAAATTTGCTATGAGATTTGTTGACGGCATTAATGTAAATTAAAAAAGCAAGTGGATCGAGGACACTTTCTTGCGCAACACCACGCACCGTTTGAAGAGAAGATGTGTTATTTCCAGATACTACAGTTTGTTTTCGTCCTGTTAAATATTCCGAAAACAATTTTATTGAAGGCCATCCGAAACCTAAAGTCTTCATTTTGGCAAGCAAAATATAACGATCAACTTAATCAAATGCCTTGCTAAAATCGAGAAGGACAAGAATAGTTACGCTTCCCGCGTCAATCGAATTTCGAGCATCTTCTATAACATTCAACAAGGCGGTTCCTGTACTTCTACCTGAACGGAAACCGGATTGACATTCATTAATAATATTTTTTTGATTGAGGTAGTTCTCCACTTGATTTCGAACATTTTCGATTTCCACAATTTCGAATCTCAAATATTTTGGAGAGTGTGGGGAGAATACTAATTGGTCGATACTCATTTGGTTTTAAGGGATGCGATGTTTTGGGGAGAGGGTGCACTAAGGCAGTTTTCCACGCTGTAGGGAAGCTACCACTGGAGAGTGAATAATTGATAATATCCGTAATAGGTGAAACGCAGAAGTAACTACATAATTTTAATAGTCTAGCGTTTAATTTATCTGAGCCCGAGGCATTTGATTTTAAAATCATTATGATCTTCCATACCTCTGCTTGAGTGACAGACGTAAAATGGAAATGTTTTTCTGAGTAATTCTCATAGTTTTGTAAAGACTTTAACACTTCTAGCTTTGAAGATTCATTGATACACGATGTTTGACCTACGAAATAAGTATTTAAAGTCTAAAGGTATACAGTTATCGAACGAAGTGGATGTCGTACCCAATCCATTACTTTTAAGAGTTTTCCAGAGTGATTTACTATCCCAGTTTGTACGTAATGTAATAATAAATTTATTGTAAAAAAGCAGTACAAACTGCGTATGACCACGTGGATGACAATAAACTAATTTACTCTCCGGAAACAAGCAAGGGACCATCCCATCAATTCCGATCAAGGACCCTACGGCAGAGGCGGATTCAAAAATTTCAGCAAAAATTCGTAGATAAGATAAAAAGTTATGTATTATGATATTTAATTTTTTCATTTCTAATTTTTTTGCGTAACTATATTTCTTAAGCTTTTGCATAATTTGGTCTTCTTCCTCTTCTGTTTTTTTTTTTTTTTTTTACTGTTCAAACACTGCATCTCTTTCCTTCAATAACTGTTTGATTTCGAAAGTTAACCAAGGTGCTGGGGGCGAGTTACACACACTTTTTTAATGTGTATGTATTTGTCAATGTGGTTAATTACTTGGTCAGTAAAAGGCTTTACTTTGTTGTTCAGAGACGCGTCGTTGTAAATGCCACGCCATGATATATTTAATCCTTCATTGAGAAAGTTGCGTTGGTCTAAATTCTTAAAATGACGATACTCTATTATTTTTTATTATTATTGACTCAACTCTGTATTTATTAGAAACGATTTCAGCAAGAAAAATTCTGGTTCTGCAATTTTCTGATTATTTTTTTATATTCATTACGATTTGAGTCTTTTATATATGTCAGTTTCGCGGTCTACGTCCTCCCAAAGTTTGAAGTTATCGAATAATGTTGTGAATATTTTTGAGTTGGATTTTAACCAAATATTTAGTATATTTATTGGACGAAAGAACAACTTTTCTATTGAATTTCATTTTACTTCAATTAACAGGAATAGGAATAAACAATAATTTCGACTAATGTATGATATTTGTTACATTGCATATTTTGAAGTGTTTGGGGTTGTAATGTCGTTCAAATTTAGCAATCTATGGTTGGACTGTTTAGTTAGTCCAAATAATGAGAGATAACATCTAATCAAATATATTTGTGTGAATGTTAGATGGTGTCTAAAATTTCTCATAATCGAAAGTGGATTTGCGAAAGTGAATTTACACAGTATCTACTACATGGACATTCGCCGGCTGTTGTTATAATTAAATGCGCGTGTCCATCACATTTTTTAAACTTGTTCTAATATAAATTGAAAAGTTGAAGTATACGTCGCGAAGTTCGAAGGTGGTGAAAGTGTCATTTGTCCCGTACGTTCTCTTCGCTGGAACACGGGTCTCTGAAACATATTCCATATTCTACCAGCGTCTCCGGTCCCCCCCCTCCACCGCACCCCTCGTCCTTTGCTCCGACTTCCAAAAGTCCCCCTCCCCTCCCCCTTCAACTAGTCTCGCAACCCTTCGCCCGCACCCTGCGGCGGCGCCATGCGGGCGCCTAATTCCCCTAATTTGCATTGGGATGAGGGGGGGGAGTACCACCCACCGACTGGTCTGCTCTCTCCTCTCTTCTCGACCACCCAGGACTTGCCCTGCTGCTTCTCTTCTCCTTCATCGACAACTCGGAAGCACTCTGCATGTCTAAGGAGCTCAAAGACTGACTAAGTGAAAGGCTGCACGGCTGAATTACTGTCTTTGTCAAAGTCTTTTCGGCGATGTTAAGGAAATTTCCGGGCACGAGACGGTTCCGCTAATACTTGTCCGGAAAGACCATTTAGCGTCATTGATTTTCATTGTTCCCTACTGAAATCTTTTCTCTTTTTTGTGTGTGTTTGAATACCCGGTACAAAAAATTGTTGCAAGGTTTATAAAACGTTGGTTGTTGGACACACTGATTTCCAGTCATCTGTTCTGGAAATTTTGTCAGCAATTTTGACTACTGTGTTTATTCAATATTCATTATTAGTTCAGTGATTACTTATTACCGATTCTCAGCTATAGATTTTTGAACAATTTTAAAACTAAATAAAAAGCTTGTGAAGGTCAATGTTCGAAGTTGATTTTTAAAAATATCTTTCGAATGTAACACAAAATCTGAAATTCGAAAACGTCGCTGGTTTATTTTCTTCGAACCCACTATGCGTACCGATTTTCGAAGTTCATCTCTCGGTAGGTGTCATACAAAAAGACGGGTTATTTGGTTTTCTTCTTCTGGACCCCTCCTATAGGCCAGGTTTCATATTTCGAAGTTCTTGACATATTCGTCTTCGCGCTATGTGATGGTTTCGCAGACACACAATCTCTGTGTGTTATATTCATTGTTTGACAGGCCTTTCCTGGAAAGTATAACGCAGTGACGCGACGTAAGATGTATTTTTTAAATTTTTTTCGTCTTCCTTTACGTGTACATACATTTCAACAAAATGAATCGCATTGACGTCACACTTGTTTGTTTGTTCTTGATGACCTGATGAAATTACTGGTTCTTTTTCAACTCAAATCGATTTTTCATGGGAACCTCGGTTAAATCGCCTTACGAGGATCTCGGTCCCGACCAGACCAGTTCAGAGGAGTTCTACTCTATACAACAAGTTTCTTTCTGAATAAGCTATGGCACGTGATACGTAATTAATGTTGTTAGTTTTCTATGTTTTTACCATTCAATTACTTCTTCAAAATACCCTCACTTCTTTAAAATACCGTCATATCTCTTTAAAAAGAATTAGATAGAACAGTTCCATGTAGTTAAGAACACGCGCGCTGAAAGTTTTGGAGAACTCTGTGAGTTTCGCGTGCTGTCAGTGTGTTTTGCACTTCTTGGAAACTTGTCTTTGCTTTTTCAATCAAGAACATGCTCATCAGTAGCTACCCGTATTGAATGCGGACGGTGAAATTCTATATGGAACGGACAAACTTTGCCATACGTTCATTACATCATTTCCTAGAAAGATATATTCTCATACGCATCATGAGCTGTAGGTGAACCAGATTTCAGGTTTCAGAGAAAATTAAGGACAGTTGTAGTAGAGTGAGTGGTGTAGCGGTCAGTACCCCAACGATCAGCACAAGTATCCCGGGTTCGATTCTTCGCTAGTCGTAATTTTTATTTTTGTTAAACAAATCTTCTCCAAGTGTACGATAGGCTCTGTAAGGTATCCTTAAAATGCCCTGCATGTATGATTAATGTAGTACTGTATACAGTATTTGTTCTTTATCCGTTTTCTTTACTGACAAATTACTCTGAAATAAATGTGAGTGAGATGAAGGAAATGGTATTATCGGCCAATCAAAACTTGGAAGCTCATTTAATATTTATTTCAAGGTCCGATAATTTGTATTGAATAGAACTTTATGACATTGGGTAGTCACAATGACAGTGATTACGGAGTGTAACCCAATCGTACAAGAGCTGATTGCCCTCTGAGAGTTATGTAACTTTATTCAGAGACTGCGAAAAAAAAAAAACAAAAAAAAAAAAAAAAAACATGAACCGTTTATTAGTACATTGTCAAGTAGGGACAGTAAATTATTTTTATTGTCCTTAACATAGTAATGGGAAGTTGTAACTGCTCTCTTAACAATAAATTATTAATTAATGTATTGATTTGAGGCCAGTCTAACTATCTTGATGTTTGTTCAGAGCTTGTACACAGTGTATTCAAAGCTTTTATTTCGCCATCGTCCACAAGTGTAATGATGTTGGCAGTACTTTCGGATTTCTTTAAACTTAAATCCATCGCCAACATCGGCGATCAACTAAATTCACTTGCTCTTGTGGCACTAGTGTTTTTTTCTGCAACGAATATCACCACGTGTTTGTTGTGTTATTAACTTGTTTTTCTTTACAGCAAATAGTCGCTTTCGCGACTACTATTAACATTTGTTCGGATATTACTGAACTTTGTAGAAGTTGTCGATTCGTCTTAGGCAGCCATATTGCATTATATACACGACTTCGGGTATATGGTGCTGCGTCCTCCAACTACACTGTGACGCAACAGGGTATTGGTCGTGCTGCAGCTGGACTGGAAATTCAGAATTTCCGAGAGGAATGTTCCACACGTGTTGTATGGGGCGGAGGTCCACTGAATTGGCGCGCGGTGTAGCCCTTGCGGCAAAGGGAGACGTGTTGTCCTTCTCGGAAGTTGGTTCTTGCGAAGTGTCCAGATGCGGTCGTGGGATAGGATTTACGACTTCTTGTCCCCTGAGTGAATGAATATGAGAGGCATTCGGTTTGTGTGGCGAAAATTGCTGAAGGAATTAAAAAAAACGTCAGTTGACGTATAGTAGAATCCCACTTAAGCGACCTCGGATCAACCGGCCTTGGTCGCGGAACAGTTTTTGTTTCTCTCTTTCAACGTATGGTAGCTGGGAGATAGTGACTCAAACATTGTTTGATTCCCATCTTGCTTCTGATTCTATTTTTATATGAATCATTGTAAGTCTATTCTTCTAAGAATCAATTTTTTCATGTTCGTGTACATATGTAGGTACATGCTGTACAATAGAATGACCTGCAATGACGTCTCATTTGCTTGTTTAATCATGAGAACCTAATGAACTTCTTAGCTCGTTTTGATCGAAAATCGATTTTTCACGCGAACATCTGAGTTTTAGGCCTGGGTCTCTGTCCCGTTCAGATTGCTTTACACTTTATATGTATTCCTTTTTAGTTTGCGTAATGTTTGAAATATTTCGCAAGTTTCAGTTAACACACGTAATAATCCAGTTTGAGACTGTCGATATTTTTTATTTCGTAATGGTAATATTTTCAATCCATCTGGTTCATTTGCGTTTAATTAGAAGACCCGTCATCCATTCTTTAGCTCCGCCGCATCCTGTCCTCATCCGTTTTATAGCGCGTGTGACGCCACCCTCTTAAGGCGACAGGTGCGCCGGTTGCAGCGGCGTTTAGTCGCCATTAGGATGCGTCGCGTAATTGCGCTGTGTCGCCCGCTTCTCCCACCCTTCACCCATTGATGCTGAGTGCGGTGACGAAGTGGGGGGGGGGCGGGGCTTCATAGCGGAGGCACCGTAACACTTGCAGCGAAAGGGAGACGCTCTCAAGGGAAGTGTGCGCTTAATACATTTAATAGTGTCGCACATTGGGAATGATATGTGGAAGTGTGTTGTGTGCTTAGAGCCCCTCTTAGATCGTGGAAAGTGAGCTGTACTCGTCAACATGTCGTAGCGCACGAGAATATTGTTCAATGGTACCTATTACAAATAAAGAGGAATATATACCATAATCCAACTTTTCCTTCGAAATACTCCAAGGGATGGAGATTTTAGTTAGAGAAAATTGATTTCTTTATCACCAGGAAATTTTTTTGATGAATCTTGTTTTCTAAAAAGAAAACCACACACAGTTTATATGCTCCACGCGGAGATACTTCAAGGGTTGAAAATATTCAGCAGTATATTAAAATAAGGACAAGTTCAACTGTTAGAATTTTCTGTTGTATTTTTACAACAACAAAAAAAGTGTGGGAAAATATTATCCTCCCCACGATTTGTAATTTTACAGCAAAAAATGACTAATTATTACAGCATCAAGGTATTGTGAATTTACATCACACGTGCGGGAAAAAATTATCCTAACACTAGTACTGTAATTTTACTACACAACCAATACAGCTATGCTAAGGGCAGGAATCTGCTTTTTCATATTATCGAGATAAACGAGTTATAAGTGATGATCCATTGGGAAAACCCATGTCATGATTGAAATATGTCAGTTTATTTTTACATTAAAATCATAACTCGATATTTCTTAAGACAATAGTTTGAACCTTTGTATCTCGATAATATGCAAATGCAGATTTAGCTGCCCTTAGCATAGCTGTAATGGTTGTGTAGTAAAATTACAGTACTAGTGTTAGGATAAATTTTTACCCTCACTAATGCTGACTCATATCTTTAGTGTGGTTGTAATGAGAAATGGAAAGGTTAACAAATTTTGTGAAGTAACTGATAAAAGAATCCACAAATTTGTATTCAGCAAACATTTAACAAAATTGTTGCATTGAAAATCATATTTACTTATTTGCAAAAAAATATCATTTAATTTTTTATTTCCAAACGTAACGCAATTTATTCCAGCATAACTGAAACAAACAGAAATACAAAGTATTCATTATTCTTGTGTTAAAATAATTGACATGGGAAGGATAAAATAAAAGATTCACTACTATTATAAAACTTACAATCACCAGGTAAAGATAGTATTTGTCGTCTATAAGTTGCTGTTCTTCAAGAACTTTCAGAATAAAACAAATAAGTAGTAAACTAGTTAGTGAATAAGAGCAATGTCTTTCGCCAAGGATCACGGGATGAAGCCTGCTCTTCCACCTAATTGTTGGACTTGGGAGAGGGAATTGGAAAGAAGAGATATTAGATTGCAGGGGTACGTATCGAACCGAACTAACATTAGTCTTCAGTATGTGAGGGAAACCCCAGTCGAAAACTTCATCTCGGTCAGCCAAGCGTAGTTTGAACCATGCTCTACCACTCAGCGGTGTAATGTAAGGGAATACGCTATCGAAGAATCCAAGATATCAGTTTTCATTTTAAAAAATACGAAAGAAAGCTTAACATTACGACTGACTTTTCACACCGACACTGTATTCCACTATTGAATAGTTCACATTTCAACGTTTCGATCTCTTTACTGGTCATAGTCATGGGCCACTTGGCTCCGAGACATCACATGTGCAGACTAAAAAGAAATTGCTCTGGTATGGTGCTTGCGTGAAATGTCAAAGATCTTCTATGGAAATAAAAGTCTTCATCAAGAAGTTAATACAACTTAGTATAAAATACTTTCACGGAGAATTGTTTTAAAAGATTTCAGTTCCGTCAGAATCTTTCAGAAGTGAGGCATATTTCATGAATTACATACACTGATACCTCTAAGTATTTCCTGTCAGAATCCCAACAATTGGACCAACTGAAGATGTTGGAAAACCACTAATAGTGCTTGCTGTGGTAATAATAACACTGTTGCGAAGTCTGTGGAAAAAAATACTTCTTAATATTTCCAGTTACTTAGTATACAATAGTAAATTTATATAGAATATAAATATTTATATAGAATAGTAAATTAACAGTAAAATCGCTGTAAATTGCCAAATTCTAAAAAATTTCAGCAGTTTTTGTAAAATTACAGCATTTTTCAGAGCTTTATTAAAAATTACATCAAATGTAAAATTGCGACAGTTTGTTTTACAATGAGCATGTAGTAGAATGACAGATAATTCTAACAGTGTCGAAATGAGAAAAGTGTTGAGAAACAATTCCTTGATATCTTTTATTTCATAATCGAGACCAAATCCGATAAATTAAATTTTACTCCTTTTCCAGCTATATATTTTCGTGTTTGTATTTTTTCTGATAACATTAATCTCCTGTGACTCATTTTTATAGTTCTTTTATTCGAGTTGGTAAATATTAATAACAAATATACGTGGTTATTAAACGCTTTGAAAGTATGTTTTAGTTATCATGTGATAATTAAAAAAAAAAAGAGTTTAGTATTTAATTGTTTTTTCATGTTTTTATTTCTCAAAGCAGAGACATTTTTGAGCTTCCTTTCCTCATTTCTTGCGTTTTCCTTCCATTTCCCCTGACTTTCTGGATTTGATGGAATATAATACATTTTGAAACTAGTTTTATTCGAATTAACGGCATCGCAAAACCTTTTTTACCCTACGAGAATATCTGGGAGGGACGTTTTCCAGTGTCCTTATTGCAGGATCTCTATGAATGTCTGTCAGCCAACATAACTAAATCAGGATTATAATTTTATTATGATTTAAATAGGAAATAGTATTTCTAAGTACAAGTGGGTCAATTAGAATCTTCCGAGAACTTGTACACCTTGTTGTATTTCATTTGATTTGACTTTCTTCAGAACTGCGAGAAATATGGCGTCCATTTTGTTTGTTTGCTCCTGGCTCGGTTTATAGGTTATGTTCAGTGGCACGAGGGAGGCCCGCTGCTGCCTATGGTGTCCTTAGGGGGCGGTAGTGAGCAACATGATGCGTTTTCCTCCCGTCATTTGTCTTCAAATTACCCATAATGCACTGTAAAACTACTACCAACCCAGAGATTCTTCAGAAACATTGAGCAACTTAATCGACGATTAGTTTTGCTTGGTGAAACGCATAAAATGTAATCGCGATTCCATTTACCTAATCACGTTTAAGGAAATCGCGATTATTCTACATTTGGTGAAATTGGGCCTAAGAGAACAACAGAAATAGCGGGGTGACTACCGAATCAACAGTTGGCCTTGGAACAGCAGAAGTACGAAGTTTATTCTCCAGGCGGCCGTGCTGAAGGAAGGAGATCTATCTTTAAAATTCGTCCGGGGATCAGGCAGTAAAACGGACTATACAGAAAGGGAACTTTACGGTACGGACCACAAGGCACTCAAAACCTTTATCACGTTCCTCTGGCCATTCTTCGTGCACCGTTACCTACGGAGTAAAAAAGCATAAGTCCCTTCTCAATCTCGGCTTTTATTGTCTCCTAATATCACGTTTTTCTCTGCCACTCTGTATCTCTATTCGATGATTAGCCCCGTTGGTGGTTTGTATTGATCGTTCATCCGGCTACACGTAGTACTAGCGTCCGTAGAATGAAATATCAAAAATATCTTAAATCAGCATAAATAAACAGAATAACTTGTGCCTTTATTGTGATTTCAACTTACCTCACCGTCCATTTGAATGAAGTGATAGCAATGATAAATAATGGTGTAATACATTGCGTCTTGTGAAAAAAAAACACTTATTTTCTATAAATGGTTAACTTTTATATCACGAAAGTGATGGAAGTTTACTTTGATTTGTAGTAAATTTTCCGTAGTATTTTTTTCATCCATTTTATAAGTCACCAGACATTTGAGAAAGCTGTTTAACTTTTTCCAAAGTTAGATGCATGAACTACGAAACCGCTGTGCTCGGCCACCATTTTTGTATATGTTCTTACTCATATCAAACGAGTCAAGGGAGTTTCTGAATATTGCTTGTACTATATTGTTAACTGATAGATACAAATTAAATCAGGTTTATGCTTCGATATTATTTATATTGTTAAGTTTTAAAACAATTATAAAAATTATAAAGAAAGCAATTATTCGTGATTTGACGAGCTCTGAGTGATGATCCCACTTAAAAGTCGAGTAGTGAACTCGAGGGTTTGACATTAAAGTAACACTGTAAATTTTTTGGAAAGTCAATACTCTTCGAAAGTTCGTTTCACTGATAGTTTTCCCTCATCTTCTACCAATAACCGCCACAAAAATTTCCCCGAAGCCTTGCTCGCCTCAAGAAAAGCGAACATACTTTCCTGTATTTGCCTAGCTCCGGCAAGTTAGCCGGAGTGTATTGATTATTCTCAACGATGTTGGGCTTAAATGAAAGGTCAATTTTGCTCAGGCAATTTTATACTTTGCTCACCCTTAGTTGCTTAACTGTTAAGTAATGAAAATATATTCTAAATTTCCGACATTCCGGCTAAGCATAAATCTTGTTAATATGATCACGGAATAATACAACTATATTTATCGATGTGGTTTGACCTCCCCGACTTTGCTCACCCAGTACTTTTGAGTGAATTAGCTTGTTTTTGCGATAAAATTAAAGAAAAACAAAATCATTGTTTGTTACGCTCGTACGTCGGTGTTTGGTTCATATCCGGCAGAAAATTGGCGCATAATTTGTATTCTGCGACGGTACCAACACAACACAAACAAACTCAAGTACTTCGTCATTACAACAGCGTGTTGGAAAGTATTTTCATTAACTGTTAAAAAACTAAGGGTGTGCAAAGTAAAAAAAAAATGCCTGAGCAAAGTCAGACCTTTCATTTACGCCCAACATCGAATCGGTTGAAAATAATTAATATATTCCGACTAACTATACGGAGCAGTCTTGCCTATCAACATAACGTGACCCTTACGTTTTTCTTCATTTATGTGTGTAACATTTTAAACTTCTAGTTGCTTTGAAGGAAGGCGCCATATTCGCGAGAAAAAAATAACTTTTTTGTCTCTTTCCCTCGATGAGTAAATAAAATAAAATAAATTGTCTTTCTTGGAAAATGTCATCAAATATTTGTGAATTATTCTCATTGTTTTTCTAAGGAAAAGCAGGGTTTGATATTGTAGGAACCTACTCTCACAGGAGAATGAACATTTGTAGATCATCAATAATTAAAGCTTTTACTAATTAATTGTTACTTTGATCTCTCTCCTTAAACATTGCAAAGTTTAATAGAAGTCATAATACTATTTAATGTTAAATCGATCTATTTCCAAAAGAAATCTCATTCCATTAATCAAAATAACACAAAATCCTTTCTTCGAATGTATTTATTTTACTTTCCTCAAGTGAGAAAATATTTATTTCGAAACAAACTGTATTGATTTGTGAATTTTTTCTGCCACTTCTGTGTTTACTGCGAGAAAATTAGCTACATTTTGTTTCGTGAGTATATAATGGAATCGAAAACACGAAGTCAGCGCTGTTTATCCTCTTGAATATAGAAAATTAAACCGAAATCACTTTTACAAGCGAAGCCGTGTTTCCGGCATTTATATGAACACGATCGCGTAGTGTTTATTTTCATCTACATATATTTTCCCCTTTTTTTCTCCCAGCTTGTATTAATTTTAATATGTAATGCGAAAGCAACATCTGGTGTTGAAAGCCCATGAAAACATGACCCAAATCTCGGCTGCCACATTAATAAAATGTTTGAAATACGTCATTTATTTGGATCTGATACATTAGACGTAAGTACATCCATTGCTTTGTTTATTCAAAGTCCTTTCTTTGTTTTTCCTCAATGTTACGTGATGTAAATATTCATCACTCACATGTTTTTATTTTATTTTATGTTTTCTGTTCTCAATGGAATGAGAGTCGTAATATAATTGTATCTCCCTGAAAGCTTTTAATATTTCTCAAAAGGGCAAAGACGTTCATAGAGTATCATGAACAAAAAGCGTAACATTTTTATGCTTTGAAAGCGAAAAAGTTTTTTTTTCATTGTAGTATTTGTAAATGGGAAATGTAGCATGCTATTGAAGCTTATGTACATGGGGAGATAGGGTGAAGGGTTAACAATAGCTGGGTTTATCAACAACTGTTGAAGTCTAGCTGCCGTACGAAAAGTTACCAAATTCGGGAGAACTGCCAACCTGCTCAATTGATTCCTCCTATGTCGTATATTACTGGACTTAGTGATATTTTCATGTTATACGTTGTATTCACTACCACCAAACTTGACAAAGTACCTCTAACAGAGCCTGTCCTTAAAATTCTAGTTTTTTATCTTTTCTAGAGTAACACAAAATTAATCCTGTTAATAAAATACATTGCATACATTATGCAAGAAATCTTAATTTTTTAACCTACTTTCAACGAAATTCATTTCACGGTAGCCTCTGTGTTGTTTCCATAGCGTTGGTACACCCGTAAGGTAGTGTAAGTGCTACCAAACGATGATTTTAATGTCAAACGACAATCTGAGACAGTCCAAGTCTTCACGAGTGTCGGGGTTTCTGTTCTAAAATATTGGTGGTGGCTGTCCTGAAAAACCACTCGAGTCCTCTATTTTGTTCTTTTGGTTTCCTAACTCTCGATAACTTGAGTGTAGCTGGATTTACCAAAAACTTGGTGTTAGTAGGAGTAGTTAGTAAATAGAGTTAGTGATAGTAAGAGTAGTGAAAGATGGATAGAAGAAGGAGGGTTTGCTTTTCAGTAGTGACAGCTATATGAATTGGGACAGTGAAAAGCTACGAATTGAACCCGGAGTACTCAGTGGCACGGAAGTCTGCCAGCCCTGGGTTTCCGGAGAGGTAAAGTTTGCTTCCACATAATTTATATTCCGGAGGATTGGGTTTCAGAGGAATTTTATATGTTTGATGCGAGATGTTAATAGCTGTTTACGTCTGTGTTTTGGAGTGGGTAATCACGTGATGTAAGAAGATAAGTGGAGTAAAGAAAAAGGCGTAAGGAAGATGGAATCAATCGTGCATTGTCGTAGTACCAGGTAAGGCAAAATTCTAACGAAGGGACGACATATACACCAAAAAATCTTCTGTATGCGGTCACAATTCAAATTTAATTTACATTTCCTATTTCTCTGTTTGCAGACAAATTACACATGACATGCCAGATCGTTACTTCGATTTTTCGTGAGTTGTGTGTAAACGTTGACGTCGATGTTTTTAAAAGAATGGCGACTGATCAATTAAGTTTCGGGAGATCTCAGACATACTGCTTGGGGGAAAATTTTCTTCTTTTGTCGGCCGCCTAAGCAGATCTAGTTATTACTTGAAACATTCGCATTAATTGCTGTGTGAAGGTTGTATTTGAAGTAACTTCGACGATTGTCAATTCTTTGATGATTCGTTCACGAAATAACATTGCTTTTCTGTTCCAATGATTGCCTTTATATCAGTAACGGGTCCATGGAGTTTCATTTGAGTGGGGACACCAAACAGAGCAAGTGTGGAGATCATACGCTTTATTATGGGTATTTTTCATAATCGATACTAAAATGAAACTCAAAGATAGCTGCTAGAAACATATAGATTGTTTTCATACCCTTCCAAACTTTCGATTTCGAATACAGCACTATTCTAGGTCACCCGTGCCTAGATTACTCGCCTTCTGCGTCTGGTGACGCTAGTTCAAACCCTGCCTCATCCAAGTAGGATTTTGAGGTGGCGGACGAAGCGAGTTCGCGACAGGTTTTCTCCGTCTACTCCCATTTTCACTTCCTCATTAAGGAAGTACGATGGTTATCGGTGCGTTGCGCATACATTGCCCTCCCTAACTAAACTGTAAACGGTAATATTCTAGCATTCTAAGTTCATAATAGTGAAAATTCTCCGCTCGCAAGTAAGAAAACACTCCGTGTGCGTCACTGCTTAAACGCATTAATTTCTTATTAATCATTAAAAAATACTTTTTCTTCCTTACTCAGATTATTGATGAACAAATACTCGCGATGTATAGAAATATTGATAGCACAAATGAAACATTTATATTAAACGCAACAATATAAAATGTATAATTTCGCTTAAATTATTTTATGAGTGAAAAGTTTCTTTTTCATCATGGTTCCACAGTAAAAAAACGAGACGAAAAAAATTATCTATTTTAATATTAGAACTTAAGCCTCATCGGGCAATCCAAATTTTCTTTTTCATAAATATTGAAACACTGTTATTTGGTATGTATTACTTAGACATAGAGAAACGTAACAAATAATTTTATTACTATAAAAGAAGCTTTATATACATCCAATTATTTATTAATGTTTAACGATTATAAGATCAAGTTAGAAATAGTATGTATTGTTAAATAAATGTGGCTTCATGGATACATCTAATATTTATATTGATAAAAATCTATTATGTACTTATATTAATTATCTTCTTAATATATAAAATCATATGTATCATGATAAACATAATTTTAATTATTAATAAGTAATGTACATAA
>NNCF01127014.1:843632-902553 GCA_002313205.1 Laupala kohalensis
TAAAAACGTATTTGGAAGGTAATATATCAGGATAATGTTCCGACACTTTGTCCCTGTCAATTAATTTTTGTTTCAGTATTCTATTTCTGGAGCTCTAATAAAGTAAGATTCATCGGAACCTGATGTGATGAGTTCATAAGAATTACTCCTGTGGGTTTTGAATTCGTGAGAGACGTCTACATGACGTCTACATGAATCTGCTGTCTCTCGAGTATTCGTATCTTCATGTGTGCTTTGAGATGTTTCATTGTTCTGAGGAGAAAATGACTCTCGGATTATTTCCCACGTGAGATAAGCTCGTCGTAAAGTGAAGTAGAGAAGTCTCACAATGGTTCTTTTCAAACAAGCAGTTTGAAATAGTGTGTCCAGGGAAGATCCATTGTGGAGATGTTACGGTCATTCCAATGTGTGTAGAGTGATGTGGGGGGAGGAGGAATGTTGTCCGTTTTGGGAAGCAGGGCCGCCGAGAAAATTTAGGTGCCCTGGGGCTGATTTTTGAATTTGGGGGACCCCCCCCTTACCCCATCCCTTGCTTACAACAACTTTTCTACCTCGTCCCCCAATTCACTAGATCTGATAGAAAATGACGTACGAAAATATTTCAATACATTTTTTAATATACACATTTACTTGGCCTAAAATGCTTTCTCGCTAAAATGACATAAATAATGCTTCATTTTCGAAAAAGCAGTACAAACTGCGTATGACCACGTGGGGGATAATAAGCTAAATTACTCTCCGGAAAGAAGCAAGGGACCATCCCATCAATTCCGATCAAGGGCCCAAGGGCAGTGGTGGATTTAATACTTATAACAAAAATATTTAATAAAATACGCGCTGTTATTAATATATTACAAAATGAATCGTAGATATACTGTGCAGTCGAAATGTCAGATTAATAATAACGAAAGTATTAAATGACATTCCCGTCTATGGAAAAATCCACCTCTATCCGGAGGAAAAGCCGGGCCTACAGGCTAGAGAGATAATGTATGCAACCGCCACATCTTCACTCATCATTATTCGCCCTCATATCATTCATGTATCACCCTCGTCAGTGTGGTGCGTCAGGAGGGGTATCCGGCACCCTTGTAATTCCCCTGCCAAATCAAACGAAGCATCATATCACCCTTCATCTCCGAACCATTCAAGACAAGGGAAAAGGAAATGAATATCATCCAAATTTTCCAGACATGAATCGTAAGACTGGTCAAAAAATTCATCTTGCAAATCTGACAGACGTTTTAATAAATCGTAGTAATTAATTAAAAGAACAAAAAATGTGTTGCGATCTCGCCAAAACTCAAGCATTTTATTAAATCATCGTCTGCAGTCCTCACCCGTTGAGAAATATCTAACGAACTTCATTAGCACTAGAAACTTTGTTACGGATTTGTCTCAGGTTTTTACAAATATGAGAAAATGTACTTACAATGGAGCCTCTTCAACTTGAACTTCAAGGGAACGGTTATGACTATCGAGTTAACGAGTTTTCGAGTTATGGAAGACTTCGAGATTAGGAGTTTTTAACATTTTCAATTTCGACTTATAGAGTTACATTTTATTGAAGTCATTAGAAAATAAAAAAATCGACTAATAGAGGTTCGTTTTACTACATTTTTGTTGTACATAATTACAAGAATAAAGATTATTTTATGGTAAAGGAGCAACTTGAAAATGCGCACATATTAAAAGAAATCTGTAATTTTCTTTTTAGCCAAGGAATTAACACATTCTTTGTCAATTGTATTTTCGATTGCAAACAAGGCACTAAATATATTGTCCTCGATATCACTACATCTTTCTACGAAAGTACGAAATCATTTCTTGGAATTGGTTATTGACGACAACGAAACTATTGCTTGGAGTTGAAGAGTCTTGCGAAAAAATGGGCTCTAATGACGTTGACAAGACCTAAAACCCCACAAAAAAAATTTCGATTTACAGAAGCCGCAAAGTTTACATACTGCTTTTTCGAGTTATAGAATCCGCTAGATTTGTAGTTCGAGTTAGAGAGCGTGATATGTATGAATAGTACATCATAGGGAAATCATATTCAGTTCGAGTTAGAGAGTCTAAATAATTCGAGTTGTAGGGGTCTTTGTATTTCAACGGAAGGGAATGGCTAATTTCTTCGTCTTAGAAAGGATTTCGAGTTAAAGAGACTCCACTGTACTTCGCTCCGTAATTGGTCAAGACCTTGCTCCCCCACCCCTGCTTGAATCTGTCTGTAGCTTGCTGTTGTTTTATAGTACGTGCAGTGGTGAGGTCGCGCGTGAGAGATTTGGAAACAAACTATTCAAATTGTTTCCGTCATGACTTCGGTAACGTGTTGTTCGGAAAAGTAATTCACTTTTTGTCATACCTCATGAATAGAGACATAACAAAACTATTATACTCGTTTAAGGTATAGCACGTGCCACGATAATGAAGCTATGAGTTCGCATATTTCTTTCAGGTACCTTCACGCGGAGAAGATATGTAATGACTTTTTATCAGGTGAAAATGGAGACGAGCTGGGAATCGAACCCAGGAGGCCTGCTTTGATCGCAGATGTGTTCACCTGAGCGAAACTTAAATCTTCTCCATGTCTGGGTACACGGAAGAAATATATACATAACCAACCTTAACACGTGTGAAACCGGTACTTAGGTGCACACACCATAGTGTGCTGCCTGGTTCACTTCTCTCCTGTGTGGGGATGTTTTCCGGGGTTAGGTCTGCGTGGAAATGGAGTATAATTGTGAAAAGTGAACGGCTGGTGTAGTGGTTAAAACCCTTGCGATCAATCTGATTTGTTCACCAATTAAAAACAATCCGATTTGATCATCAATTAAATTAATTTATTGATTGTCTTATTTTTCACTCTCAAATGAGGGAATGCTGAATGTGTATAATTAACCATTCATAAATAAATAAATTTATTGCGAGGAAAGCAGTTACAAACTGCGTTTTGACCACGTGGAGGACAATAAACTAGTTGTAACATCACACCTCAACCCTGATGTGATGTATTGTTTCTTCTGGTAGAAGCGGGATCCAAATACATACCAAAATGCCAATGGTAGTTTTTTCGCTGCCACCAGCTCGGTTCCCCGAGCAACCAAACTAAAGAGTAATAATAATAAATAAGGGTTTATTATAACTTACATGAAATCTGAATTGGTTACAAACACAAACTCCCAAAATCATCAATACATGAAATGATCTTTGACTAGAAAAATAATGCTGTATAAAATATAGCTGAAGACAACTAACTTTTATAAACCCTCAGGTTATCAGTTCTTTCGAAAAGAAAAGTTGTTTTCACCCAACAACTAACTGAAACTAGTTACGCCTCTCGCACCTAGTACTGAATACATTAAGTCTACCGCAGCAGCCTTAACAAAACAAACTGGTCTCCATGACCAAAACTTAGTACAGACACTAAACAGTGCTGACGGATCCCTATACGTTCCTTTGTACAGAATGAATCCCCGAGAGGGTGCACACCTCTCAATATATCTTGTTTCAGGCGTCACGTGATCAGCGAATGACCACGCTTTCGCCACCCCCGTGCCGGCATTTTCTAGGAATGCAGCGGACGCGCCGTAGAGGACGCATCGCTATACGCGTCACCCCGGCGCTTCGCAAACACCTGTGTAGCTCCTTTCTTTTCTTCGTGGAATTAGTCTTTGAATACATTGGTACAAACTTTCCTTAAGATGAAAAGGGTTTATTTAAACAATGCCTCCACACGGAAAACTCGTCGCACGTCCGTCTTAGCGCGGGCCGGCCACTTATTGTTCTATGCTTAACAGCATCCTGCTTAGAAAACTCAAAGCGCTATTAATATTGTGCAAGTTGCTGGCGTGTCCTGGCGCCGACGTTACACTAGTTTACTCTCCGGAAGCAAGCAAGAGTCCATCCCATCAACTCCGATCAAGTGCCCTAAGGCAGGGGCGGATTGAAAATTTTAGCACACTCTTTAGATAATAAAAAGTTAGTTAATATCAACAGAATGCAAAGAAAATTTTATTTAATAAAAGTTATTTCATAAGTACCCATTATTATCGCAGTATGAATTATTCGGCATTTATTGTTTGTAAATCGTATCCAGTTAAACTAAACTCGAAGTAAGTAATTACAATTATCCACCATCGCTAGCCGCCTATTGAAAAAATATGAGACTTTTCCAATTAACTTCTGCATATCCCTTTTAGTTAAAATGTCGCTTGCGCATGATAACGTGTGTGACATTTTGATTGTTTTACGCGATTCATGAGCGTTTCTGGTTAGTTACAATGGTCCCGCAGGGCCTTCGGCGCGGGGACGGGGTGGGAGGCGAGCTCGGGGTTCTGGGGACCGTAGCGTGGTAAGAAATGATTCTTATCTATAAATTATTTAATATTTTTATCGTAATTTCGACTGTTTAGTGCTGTTTTGTTGTAAGAGTGTCAATTGAAAGAGTGGGACGCACTGCAACTTTTTTTCTTACTTTTTATTGATTTTACTTGTATACGATACTGTCATCAATTATATTTTATTTCTGTATATTTTTAATGTTTTTAACAAATTACATTTAATTTCGTTAGAGAAGTGAAACTGTTTATCCTCAGACTTGAACAATGTTCATTTGTTGTTTGAGTGCTTTCAGTAACCGAGCTGCTACTACTGATTACGATGAAAAAAAAGGGTCGTCCCATTTTTCATTTCGATGACATTCTTTCTATGCTCCCCCACAGTTCTATTCAGTTCACCCTCTCATTCCCACGTTCGTTCTTTTCATCCTGAAGCTATTCCCGCTATCGCTTCTATTGCCAGTTGCCTTTTCTATAGACTCCGCCGGGCTCTGGTAATTGAGTTGGGATCCACTTACTAGAGGACTTTCAGCATTTCTCTCCGATTTGTCCAATTTCGAGTGTTTTCGGTCATTCTTGGTTCTCCTGCCGTGCTAGTTTATCTAATTACAGAGATAATTTTATTATTCTAGACGATAAATTTGTTACGAGTCACTTTTGGTGTGTTGGAAAATTACTTTAGTTTATTCTATAAGAGAATACTTAATTACAATTTGTTATTAACAGACTGGCGCGAAGAGTAGAGACCGACTTTTCAAGGGAGAGACCAACTTGCTAAATGTCAGAGAACTAATTTTCTTGTTTTAATTACGTTAACAAAATGACTTATATTAAAAAAATTAAATATATAATTTCTTCCAGAACGGCAGTTTTGTATTAAATGTACATGTTTTCTACACGTACAAAAATATTCTCTTATTATCATTCGATTAATCTAATGGTAACTAAAATCATGATAATAAGTATATTTATTATTATACCATTTAACTATTATTGTACCATTTAAAAGAATTATTATAATGTAAAATAAAGAAAATTTACTCATTTCACGAAATATGCAATTACGTGACAAATTGCATTTTATAACACTAATATTTATCCTAAGCATACGTAACATCTGTTATCAACAACAACACAGAGCGTTAATCATTTGACCTAAATAATAAACTACGCATCCTAATCCGATTTGACAATTTTATGATAAATGTCATATATTGTCTAGAATACTTCTTTTTATGATGCATGACTTTCATATTAGGAATGGGAGGAATGTCGGTATTTTTCATTCTTTTACATGAATTTGATACTTGAAATTTTGCATAATACTCTAATCACCTGCAACAGAGGATCCAAGGGGGTGGAGCACAGAGGGTACGTGCCCCCTCCAAAGAGATAGCGATAAAAAAAAATTTATTTCGAAAAAAAAAAATAGTATGCTCATTGAAAGTAACAAGACAAACTAATGAAATATGTGTAAAATGTTTTCACACGACAAAATTATGACTTGCTTTGGTTTTATAGATTTCCACTCGTACATGGCAACCTGAGCATAGGGTTGTGATTTTTCACTGTATCTTTCTCTATTTGGTAAAAAAATACTTCATTTACGATATCCAATATTGTATTTCAATATTTTCGTCCTCGCATTAAATGCCACTGAACTTCATACATATTATAGTTTTAGATGGAAGACTGAAACGTATTCGGTTTCAAGTTATATTAAGTGTGAAGCAGTGATTAGACTCGTTAACAGGGACGTGCAAACTACTAGTTTTACAAAAAGACGAATTATTTTAAAACCGTAATTTTTTTATGAAAACTGCAATTTATGTTAATACTTTATTTATGTATAGGGGTGTCTTAAATTGCAGTTTCAAGTTAATTTGTATTAAATATCCGGTTTCTCAATATGGGCCACTCCCAAAATCAAACCCTGGATCCGTCCCGGATCACCTGATCACCAAATAATACTTTATTCTAGAAACAAATTGTAGTTGAACTACATTCATAACATCAAATCAAAACTATTTCGTTTCCCTGAGATTGAATCGAATTTACGGTACTGCAACCCATAATACATGAGAGTATCAAGGATGAGGATCTTGCATATAGCAAGGGGTAAGAATTTCATTTCTACAACGAAGTCAATTTGTAATTTAAAAAATATTAAGTTTGAAATTTATACCACGCATAAAATCTAAAGTATTTAACGATTTTTATGGATCCTGAATGATAAAAAGCCTGTTATCTCGTTTACAATTTTCTCTGAGAGCGAGGAGAAGTGGAGTTAAATCAACCATCAGTCCCCAAATACTTTATTCATAAAATTTCACTAAAAACACGTAAAATCCTCTTATTTAAAATCACATCATTTTAAGTGTACTATAAGGAAAACGCGGGTTCTCAACAGTCTAGGACTCCTCGCTGAAGACATATCTCTCCAATAAAGGGAACTAAGATCTTATTTTGCAACAGACCGTTATATTTAGAAAACCGGGCAAGCCATCTTCCCGAACGTCCTTAAGCTATTTCAGCGGGTGGTTGAGATAATATCTCGTTCATTTTTTTGCATTCAATATCTCGTTCAATTATTAGTATAAACTTTTATTAATAAATTCAGCGATTAAAACAGTATAAGTTTTACGAATGTTCTAAATTTACAAATTTTCTTTTATTTCTTTTGTTTCGGCAGTATGGAAAAGAAACATGAAATCAAAATTTTGTGTGTCGTAGCTAAGAACAACGCAACATTTAAAGCTGAATTTTATTAAAATGTATAAAAAGAATCATTAAAGATTTAAAGTATCTAGAATTATATATTGTACATAAAATTTATAGACATGATCGAAAATATATTACTTTGAGATGAAAAGAATGTTTGGTAAGTAATATATGCAAATGTACATATTTAGTAACGTTTTATTAATTACATATAGTTGAACAATAATGAAATACAGACAATTTATTGTTTCTTAGTTTTCAGTTGAAATTACGAAATAAAGAGAATTTAGCTTTTCCCTCCACACATTATTAGAGAAGCCATGTCAACTCTATTTAGCTAGTACCAGGTAGTATTAAATCACTAAACGTTCTGAAATCAGCATAAATAAGCAGAGTAACATGTATTTATTGCGATTTCAATTTGAAAAACATACTTCACTGACCATTTATTTGAAATCATAATTGATGGTGTAATTTACTGCATCTTATGGAGAGAGAAAGAAAAGTTATTTTAAAAATAAGACAAGCTTTTAAATCACGAAAGTGTTGGAAGTTTACTTTGATTTGAAGTAAATTTCCGTAATATTTTTTACATCGCTTTTATCTATAGGTCACAGGACATTACAAAAAATATATTTCATTTTTCCGAAGTGTGATGCATAATGCGCTCGGCCGCCATGTTTTTACATACTTTTATGCATTTCAAACTAGTCGAGCGAGTTCCTGAATATCGTTTGCACTACACTACTAACTGATAAATAGAAATTAAATAATGTGTTGTTTTTTTCAATATTATAATTTATAATGTTGAGTTATAAAACAATTACAAAAAAATTATAGAGAATTATTCGTCTATGATTTGACTAACTTGGAGCGATAGTCCCACTCTAACATAAGAATTGAAGTCGTACTAATCACCCAATTAAATCTGATCAGAGAGAACAGTCCCGCGTGACAAACGAAACTGAGTTGTGACTGGTTAAGATTCGGGTCCAAAGAGTCAGATCGTCTCGTCCCGTCGCTCTATTTCTGTACCGAGTGAGCGGGGCGCGTTCGCACGGATGAATAGAAGTGGATCACGTTCGTATGTTATCGCGAACGGCGAGGGCGTTACGGTGTTCAAGGAGACGAAGAAGATGCACGACCTCCAAGGGGGTCTCTTTACTTTCCAACTATGGTATAAGGGAAGTATCGTAATCGGTCGCGAAAGAAAGTATGGGTCCTTACTTTAGATCAGCCTATAAGACGTATTCAAAGAGTTTAAGGAGGAAGTTAATTCATACAATCGGTACTTGAATGAACACATAAGATAGTAAGGACACGTTTCGACAATAATATAAATTTACTGTCAAAAAAGCAGTACAACCTGCCTATGACCACGTGGAGGACAATAAACTAATTTACTCTCCGGAAGCAAGCAAGGGACCATCCCATCAATTCCGATCAAGGGCCCTAAGGCAGAGGCGGATTCAAAAATTTCAGCAAAAGTTCCTAGATAAGATAAAAAGTTGGCTGCGAGTTAAAATACTAATAGAATATCAATATGTTTGTAATTTAACGCAAAAAATTTACATGTACAAATTGTTATCGAACTATAGCTTATTCTGAGTATAGTGTTTAAAAATCATAAGAATTAAAATAACATTAAATCACGATTTATTGTTTCAATAGACGCACCCCTAGGCAAAGTCTGGAGAACCTGTATAAGAAATCCGCCTCTACCCGAAGGAAAACCGGAGAAAACCCCGGGCCAGGATGGGTTTATTGGGGCTTTAGGATTCATCATTAAGCCCTCATTTTTCATTATAACTTCGCGTTTTATAATTATAATGTATTATGGTTTATATTGTGTTTTTTGTTTTGTTTTTTTATATTTATTCTAATATAGGTAGCTGAGTACTTAGATTTTTTTAAATGAGTTACAATTGGAATGTTGAGTTGGGCACACTCCAGATTTTTTCTTTTGCTTTGAACAACCCTGTATTTGCTGCGAAATGTATGAGTCTGTAGCTATGAGTATCAATCCTATCTATTAAAATCATCTTTACGTTATTCATATTGATACTATTTAATCATGTTACGTCGAATGAAAATGGGAGACGGGACCGGGATTCGAACCCGGGACCTTGAGCTCCACGCGCTCACGCGCCTACCAACTGCGCCATCCCGTTCGCCTCTCGACGTAACATGATTAATCTGTTACCTGGCGGTGAGGTTCACCGTAATCTAAGAGATTTCTATGTTTGTGAACCAGAAATGGAAAATAATACCCAAATCAAGTACTTCCTAAGGGAGTCGCCTCAGATGAGGAATCTAGTCTCTACGAGACCACCTCAGAGGTCTTTGGGTTTCACAAGTTGAATGAGAATGGTAGACGGGCCCGAGAGGCGAACGGGATGGCGCAGTTGGTAGGCGCGTGAGCGCGTAGAGCTCAAGGTCCCGGGTTCGAATCCCGGTCCCGTCACCCATTTTCATTCGACGTAGCATGATTAATCTGTTACCTGGCGGTGAGGTTCACCGTAATCTAAGAGATTGCTATATTGATACTAGCTGTTTCATACTGGTACGATAACAAGTACTTTGAATATGGGGTCTTTTTAGGCAAAATATCTCTATTTCATTCGCTTTGATACTTCTGATACGGTTCCAAATTATTTTGTTGTGTATTTCATTTACTTTAAAATCTTGAATATGGTGAGGTTCATAGCAATGCAAGGGTTTTTTTTCTATGCTGACAGAATTATTTTTGATATTTGAAGAATATTACACGTGTCCTGTCCGGAGAGAAAATAGAGAATTGTGAATTCGGAATTACCCAGTCATACATTACAATATGAAAAAACTTTATTGTAATACAAAATATTAAAAATGATTTTTAAATACAAAATATACCATTTAATTTTTTCCAGATTGAAATAATATAAATTTGTTGATAATAATCAAAATATAACGTAACAAACAAAAATACAAGACCCATTATTTATAAAGGATTTTTTATACAGACTCTTTAGGCTCTTGTCTGCAGGCGGCGTCCAGTAAAATAAAAAATCGGTAATTCGGAGTTATTTTAATAGTTACGATTTATAAACAATATTTTCCAATTAATCTATAGTTTATAATAATACGTACTTGTGAAATAACGTTTGTGTGTTTGATTAAATAAAAATATTTTGGTGTTCTGATAATATTATAACACGTACCGAACTACTTTTCTTCTTATCTTAGGAGTGAAAAGCTAAAATGTTAAATCCGCCTCTGCCTTAGAGACCTTGATCGGAATTGATGAGATGGCTCCTTGCTTGCTTCTGGAGAGTAAATTAGTTTCCACGTGATCTTTTTGAAAATAAATTTATTATTAAGGATTAGTTTTATTCGTCAGACAACATTTCGCCAAACCCTATCGATCGTAAGTGTAAAGAAAATGGTTCGCGGGCTCAGATACGTTGGACAACGCCAGTTGCACCCATTGTACCGTTCTTTGTTGCAAAGCAAACCTCGCAAATCTCATCGGAGACTGGGATTCAGATTGCCTCGAGTCTCGGAGAGTCACCCTCCCAATAGAATTGTCTGTAAATGGACCCGTTCCCGTTCCCGTTCGAAGGGAGAGGGGGAGTCGTCGTCGACGACTGAGGTAGGTAGCAGTAGCGTCGTATCCGGGAAGTGAGAGACAGACGAGAGGGCGCTCGCTGCTTCTACTTCCCGACACGAGATTGCCTCGGATGCAGGGAAGACTACGAAACACCCACGACTCTCTTCACACGAGATGCGGAATGGAACTGGTCCAGCGCATGCAAGAGTTGAGTTTTTTTCTTCTTCATCGTGGTATTTGTAAATGGGGAATGTAGCGTGCTATTGATGCTTAACTACATGGTGTGATAGGAGATAGGAGGTGAGTAACCGGTTACCTGGGTTTCACCAACAAATTGACCCTCGTGGAGGTGTTAGTACGAGTGGTTTAGTAATAATAGGTGGGTTCGCTTTTCAATTGTCGCACACTACACATCGCAATTGAGACATGCTACAAATTTTTTATGTGAAGTGAAAGGCTACAACTTTTTTTCTGGCCCCGCCGGGAAATGGACCCTGAATGACTGTGGTAAGCATGCTCGCCCTGAACTACCAGAAGGCGTGGTTAATAGCAGAACTTCTGAATCACTTTATCGCGAACTGGAGTAGACTCAGTCCATAACATTCTCATTCACATCAAAAACATATTTCGAATAAAACCTGGTTTTACTAACATTCAGTGGCGGACCTACACTGTAATCGGGGAGGGGGGGCTAACCGGGGAGCATTTTTGTATAAAAATTATGGTTTATAACACAAATTTTATAAATATTAGCTTTAAATAAAATGATCAAATAAATAATTAACAATCTGGTATTATTAATAACAATAACAATTATTTATTATAGTAATTTATGTGGTATAAATAATTGTATTAATTATTAATGACAATTATAACTAATTACTACTAATAACAATGATTAATCTGGTAAACACTTTTACAAAGTATGCTATTTATCAACTTCAATTTTATCTGTTAGGTCCAATGGGAGGGGGCTTTAGCTCCCTTAGCCCCCCTCAGGTCCGTCACTGATAACATAGAAATCATGTATGAGTTCTATAGTTGATTTTGATGTGTCATTGTTACAGTTACAGTTTAGTTTGATAGGGCAATGTTTCCCTAATGCACTACTACCAGTGTTTGATCTATTGTGCTTCTCTAGGGTGATGATGAGTGAATGTTCCGGAATAGTAACGGGGGTTCCCCGAGAAAACCTGCCGCGAACCTCACTTCGTCCACCACCGCAAATTGTACTTGGATCAGACGAGGTGTATCAATGTTATAAGATAATTGTGAGAAATTAAGGACTACTCTCAATTTGTAATAACGAATGGTTTGTGTTGCGATTTTTTAAAATCCTCTTTCGTCCTTCATGGTAAAGGTAACGACTTTATAAGTATTGGTTTACATCAATGGTCCCAAAAAAATTTTTATTGTGGCCGAAAAATTAGGATATTAATTGCAATTTTTGAACAGTACCAGTTTGCTATGGCATAAATGTTGGATAGTTGTTTCATCAAAACATTTGAGAAATAGGTAACGAATATGAACGATAAAAAAAGACTTCACAACCATAATCAATGTTCAATTATATTTTGAACAAAATTCACATATTACTCAAGGTCCGCTTAACAACCTTTTAAGATTTACTGAATCAACTGAATACACGTTTGATGTAAATAGTATTTAATTTATATTATTAAAAAGAATTTTGGTTTTGTTGTACTATTTTTTGTACTGATTTTTTGTGATTATTATTTGACGAACTTATACGTTTTGTGAAATATTCACTTAGTGCTCAACGGCATTTCAAATGCTGAGTTCAGTGGGCCGTAAGACCTGAAAGGTTGACGACCAGTGGTATACATAGTTGACCACAAATTCCGATTACACTCTCTGCCTATCTGTTCTATTACGTTATATTATGGTCACAAATTAGCGAAAAAAGTTTTAAACCCAAAAGCAAAACGCGTTCCAATTTTTCGCCAATACTCGAATCAGTTATTGGTAATTTTTTACACATTTTACCAATGGTGCACAATATTGAATATCATAGATTACAAGTGGAATTGTGATAACTGACTATACCTACAAACCCTTGTCCCCCCTCGAAAAAATATTATAGTTTTCCTAAAATAATAGATTGTTTGATAGATCTATAATTCACTTTGAGTAGAGCTTCTGTATTTTTACAGATTCGTAAATTGTCCTAAAATTACATTGGTTACCAAACGTCTCAAATTTTTCATATTCCCAACTCCCCAGTGATGTCTCCCGTCTGAATTGCAAATCCCGTATTCGCCACTATACCCTAGTGTCTATAATGGAAACACTTTGGCATTTGCCATGTAGTTATTATATTACCATGCATTCTAGTACGTCATCGTCCTAACGTTCTTATGCCATTGGCGACTGGATGGGACTGACCGAAGAAGCAAATACAGAAACTTCAAGTATCAGTCACATTTTTTGTCATACTTGTAAATGGGAATTGTAGCGTGGTATTAAAGCTTATCTACATGGGGCGATAGGAGGTAGGTGGTAGGCTATTCTTAGTACGTGGTCCGGTTAGCTGGGTTTACAAACAACTTTGCCCGCGTGGAGGTGTTAGTAGGAGTAGTTAGTAATACTAAGAGTTAGTAATAATAGGAGAAGTAGGCATTGGATAGAAGGAGTAGTTCGCTTTCCAATTGTCATAGTTATATATGAGCTGGGACATTGAAGTGAAAAGTCACAATTTTTTTTCTGGCCCCACCGGGAATTGAGCCCGGAGTGACTCAGTAGTAAGCAAGCGTCCTAGCACCTGAGCATCGGAGGGTTCTGTCTCATTTCATATGAAAGGTGAAAAGGAAGAACTCGCTTTGTACAAGAGTCATATCCCAAGTCTCGACTAATGGGAACCAGACGAGACGCGCAGAATAAAAAATACTGATGTAATATGTGTGTGAGGGTGTTGATGTGTGGATCTTTTAACCCTCTTACTTCATCCGGAGTGTCACGAGTTAATTCATTAACGCTCTATGTCTTTGTTTATTGCCAAAGGAAAAAATTGCTGTCGCTCATTCGTACCGAGTATGGAATCTGTTTATATCGAGAACGCGATCCTATTTTCATCAGTTTCAAATACCATAAACACAGCTTGAAATGTACCGAGCGACTGGACATTTTCTTAATCGTTCCATTGGACTGTAACCTATATTAGTTATTTAATTAGTTTTAGTGGTAGTTATTTAGTAGTAGTAATTAATTAGTTGTAGAATAAATTGGAGTCAGTATGGCTCATTGGGTAGAGCTCTGAGTAGCTGGCTGAATGGCCGGGATTTGATCCCCGGTGAAGTGGCGAATTTTCATCGCGCCTCAACAGCCAGACTGAATCCCAGGCCCACTCAACATGCTATAAAATAAGCACCGAACCTTACCTATGTCAAACCGACCGGAGCGGAATGCTGGCCACACATCCTCCTAGGTCTAGTAATTGCGGAGCTCTACCCTCAGTGAAACCCTTGGGCATCTTCGGATCCTATTGTGGGACTGTTTGAATATAATAAATTAGTTTATTGTCCTCCACGAGATAATACGCTGCTTGTAATGCCTTTTTGACTCTTTATTTATTCATTTATTTATTTATTAAACATAGAAGATTGATTTATAACTTAAATTAAACACTAATTTGCTAAGTTCCGTACTAATTCTTTCAATCCTTTGCTTCGTAAATTCAACATGAACACTTTAACAGCGAATTCTCTCGTAGTGGTTTCACGCTGCTACGCAGACTGTGGTTTTCAATCCTCTGAACTTCTATTAAAGAAGATAGCTTGATATTCCGCATAAGCGGGAGATTTTAAAGACAAGGATTTCCTGTTTGTATTGTATTTGAAGCGTTGTAAAGCGGCAAAAGATATGCATCAACATGTTCTTATTTGAGAATAATATTTGTCTTGTGATAACATTTTTATTGCCATCATATTTTTACATACACGTATCACAATTATGCCTGATAAAGGCATAACTGTTTAGAAAGAAAAATCAACAAACAAAATTAGGTTCTCCTGCCAGTTATCTCGAGAGACACACTGGCGAACTCGTCTAATACAGAAGCAATTCTGACACGATTTTATCTTACTTTTGTTATGTTAAATAGGAGTATTTACTTTAATTTTAATTTTTTAATTCTTTGGCCATTATTTGACAACGTATTCATCTTTATTCAAAATCACTTATGCCGTTTTCAATGTGCACTGGTGCACCCCGAGTGCAGAAATGTTGTTCCATTTGACAGAGCAGTTGCACCAGTGCGGGGATATGGTTGTTCTGTGATTGAACTGGGCAATGTTGAGGTTAGGTTACTCTGTGGATAACGCATCCATGATGGATGCTATAAGTTTATTGCAAACATTGTGTTCGCCTGAAAGCTCCTCAGATGAAGAGCAAGAGTTGTACTGCGAATTAGTCCTTTCCAAAAGAGAAAGAATTATTAAGATGATGGATTTCGTTTCGTTAATCCGATTATATAATAATTAGCAGGTTTTATTGCATATATGAATACGAATACATACCTGCATGAATATACATACTTAATATACATACAAGAATACGAAAAAGCTACTTGATATATTAGTAATTGTTTATATTTAATTATTGTAGTTTCGTTGCGGTTAACAATGACCATGTCAGAATACTGCGGCAAAAGGTGACAATCGCGTTCGGGTGCAGTGTGCGAGCTTGATCCGGGACTAGAAGCTGTGCCAAATTCAAATTTCCCTCCACAATTAACTTCGATTCCATTTCTCCAGAATCACAAAAGGGCTCTAATGACCTTGCCGTTGTCAAGCCCTCAAGCCCCACATAAAAAAAGAAGGAAAGAGTCACAAACTCTTTGCGAAAATGAAATTATTATATTTCATCATAATGTCCAATCCCATACAAACAAATTGACAGACCTTGAAATTCTGGTACATGAAAATCCATTCTATTTGCTATGCCTCACAGAAGAACATTGGCTTTCAAATAACATCAATCATACTGCTATTTCTAATTATTATTTAGCAAGCTCTAACTCTCGGCAAAATTTTAAAGGAAAAAATCCCCACGGAGGTACGTATATCTACGTTCGTAATGATATCTTCTCCATTGCCACGCTACGTGTGTATTGGAATTTTCTGTAGTTAATCTGACCGACACCGATATTATTGTTTTGTATATTTATATACCTCCTCAATCAGATCTCGACATATTTTTTCGGAACCTCGAAATTGTTTTAAAACATATCACATATAAATCTACTAAATCTATCGTTATATGATTTCAACATAGATTTCCTGAGTACATCCGAGTCTGCACATTCACCAATTAATCGATTCAAGAATCTTATCGACTCCTTCAACCTTATTACTACAATAAACGACCCCACTCGCCTCTCCAGTTCATCTCAAACATTGCTAGATCAAATTATAGTCAACAATGGAATCTCGTATCTCTCTGAAGTGTTTATCGCCGGATATAGATATCACCTTGCTAAAGAATTGACTATTAATAATAAACTAAAACCACTTAAAATCATTTACAAGTTTTCAAGAGAGTTTAATGACACAAATCAATTCATATTCATAAATTATTTGCGTGAAGAAACATGGAAAGATGTTTACAATTGCCAAAAAACCGAAGACAAATTCAATGTATTTATCTCAATATACCAAAAATATTACAACTCTAACTTTCCCATAAAACGCAAGTTAATTAACACAAAGAAATACAATAGATGGATCACCCAAGGGATAAGGATTTCTTCAAAAAACAAACGCCGTTTACATTATCTTTCAAAACTCTATGACCAACCACCCGAATTCCATGATTATTTTCGTAAATATAAGACTATTCTTCGAAAAGTAGTCTATGCAGCTGAAGTTATGGAAAACGACAGGCAGATACTAAAATCGAACAACCGGATGAAAGCAATGTGGAATAATGTTCAAAATTACACGTCAACTTCTGAAAATCGCGAAGAAAATACTTCTCTACCATACGATGGCAAAATCATATGAAATCCTCAGGACATCGCAAACTTGTTTAATTCTTATTTCTCAGAAGTAGGTAAAATAACGAACTCAATATCTCCAAATCAATGTCCTCCAATTATATCCACCCACGTGCCCTATTCTATGTTCACTTCCGAAACTAACGCCAGTGAAGTCATGAGAATTATTAGTTCATTAAAAAACAAATTTTCAACAGACATAGATGATCTATCCGAATTTATTGTTAAATTTTCGTCCCACGTTATATTAAATCCACTCATAAATATTTTTAATGATTCTTTATCGGAAGGGGTGTTTCCTAAAATATTTAAGAGAGCTAAAGTGAAACCTATACACAAGAAAGAAAACAAACTTAATGTTGGAAATTATCCGCCTATATCTTTACCACCCACGTCGCCAAAAATTCTAGAAAAATTGTTCTATAAGAGTCTTTTAGATTTTTATCAAAAAATAACATTCTCTCTGACGATCAACACGGTTTTCGGAAATCCTTTTTCACTACAAGCACCATATTTTCTTTCTTAAACGATGTTACCACATGTTAAAAGATAGATATCAACAGGTCGAAATATCCTATACTAAAAATAAAGCACTTCAGCGTTGTCTTTCAGAAACAAAGCCTAACCTTTCAAACACAATTTGTATAACCTTTCGGCTTGGTTCCATGCAAATCGTCTCATTGTAAACACTGACATGACAGTGTCTATGTCATTTCACAATAGTATCACAAAATCTTTACCCCAGGTTTCTCTTTCTTCAAACGAAACACAATTAAAAACTGTTACGAATACAAATTTCTTAGGTCTCCATTTTCAAGACAACCTTAAATGGAATAGTCAAGTTGACAATCTTAATACCCAATTAAGCTAATTATGTTACCCATTCCGAATNTCTTAATACCCAATTAAGCAAATTATGTTACCCATTCCGAATCTTAGTTAACGTAGTTAGTCCACGTATTTCCCGTTGCGTATGTTTTGCAAACGTTTACTCCCATTTATATTACGGCATTATCTTCGGGGACAATTCCAGTCGGAGTATTCAAACTTTCAGAATTCAGAAGAGGATAGTTCAGATAATTTGTAAATCTCACCTCCGAAACTCTTGTAAACCTTTATTCAAGGAATTAAATATCTTAACACTTCCCTGCATTTATATTTATGAAACAGTCGTGTTTGTTAAGACCGAATTACTGAAGTGCCACCNTTTGCTTCGTACGAAACAGTCTCGTTCACGAACACAATACTCGCAATAGGAATAATATTCATCGTCCTATAGTATCAACTACTCTTTGCCAAAAAGGACCATATCATTCGGGAATCGTTCTATATAATTCCGTGCCCAAGAATATAAAAGATATATTGAAATTGAATCTCTTCAAATCCGCGGTTAAAAGCTACCTCCTGCACCCGTGCTTCTACAATATAAAAGAATTTATTGATTTTGATAAAAGTTAAATCCAATCTTGTAATTTATCACGTCATTGCTATAGTACTTTTTAAATAACAATTTCAAAAACTATTTGCTTGCATGATTGTGTTGTGTCTTATGATTCATATTAATTTAGTTTTATATGTACTGAACTTTGGCACGGTTTTGTACATTAATTATGTAGCACCATCCTGTCCCGGGTTTTTCTCCGGTATTCCTTCGCTTAGAGGCGAATTGACGGTATAGTCCCTTGCTTGCTACCGGAGAGTAAATTAGTTTATTGTCCTCCACGTGGTCGTACGCAGTTTTCACTGCTTTTTTGACAATAAATTTATTTATTTATTTCTATTTATTATTTACTTACTATACTCTCCCGCACGAAAAAAAAAGTTAGATAGCTCAGTTCAAAGATGGCTGTGATAGCTATCTAGGGGACTGACAATACCATTAGCTGCCACAGCTTATGCTGTAGCTGCCCTAAAACAGCTTTCGTCTGAACGAAACCAATTTTTTATCACTGCGGAAGCTAATACTATTTTGTCTGGGAGGAAGAAAGTTACATCAACAGCTAGAGCTTATATATTTTGCGCGCAACACGTCAGCCCCACTCAAAAATCTGACATAGCGACAAGAATTGATGTTTGTTCCTCGCCTCTGACCTCTTTCGTAGTTGCAGCTAAATGACACTCGGCTGCGCTGCCTTCTATGCATTCGGTTCGTTGACTCATGACTGAGGCGGCGCAACCTCAGCGATTGTTTTATGGAGTCAAATCGACCATAGTTTTCGCAACTATGAACAGTTGTTTACTTGAACAAAATGATTCATTACAACGACTACGCCATCCCGATGTTGCGTAACAGGAAGAAAGCATGCAGATAGTCGACATCGTCGAATCAATATTGCATGCTTACTGGTTGGCAACATCTACTATAGGTTCCCTTTTCTTATCTTGTAGATTAGCTGCTTAAGCTATGAGAGCTAATGCTGTACGTTGTGATACAGGAGGTCGAAAATTCACGTCATAGCAGACAGATGTTAACTGTGCGGCTGGCAGTCAATACATCAGCTACCCAGCTCAGGTATTTTTTCAGTGCGGTGGAGTGAGGAACTCTCGCAGAGCAATGACGTATTTGTCCGGTGTTATTGGACTCTCAGAGCAGTAAATGAAAAACGCTGATAGTCGTTTCAAAATTTAAAATCAATGAATTTTGATGTGTGTGAGACTAAAAAAATGTGTTAGTGTTCATGATGTTTGTTAAAATGGTGGTTGATGTGATTGAATGGTGGTTGTGAGATTGCTGATGATGTAGTGTAAGGATGGAGCTGTATTAAGGAGTAAGCCGTTATATAGATAGCGTACGCTATGGAAACGTCGGCATAGTAATAAATTTTGTTGCCTAAACACAATAATAATTCATACTTTTAAATAATGGCAAAGAATTCCCAATAATTAAAAATGTGTGCACCCTTTGTTCTATAAAATCCTCCCACTGTGAGTCAAAACCTCTCGTGGTAATCTGGTGGTGTANGCACCCTTTGTTCTATAAAATCCTCCCACTGTGAGTCAAAACCTCTCGTGGTAATCTGGTGGTGTAAAATAAATTATCTCAATTTTTGGTTCTACTTTGGAAAGATGTATTTAGATATTTTTTTTTACTTGGAATATTTTATATTCGTCTTCATAATAATCTTCTGCAATTTTGAAGACGTAGGAACTGCTTGTTCTGGGTCAACAATCAAACAACAGAGCGTCGTTGTCTGCCTCTGCATCCGCAATTTGAACAGTTGTCCTTGCGCCAGAAATCCGCACAATTGCTCCTTTTTAACTTTGTAGAACGACACCGTAGTTCCAATTGACCTAAGACGTTAATTTGCTTCATTCATTTCATCGTTTGTTTAATATTGAGCTTATTTGACTTATATTCATGAGTATTATTACATTTTTGTTTTTAGAAAGAGCTATTCACATCTTCGTTAACAATTCTATTGACAATAATATTTCTAAAATATATATTTTAGGAGTTTATGGCAAAGAAGTTAATTGGGATATTATTTAAACAGTGAAATATGAATGATATTTTTATTTTTGTTACTTTTATCTTTTCATAACGGAATTATTGGTTAACTTTCTCTGTCCGCGAAAAATCTCTGGAGCAAAATATCGATTTGTTGTCATAACGCTAGACCATTGAAATTTTGCACATGTACATGTCAATATTTTTCACAAAAGAGTCTGATATAATAGAGAAAAAGATTTAAAATAACGTTTTTATAAATATTTAAATTTAAATGAGAAGATCCAAGTACGTTTATTGAACTATAATTATTGATTTGACCTTATTTCGGAGAATGGATGTATTATGCATTAAAGAATCTATACAACGTTTCCACCCCCAATGAGGGCCATCATGAGGCAAATGAAAATTTTCTTACAATAATTATTATCATAAAACATAATAAATCCAGTCTGTGAAATAGGATCTTTTAATTCAATAATTAAATGAGAACAATAATTTTACTGATATATAAAATAAAGTTTAGGAAGATTACTACAATTTAGCGTTAAGCATGAAAAGATGTAGTAAATGTAATTTAGTTGTTATTGGATGTAATGTAAAAATTCACATTATGTATCATTTGTATACTTTTGTTATATATTGATTATTAAGAAATCGTGGTATTTTGAATATATTGATGTAATAATTTACTACTTTCGGCCATGAGAGCGTTGTTTTAATAAAATGTAAATAATTTAAATTTTATGTGAATGTACACCAGAACAATTGTAATTTTTCTTGTTTTAATACTAATATTTATAAAAAGTTTGTTTTAAAATAATTTTTATATTCTTTTTACATGTTAATTTTCCATATTCTTTTATTTTGTGACTACAATTTGCGAGTGCATACATTCTAAATAACCAATTTTTTCTATTAGACTGATTTTGTTAGTAACAGAAAAATTCAATATCTAGGACTTGTGGAGACTTAATCGGTTTAGTCTTCAATAGACATGATTTTTTTATTTTTTTTTGTAAAGAAATATTTTATTCTCTTGCTCACGAGTAAAACACAAATATTGTTATCAATATTCTGATTTATTAATTATAATAAAAAAAATTCCAATAACATTAATCAGTAAAATGTTGCTACTACTCTAACCCAAACAGGGCCATGCCACATAGGAAATAGTCTACGAGTTTATAAGTCACACCCAAAACAAATTAAAAAACACATTAAAATATTTCCTCTATTCAAAACCATTGTTCGTCAATTCTCAGAAAGGAAGACTGTTATATGCCTCGCAAAATAATTAATTAAATTTTTTTAAAAATATTTACCAGTCTTAATGAACTATAAAATTCATATTCTTCACACTATTCTTCATAAATAGGTTTGCAATGTTGGAGCCATTGAAAATTTGTTGTTCGTATAATTTGGATTTCTGATTTCCATCTAGTAACCTTTTATCCGTTCTAATACTAAATTTAGAAAACATCCCCACTGTCTTTTGATCCAGTGGTGGTATCTATCGCTTATGTCCTACACATGAATTATAAAATTCTGTGTAACCTTCCTGTGTATATTCCTTCCAAATGAATATAAATTGTTTTTAGATCTTTGTACATGATCTAATCATTATTGTCGTATATCTGTTTGGAGAAGATGAATGTCAATTTCTCATGTCATAGTACATAAGTGGAGTGTATCATCTTTTAATGTGTGAGGTCTCTCTTCTGTTAAATTTTAAGAAGTTTGCTCAGTTGTTCCTACCCAGTTTCCCTATTTCTACTTTTCCTGATTGTTTTGAATGCATTTATGGAATGGAATTTTTCTTGTTTCCGGAGAATAAAATTGGTTAGTTCCTGTATTTTCTCTTCTTTCTTAAGCAAAACATTATTATATGTTCAATCGAAACATAACATTCATTCGAATTTCTCAAATTTGTTTTAATTACAGCGAATTAATATTTTAAACCAGCTTTAAATGTACTTTGCGATATATCAATAGAAGAAACAGCAACCCTACACTATTAAACATGCAATAATTGTATGTATATTTTTAGATATTTTTTACGAGAGAGATTGTAACAATTTTGATGAAATTTTTCTGAATATCTGCTGAAAGAAAATACAAATTTATATTTGATATATTCTCTTTTTTGACATCTTCTGACTCAATACGAAGAGACATAACCTTGAATTCGGAAACAAAATTACCAACTAAGGGTGTTATTACTCTTAACATGTGAAGTTTGTGTTCGGAATTGCCCCGCCGTATATTACAATGTGAAAATATTTTTGTTATAATACTAATATTCAAAGTTAATTTTAAAAATAAAAATCAAATACTATTCAATTTTTCCAGCTTGAAATAATATTAATAGTTGATAAGAATTAAATATCACGTTACAAATAAATAAATCAATATAACTGCTTTATTGGTTTTTAATTCTTTTTATGCCATACCTCATGCCGTGCCAGTCCGACGCTTAGAAAGAATATACTATAAAATGGCCAGCCTGCTAAGGTTCGTTACACAGCGCTGGTGTGGATGGTTCTGACAATACGAAGTCACCATATAAGTCAAATAGTTACGTACATAACCTGCAAAGGCTCTTCTGCCCACGTTTCGATTTAACACTGAAAAACCTGAGTATTAAGCATTTCCAGAATGTCACAAATACCGTGACCTCTGTAGCTCAGTTGACAAAGACAAGCAACATCCCTCTAATTGCAACGTCCTTCCTGTGACTGCCCCTCTATAGTTTGCGACTGCTCTTCGCTGAAGCGGCACTTACCAGTCACCACACGCGACACCTACACCGAATTGCACATTTACTCGACTTAAGAGTGTCCAATAATCTGTTTGACTTCTTCTTACACTTCGTGCCGCGAGGCGTCGTGTACGACTTAAAAAATCAAGGACTCGTTCTATTCTACAGCGTCGTTTTCTGAAGCGTCAACAGAGAGATCTATGGTTACATGGCTTGTTTACCGCGCCATAGTAGAGTATGAGATTCTACATTGTATTGCTTGCAATAAGATGGCTTTGTGATTATTCAATTTCTGATTGTACTTTGTACTCACAATAATCCTGGCACAATCACGGCATTCCGGCTTAGTATTTTCTCCGTTTTCCGAATTTTATACATATAACGGCTCTCTAAACTCTTTCCTAGGGCCTAGGGGCGAAATATTATAATAAATTTATTATAATATTCTATTATAATAAATAATCTCGAATTTAGAGTTATTTTAATGGTTGCGATTTATAAACGATATTTTCCGAATAATCTATAGTATTTGTGAACTATATTTATTGTTTAAAACAAACTTGTTGGTATTCTGTTGATATTATAACACGTATCTAACTATTCTCATTCTTATCTTATGAGTGTGAAGAAAAAATTAAATCCCCCTCTGCCTTAGGACCCTTGATCGGAATTGATGGGATGGTCCCTTGCTAGCTTCCAGAGAGTAAATTAGTTCCGTGTCCTCTACGTGTGTGGAGGACAATGTGCTAGTTATTTCTATCTAGATCGCATTGCGGTGCACAGCTGCGAGTGACAAGTTTTAATCGGCAGCGAATAGAGAAGGAGAAGCAAATGGTAAATGTGGTGGAGATACGGAGACTTCTGGACCGACACGTGTCCAGGCAACAGCGCATGAACAAAGAAGGTGAGATACATCTAATTATACACCACTCATCTCCACTCATCTCGTCGCCATTTTCATCTACCCCAAAGTTATCACATATCTTCTTCACGTCTAGGTACACGGTAGAAATATATGCATATTGGAGACGAGATGCCAAGTCTAGTTCTTTTGTGGTTGCAGTATTTTGACGGAAATTCCAATTTTAGGGTTCCTTGATACCACAAATGTTGTTTTAAACACTTTTTGTCTGTTCGTCAGTTCGCATTTCCTACACCAGCTTTGTCCAACGTAACTTAGCTCGCTCTCCTTTTTCCATGCACATTCGATCGATTGGACCGGCACGGGATGGTGTTTGACAAAATGTTGCCCGACGAATTAAAGTAATTGGTTATATTTGTTTATCTGTACCGGGATATTTTGATTCTCGTCAACAAATTTATATATTTTCAAGCTTGAAAAATTAAACAGTATATTTCTTCTTTCTTAAAAATATTTTAAACATTAGTATTATAATAAAATGTATATTGTATAGTATGGGGGTAATTCCCAAAACGATTTCGTATTTTCTCTCACCGGAAATAGTATGTCACATATTAATTCTAACAGCATAGATTTATGTCAGAGTGTGCACCTCAACGATTGATGAAAAATTTGATATGAAATGTATTACAACTCGCTGGCCGTAAAATGTGTTTCGCGGGCAGGGTTATACTAAACCTTTCTCACTCACCAGATTGGTCAATTCACAATTCGTACTTAGAGAAGTATCTGTTTACTGTCAGTGCACGTCCTCTCGAAATTTTGTAAGTTTAAAAAGTACTTCTAGTAAAAGCCGAAGTACATTTTTTTATGTTTCTCAAAATTAACTGGAGGATTTTGTGAAGTACCGCGAAATTCGACGTGTCTTTCCTGGCTTCATCACCTTTCATACAGAAAACATTGTTAAGTGCAATGCATTGAAACATTATTCTTGATTTTTGTTCTATGAATATCATAAAATGGCATTCCCGATGTGAAATTGACTTCAAAAAAGGAGGAATTTTACTATTACGACGCCATTATGATGGGCTTGGAACTTTTTTTATCTTTTAATCATATCTCAGTACGTGGAGCATGAGCCGTACCCCAAAAAAACTCTGGAAGCTATGGAAGTGGATGGTATGTTGATTTTAATAATTAAAAGATTTTTGTAATTGGAGGACCACATGGATTACCATGATTTTATATCAAAACAAACAATAAATCAATGGACATACAAATATTAATTGCTCTACAAAGCAATGACACAAAAACACGTTCCCTAATAATCCCACCAAAAACTTAACCTAAACACACAAGAAATCAATGGACATATACGTAACATATCTAATACTAAAACTTACAGCTAAACACATGGCATTAATTTAAAGATAAAAGATTCATGATTATGTAGAACAAGGTTAAGTTAAATGTTATTAAATTCATCAATGAAGGGAGATTGAATTGATAATGAAAGATCATACTGTTCGTGAGATTTTCACTGGCCTGTAAAAGGTATGTGAGCTCATAGTCACGTTCTTGTAGCGTTTGCCGATGCTCAGTTGGCTAACAGCTTCCCAGGCAGTTGGAAGATGCAGGAGGCAGCCACAGCGTGTGGATCCATCAATAGTATTTAAGTATATACGATCACACTGTTTCCATGATCAGAATAAAACCATATTCGCGACAGTTTCAGATGGTCGCATCATATGGTTGAAGCAAATGTATACCTCACGCACAACACGCTTCACAAAATGTTCTACGACAGACGCATTTAAGGTCCGCTGTTGACTCGACGAAGTCTGAGGAGAGAGTGATGCTAATGGCTACGGGGTCTTCCCATGTTAAATCGAGGGAAAACACTACCGCGCATATACATTATTATTGAATTGTTCGTGTGCAAATTAAAGAATTTGAAACAAATTAAAGAATTGACTCAATGTTACATTAAAATTAGTAAATTTGCATTCAGAATTTATGTGGCGATTTTCTATTTAATGAATAAGTAATTATATATATTTATTATCATGAAATGTCTGGAGGAGAATAGAGCTCTAGTGGCAGATTGACGTACTTAAGCCTTTTAGATCTATTGATAGTATTACATAATATTATTAGCTTCTGGTGGAAATATACCAGTACGAAAGCATGAAATGATTCATAGCTGGAAGTGGAATGAAATTATATACAAATGCGAGAGGTATTTGTTATATATTTTAAAACACTTTAAGACGCTTGTTTTGCCCCTCCGGTGGCTCAGGTGTTACACGAAAAGAAAACCCACACGAAAAATTGTATCCAATCTATATGCGTAAGAACATATGATTACTTTTACGTAGCAAGTCTATATCTTGCTCATCTAATGTATTGGAAAGTTTCACTCGGTTTCATATTTAGCAATAACAATTTGAACAGGACATCAGAACAGTTATGAGTAATACATGATATTACACAATGAATCATTACGTGACTCACGTGCAATTGTCTACGAATTTGTTTATTATTTAGTACTGACCAGATGCGTATGTGATTTCATTTTATGGAATAAAGAAATCAAGTTAAATCGTTTTAAAATAAATGAGTCTAGTAGCACCTTTTATTGACGTAATTTTAAAATGGTGTTATCTCGAGAAGGACAAGGTCTAAGATGACACAATAGGAAATCGTCGACACACCTTTTAATGCTATTAAGTACGATACTTCATTGGTATAATTTGCTCCGTCCGCTTACGCAGAAAAGGGACAAAAACTCTAGGGGACATTTGCGAATTGAAGTTTTGTAAATTTAAAGTAAACTGTTTTAAAATGTCCAGAATTTAAAAAAAATGAAAGAATAATTTATTATTTTGCTAAACTATTACTATCGCAGTTCGTAAATGTTTTTTTCACAGTAAATTATTTATTTATATTTATCTATCAACACTTTCAATAAAATATGGACATTGCAGTGCAAATACTTGAATAAAGCCATCATAAATTTGTTAGGGTTCTTATGGATGAAACCTCTTAAGGAACGGTTTCTAAATAAACTCCCATGTATTTTTTAATGGAATCGATACAAAAAACTATCAAACGTGTCAAGAATTTCAAATAGAAAGGAGCAGAACGAAATTTGCCTTGTCTTTCCGGACAATTAAGAAAGTCATTCAACGAAACCAGTTCTAAAATTAGAGAACTATTATCATATTAAAGACCATTTTAAAAATACACGGTTTCAATTTGAACTGTAAATTAAGTATTCACAGTTCTTAATGCACCATAGTGTTATAATGACTATTTTTTGGATAAACAGAATACTAATTATACATTATCCCTCTCCTTCATTCTTTCAGTAACTTAGGTTTTCGTAATCTTATGTAATATATAATTTGGAAATACAGTGTAATATGTAATGTGTATATGGTAAAGTATAATCTTATTACAATTTGTAATTTATAAATGCAGTGTCATAAAAATAATTTATTATTATATAATCTTATCTCTTGTAGTCACTTGTATATTTTAATTTTTGTATATTCATTACTATATAGTACTGTCGTTACTGTTTTCATCCCAAGCCGCTATCCTTATTGGAGTTTGTTGGGTTTACTCAATCGCTTAAGGTATTAAACCAGGATGGTCCCTAGTTTTGCTTCCCAGCGTTAAACGAAAATACGATCTTCCCAATTCTCATCTTGTATTTTAAAATGTAAATCTTTTACATTTTTAGACGGAAGAGCAGATCTTAAGGTCTGAGCCTCGCAAAAATTAGGACACATTATTATTATTACTAGCAGATATTATTCAAAGTTTCATAAATTGTAATGCACGCTTGACTAACGCCTGGCACTCTTATTCCACCATGGTAAGTAGCGTTTCCTTTGAAATATTGGTTGACCACTTTTGATTTACCTGGAAATATATCTCACCAGTGTGACTTTGAAATGTGAGAAATTTTCAAAGTGCGAAGTGCAGAGCCCGTTTAACGCTCTCGCCTGCTTCTTATTTCAGGTGTCGTGTCCCAGACAGCTTTTTAATGATAACTCCTGCCAGAACTTCTCTCGCATATTTGGCTCTGCACCCTCGCTTCAAAATAGATGCGACGTAACGGATGACGTTGCATTGGGTGGGACGTATAGTTTCCACAGTGCGTCGAAACGAGACAAGTTGGACAAAACAATAACACGAGATCTTCAAGCATCTCTTTACATCTTGAAATTTATTCAAATAAATTATTTCATAATTCCATGATGTTAATATGAACACACTAGCCTCTACTTCTTAAGATTTTTTTTTCATTCACTGTAGTATTTGTAAATGGGAAATGTAACGCGCTATTAAAGCTTATCTACATGGAACGATAGGAGGTAGATGGGTGGTAGGGCTTACTAAGGCTAGAAGGTAGTCCGGATAGCTGGGTTTACCAACAACTTGGCCCACGTGGAGGGGTTAGTAATAGTAAGAGTTAGTGATACTAGGAGTAGTATAGGAGATGGATAGAAAGAGGAGGGTTCGCTTTTCAGTAGTCACAGTTGTATAAATTGAGACATTGAAGTGAAAAGCTACAAATTTTTCTGGTCCCACCGGAAATTGAACACGGATGACTAGGTGAAGAGCAAGAGCTCTACCACCTGAGCCACCAGATGGGTTCTTAAGATTAGGAGAGTCTTCACTCCCCCCACTGCCCAAGAGCAGGTTTTTACCATATTTGTGATTGGTTTGGTGACATCGGTGATACTTACTGTATAAACTCTACTAAGGTATGTAGTTATCTTCAATAGTGTTAATACGAATGGTTAATATTATATGGTGAAATGGGTCTGTGGTTGTGTCTATTTTGTAGTAGAGAATATTATATTTAGTTATTGATATGATTTAGAATGTTGAAATATCCCTAAATTGGTTTCTGCTTTGTACAGCCCTGATGAAGATAACATTCGTTGCCGAAACGTTGGCAAAAAGAGAAAATAAAGAATTGTCCAAAACACAAGAATTTTGCGTTGTGTAAATAATATTATTTCAACAGACCTCATCTCAAGTTCCTGTTATTATTTTGGATTTCAAGAAAGATTAAGGAAATTAAGATGTACGATTTAAAGTTGGCCAACATTCTACTTCTTATATCTGATACACGGTCTATTTCGTGTCGTGATGAATATGATAATTGTCTTTGCCTTCCGGTGTTATTTGGGGAACTTTGTGTTTGCTTTACGAGACTGATGTCCAGTAAGAACCCTAATACTTGTTAAAGAAAATCGGTTGTTATTATTCACTTATGTCCCACTTATATTGCTATAACGTCCAACACAACGGTATATCCATCTCCACAATAGCATTTGGGTTCCCCGACCACAGTGTTCATCGAATGTTTGGGTGCATTCGTACTCAGCCAAATTCGGTTGGAAAATAATGAAAATAAGATAGTGCTCAGTTGTGAATATTGATTACTTTTAGTGGGGCATTCTTTCAAATTATGGATCACCTAAACAAAATGTATCTAATCGAAATGAAAAGAATCAGTATGTATTAATGTCTCAAGTTAATTAGTAGCTGCTGGATACATTAAAAAAAATTAGGTTTGGGAGAATGTAATTTTTTTGGAAAGTTGATCAACATTGAATTTGAAAATTGAGGAATAATTTCTTCCTTATTTTCATTATATTTAAGCTATAGTTTCGATAAATAATATTCTTAGATAAAAAGTAATGATGTCTGTATCTAATGGGAAATGGATATAAATGGATTTAAGTATGTCGATATTTTTCAATGCTTTTTATGAATCGGGATATGTATAATACGTAATTAATACAATCTTCTGTTTGTTTAAGAAGATTCTAATATGTTTGTTTACGAAGATTCTAATGTTTGTTCACGAAAATGATAATGTTTTGGTTTCAAGTAATGAGTGGTACAAATTTTGATTTGTTATTTCCTGTAAATCATTCTTTTGTGTGATTCTAAGTTAGAATAGTGTAAATTCTGCGAATGTGATATATTTTAATTGCTATGCGACTAAGAATCTGTGCTTCTGATTCAATTACGACATTTTCGAAGTAAAATAAAAGAACTATAGAACTTATTAAAAACCCCTCCTGTAGAGTAATTAATGTATCTTTTACACGATGTTCCAGCAAATATTAAATTTCTTTGACTTCTTCAACAACTTACGCGGAATACCTTTTTCTCTCATCTTTAGCTGTATATATTATATTATATATTATATTATAACATATCATGTTATATCATATCATATTATAACGAGTTTATTCAGCTTGTACTGCGCATAGGATAGATTAGCAGTAATTCTAGGACTTAGGACATAACAATTATTAATGAATTCATACACGCGGGAGGTACTAGAAAAGGCAAAGGGTTACTGCGAATGGGATATCTGGAATTAGGATAATGAAAAGATTTTAGATTCGTGCGACTAGAGATAACCCGACTCGTAACTCATACGATAAGAACTAAATCACTCAGAGTCATGTACCTTCAGATAACTTCTCACACGGAAAAAAATAAGTTAGATACCTCAGCCTAAAGTTAGCAGTGATAGTTCACGCGTTGGCTGTCTAGTGGACAGCCAGTACCATCAGCTGTCACAGCTTATGCTGTAGCTGCCCTAAAACAGTTTTCGTCTGAACGAGACCAATTTTCTATCACTGCGGAAGCTAACACTGTTTTGTCTGGGAGGGAGAAAGTTACATCAACAGCCATAGCTTATATGTTTTGTGCGCAACAGCTCAGCCCCGCTCAAAAATCCGACATAGCTACAAGAACTGTTGTTTGTTCCTCGCCCCTGATCTCCTTCGTAGTTGCAGCTAAATAACACTCGGCTGCGCTGCCTTCTATGCATTCAGTTCGTTGACTCATGACTGAGGCGGCGCAACCTCAGCAATTGTTTTATGCTCAGCAATTGTTTTATAGAGTCAAATCGACCTGGGTTTTGCAACTACGAACAGTTGTTTACTTGAACAAAATGATTCATTACAACGACTATGCCATCCCGATGTTGCGTAGCCCGAAGAAAGCATGCAGATAGTCGACATCGACTCACGTCGAATCAATATTACATGCTTACTGGTTGGCAACATAATCTACTATAGGTTCCCTTTTCTTATCTTGTAGATTAACTATTTAAGCTATGAGAGCGAATGCTGTACGCTGTGATACAGAAGGTCGAAAATTCACGTCATAGTAGACGGATGTTAGCTGTGCGAGCGCATGTGTTGTCTGTCCGGCTGGTAGCCAATACACCAGCTACCCAGCTCAGGTTCTCTTTCCAGTGCAGGTCGTTTTATTACATAATGAGAGGCACGTGAATCTCACTCATCAAGATTGGTAATTTTTTTCTTTATGTGTTGAAGTGAAAAAGTCTGGAACAATCTTATCAGTGATTATCAGACCATGAAGGACGATTAGCATCTGAAGCAGGTGGAAACATCAATTCCAATAAGCCTTCTCATAGTCAAAGACAGAGCAAAAATACCAGTTTCGTGAAAAAAAAGTATTACAAAAGCAAAACTTACCTTCTTTATTCTTCTTCGGGCACAACATCCCGTTTAGGTCCTTGGGCACCTCAGCAATCCGTCTCCACTCCTATCCATCCCGCATCTTCATCCTCCAGCAACTTATTTCCCGTATTCTCCCGGTTCATTTTTATCAGTAAAAATTACACCAAGGTATTTAAATTTGTTCACTCTCTCAAAACTCCTACCCTCCCATTCAATTCCCCTTGAGACAGGTTTTCTGTCCTGATAAAAAGTAAAATCCCCATAGATATGAAAATATTCTGAAACTTTCAAAAGAAAAGAAGTTACTAATAGTAGAAATAAAATTTTTGCTAATCATTGTGTAGTCTACCAATTAATACTTAGAGAACAAAATATTAAATACCGCTAAGTCTAATTCTCCCAGAGATATTATTTGATGGCGAGAATTCAGAATGAATAACGAGAAAAAACTTTTAGGTCGTTGTGGGAAAACATTGATAGTAATCGCATTACTTATATCCATAGAGCATGAAAGCTTATTTCAGGAGTAAATAGATTATCTGCTCGTTATCTAACGAGGCAAATTCGTACTCTATCTTATTATTTAACAATTTAGAATTCGTTAAGAAAAGAGGAAAACTGTCCAGTTATCTGGAACAAAAGTGATCTGGAACAACGATAAATGGAGGAATGAAAAATTCTGCGTGTAAAACAAAACTGGAAGATCTATCAATGCGACAGGATATGACGTTGGCCGATTATTATTATATTTTCGATATAAAATTTTTCTTTCTGTGCAAAAATATATTATGTACATTTTGTATACAAAAATATACGTATGTATATTTGCATTTTGTATAAAAATATTATGTAAATATATTTATATTATGTACATTTTTAAATTAATGTTTGAATCACCTTGGAAATTGTATGTACAGAATGAAAGTATATTAATAAAAATATTTATCTTCGGAAGCTTGTAAAATAATTTCGTGGAGACTATTTGTTTCTGCGTTTATCAATGTGTTAAAACGAAGTTCAAGATCATACGAAGAGGCTGTTCCCTCGTTCGTTACGATAACAGGAAAGTTAATCAGTAAAGCAGTTTTGTAAGTGCTGCCATTCATTACTAACCTATGACACGACCCGGTCCGTATAAACAAATATCTGGACAACCAGTTTTATTCCAAGATTTGCTTGAGGTAAAAAGAAATATATTGTTGAAGAAAATACAAAAACTAATTAAGAATATAGAATTTAATTATACAATTTGTCCAATTTAATGATGCAATAGGTCTATAATGGTTACAGTTAGCTCAGTACTGTGAAAAATAACAATAATTTAGTGTACAGTAATTAAACATTCAACAATAATTTCTTCCACTGATCCAGATAATTGTAGTTCTACTGCACTTTCGAACATAATTTTGAGTGGTTCGAACATAGTTTTCAGCTAACTTTTTATCTTATCTAGGAACTTTTGCTGAAATTTTTGAATCCGCCTCTGCCTTAGGGCCCTTGATCGGAATTGATGGGATGGTCCCTTGCTTGCTTCCGGAGAGTAAATTAGTTTATTGTCCTCCACGTGGTCATACGCAGTCTGTACTGTTTGTTGACAATAAATTTATTATTATTATTATGTGGAACCAGGGCAATAAGAAGTTGGACATGCGATTTAATGCGATTTTCTGCAATCCTATCTCCACATACATTTTGTCTGGCTCTTATTCCATTCCGAACAGATGTATAAAAGTAATTAGAACCTTGTTACTGCAACGATTGCACAAGTTACGTAGATAATATTAGTACCGGTGTGTTGATATTCAGAATGAATTCTGGTTTGAAAGTGATGCTTTCTGAGCTCAAAGTGCCGTACATTTATTAAATATTTTGAAGTAAAACATCGACTATTCCTATCAGTGTTTCTTTTTCTTTGGCAATATCTCAGAACTGATTCTAACATACCAGGGAAAGTAGGGTTCCTTATCTGGACGAGTAGAGATCGAAGTATCAGAGAGGTCGGCTGTAGCATCCCAGTCGTCAATATTATCTTCAGTGAAACTATACGTAGAAATTTCTCATCGAAGTATGAACAAATATGATCTTGTGAATTCTATGTATTCAAAATAGATAATAGATAAAATAGATAGTAAATAAAAGATACAATAAACATATAATTATGCACAGAAATGGTTAATTATTTTATCATCTCACCATGTGTCTTCCGGACCAACACGTGAACCTATTTTCAGTTTAGTACATTTTTTCATTAATTGTTGGGTGCACAACGTAGTGCTATAGGTCTATGCCATAAGAATTAATGTTTGACGTGAGTGTGTGATGAGAGAAAATAGAAAATTGTTTTCGGAATCACTCCGTCATACATTGTAATATGAAAATTTTATTCCAATACTAAATATTAATTTTTTTAAATAAAGAAATATACTAGTTAATATTTCCGGCTTGAAATAATATAAATTTGTTGATTAGAATAAAAATAACCCATTAAAATTAATAAATCCACCCCTTAATTTTATTGGTGGGTAACTCTTTGCCAAACCCCATCCCGTGCCGGCCCGATCGATCGAAAGTGTGCAGAAAATGGCCCGCGGGCTAAGATAAATTGAACAGCTCTGTTTTAGGATAGTCCCGATCCTGCGTGTCACTTGTACAGGTCGGGGCCTCTAAACCTCTCCTATCGTTTCCGAACGCTGTTCGTAAGTCACAGGATCTTAAGTGATAAAGTACCTGTTTACTTACGTTTTACTTCGACGTATTTTGACCCTTTGTGAATTCTACGTTAACCGGCGATATGCTTCTTTCCAAATCGTTAAGGTGTAAAATTTTCCGCTTCTGTAAATCTAGGAAAACGAGTGTCCGATCATGTACAGTCAAGTGGATTTACAGCGATGCGAACAAATATAATAAATGCAGCGACCCCTAGAATTAATATATCTCTGGACAAAATGCGTCTACAGAACGACACCAATGGCTCAATTAGCTTTGTGACCCTATGAGTCCTAGTGATCGGATTCAATGTTAGTCGAGGTCGGTGGATTCTTCAAGTAAGAAATGCCTTATTAACCTTGTCTTATTTTTTTGATACTTTGTCGTATGTATTTTATCCATTTAATTAATCCCTTTGCACCTCTTGGTGCTAGCAACAAAATTAATTCTACCGAAATGAAGTTTTGGTTCTCACTATCGTCTTCCTGCTGCTTCGTGCCTGACTTTCCCCGCATAGTGGACGTACTTTTATGTACTCATGAGTATTTGTTTGTATGTTTCATCTTTGTGATAAGATGAGCGTAAAAATAAAGGAAAAAAATTATGCATTATTAACAGAAATTGGCAGAATTAAACCATTTCACAAATATTTATACTTATATATCCGCATCTATTTATCGACTTTCCAAGATACAGAAGTAATCCTCTGCTTACTTATAAGACCAATAATTCGCATTAGGAGGATGGATTTAACTAATAAAGAAAAATGACCTGAGGTTTTTAATGGACGGTTTAATTTTTATTTTTTTCATTTCAACATTCATATTGATTGTCCATCTAATCTTAAATGTCTTCTCCCAATCCAACTGAATTTTTTAAATTTTGTTCATTTTAATACTCAATTTCCTCAAAAACAGTTTTGTAAAAATAATTTTAATAGTGTTGATGTATAAATTTAATTTTCTATGTATTTTTATTACGGTGTTAATTTACATTAAATTATTGTAATTGTTGTATTGTGAATTATTCTGTGTACTTGAATATTTGAAAGTAATTTGTGTTATCTTGTTAGATTTTTGCAACTTCTCTTTTTGCCAATTTAAAAACAGTCACTCACTTGCAACGAACTAGCATACTTGAAGACATCTCACATTAGAGACGAAACGTAGAGTTATTTTGTAGGTATAGAATCCAGACTTTTTCCCGAAATTGTAACGTGTATTTTATTTTATTAATTTGAGTCAAAATTAAATTACCATGCAAAAAAATCCAGGTCGTTCTTCTTTATTAGTTATATACAGAAGAGCCAACGAAAACATGATTAATGAATGATTTCAAAGCAAAAACAAATCAAAGTGCACTATATCCAAATCGTGTAACTTTGCCAAAAATTATGCAACATGACTGCCTAACACGAATTGCCAACAACAAATTAGCGTTATATTCAAATAAATATAAGTAGTAGTCACAAAAGCGACCATTCGCTGTAAAGAAATACAAATTAACAACACAACACACTGAGACACAAGATAATATTCGTTCCACACCTCGATGCAGAAAGAACACAATAGCGCCACAAGAACAAGTGGATTTAATTGATGGCCGAGGTTGGCGATGGATTTATGTTTTGAGGAATTCGAATGTTCTGCCAACATTACGCGTAGTACAAATGGCATTACTCTTATGAACGAAGACGAAGTAAAAGCGTTGGCTACACTGTGTACAAGAGCTGTTCCAACATTAAGCCAATTCGACTGGCAACAAATAAAGAAATATTTATTGCCAAGAGAGCTGTTACAAACTGCCGGAGTCCACGTTGAGGCCAAGAAAGTAATTAACCGCGACTAATATGCAATAAACTAAAACACTGTGTGTTTCCCTACATGTTTTTTTCTTAAGTTGAATTTCCTCGAAGCAAACAAACATGACTTCCAGTATATTTAATGCCATCTCTTCTTTTCAGGCCTCATCCTTAGATCGACAAGAAGTGTGTCAGTGTTTGCGCACTGGACTTGGGTGGTGTTGCGGGTCTTCCGTTGCTTCCATCAGCAACCGACTCGCACACAGCCTCTGAAGCAAGAAGCCCCAGTCACCTACGGGAACTCGCCCCCGCAATACTCCGGCGGCGCGCCCCAGTACGTGATAACGAAAAGAGAGAATGAATGATTTCTCTCACTTCTGAGAACCAGGAGATGACTTGAATTGTTCTATTCAGCGGAGAGTGTGCCGGCTGTTGTCGCTTCGGGTGACACGTTGTCTGGTTATCCGGGACGCAGAGAACTTTGGACACTGTTAGTGGCGGCGTTCGACGTAGGCGCGTGGCCGTCGGTATCTCGCGATGACGTGTGTCGCGCGGATGATGAACTCGAGAAGCGGCGTGCGCATTAGTAGCCGCCGGGGCAGCCGCGACGCGTTCGGCGGATAGAAAGAGTCCGTGGCGCTGGACGCCCGGCCATGCGTCCTGCGAAGCCCTGGGTGACAGCAGCAACAGCGTCGACGGCGTCGTCTTCGTGGGAGGAGGAGGAGGAGGAGGAGGAAGGGAGGCGTCGGGGGGAGCGTGTGAAGTGCGCCAAGATGAGCGACGACACGCGCAGATGACAGGCGGCTCGTGGTTCACGCATCGCAGCGGTGACGAGGGCGCCGGTGCCATGATGGCCGCTCCTGATGGCCGCGCCGTCGTCTTCGGCTCCCGCGCTCCTGGCGGGCGTCGCGTGCACTTCCAGGACGTGGACCGCATCCGGAACAACCCCTTCCTGTAAGTAATCAATCACTTTTACAATGTTTTCCACTAATATGTTATGGAGCAATGCATCACGCATAGACCTACATATGAAAGAGACCCAGCGGTTTCTGCTGTGGGTTGTCAGTGATGACATGAGACAGAAGATACTGTTTGGTATCGCCCTCTCTCTCGCACACCCTCTTGGAGGAGGGAAGGTAATGTGCGCAACAGTCAGCAGTCAAGACGGGAATTGAGTTACCTCACCTCACCCAAGTGCGAGAGAGACAGAGATTCGAACCTTCGGACAATCCGTATATAAAACCGCTGGGTCTAAATCATATATATATATATATATATATATATATATATATATATATATATATATATATATATATATNAAAACGAATTTATTTTTTAAAATAAATTTTTAAAAATATCGACTAATATATTGCTTGTCATCAGTTTGCTTATCTTCTCTCTGCTTCTTTGTTATCAAATTTTTCTATATTTTGCATAAAAATAGGCTTCTTTAAAAAAAAAATTTTCGTCCACAAATTTTGAGATCTAATAAGACTATCTTCTTTAGAATAATCTATTGAATCATGTGCTTCCTGTGAATGTAAATAGCTTGTTTTTTCCTGTTCATTAGTTTACACACGCTGGGTATGTTTGTTTATCTTGATTTCAAGAATTTGAGGACATTGAATGAGAATACTGTTGTAACAAATAACTTTGTTTCCCCGAGAGTCATTGAACTATTTCGTAAGTAAAATAAGGAAGTACCTTCACAAACGTTATGGAAGATTTTCTCGTGCGCGTTGTTTTGGAGACGTACTGCTTCTCCGTGGCGAATACAATAGAAAGATGTTGCTAGTGGAATATTTCGTAATGCAGTCACTCAATTTTTTCCTAAATTGGATTTAACCGTCAGCGCGTTATCGAAAACTTTAATCTTGTGGATGTTTACATTCTAGATTCTTCTTTGCAAGTTATGAAATTTTAATATAGGGTAATACACATTTAACGCTCATACCAACATATACGCATGAGCTACATATTTATTAGTTTAGTACATTTCAAAAAAATTAAATGTTTTGCACAATTTTAATTTGTTTTTTAGCTTGGAATAAAATAAACTCACTTTTGACAGAAATTAACATTTTTTGTAATTTTGATTTCTTTCATTTTGGTAATCTGACGTTTTAATTTTTTTACTTCACTATATAATTTTTGTATATTTTTCTTCTTTTTGAGATAAAATTTATGAGTACGTGATAAAACAATGTTGTGAGTACAGGTAAGTTTATAAAAAGCTAAAATGAGATTCTTTCTTTCTGATAGTAAAGATAATATACGCTTCCCTTTGCTAGAATAACCTATGATATCCATCACAGTTGTTAAGATGGCAGAATTAGTAAATTAAAGTAACTCGTAGTTTTAAAAATTATAACTTAAATTTTAGTTTAGAATAGAATTTTATGTTCAACATTTTACCACAAATCTCCTTAATGTATAATTATCGTGTAGGAATACGTTATAACTAATTCTTATGATTTGCTGTTAAGAGAAGGTAGTTTTAATTAAATAAAGGTGACACTTCAGAAATCTGTCTTACAAAATACAACTATGTTTTATGAGCAGAAATGCGACGTAGAGTTAGGATCTTAAAATCCCAATACAACGGTCAGCATGGATATCCAAGGGCACAACTTTTCTGCATTATTACTATTATTATTATTTGAATTCTGGTAGTTTAAATTATTTGCTATTAGATTTTCCAAAACCTAATCATAAATGATCTGATACTGATCAACTGCAATTCGAAATTAACAAACAATTTGTTTCCTTTTAATTTAAATTATAAATGTAACACATCCATTCCACATTGTTTTCTCAGAAGACTTCAAACATTTTGACGGAATTTTTCTGCTTAATGAGTGGATAAAAGATTTTTTCATATTTGTCATTATTTTCTCTATTACCTTACCTTCCGTCTCCACTGTAGGACAAAGCAAAGAAAGCTCTGTAATATTACCAACTATGTTTTGTACTTTTTAATAATTTATATGCTCTTGCAATTCACACCCACATATAACTGAATATTGTACAAGCCTTTGTTGTTTACTAAACTTTGCGTTTTAACTGTAATCATGACTTATGTTGCAATGAAACAGTGAATAATAAATTATACCGTTTATATTGAAATAATATAGTTGAAGATTGGTAGTTCTTCAGTTTTGTGACGATTTTGGTTTGATACCTTTCCTAATTGCACGGAAAGTCAACGCAAATTTCGTCTATTCTTCTCTATATCAAACTTGTGACACACGTCTTTTGTATATATTCCATTAGAATTTGCATGGAAATTTATTTAAAAACTACCTGAGATTTCATCCATAAGAACCCGATTTACTTGAAGATGATTTTATTCAAATTTTATTAGACGAGTGGGCTGATAATTGTTCTTTGTTTCATTAAAAAAATTCAATACTTTAAATAGTGGGTTGATAATTGTTTATTGTTTCATTAATAAATTCTATAGTTTTCGCGGCTTAAGAAAAGGAATATGTATAACAAATGGGACGAAAGCGTGGTGCTGCCGGGGGAGTGGGGGTGAAATAGCGTAGCTCCACCCCTTCCAGACGGTAAACCCACACGAGGCTAAAACCCGTGGAAAAGCTTACTTCAGGCAGATCAAAGGTTAGGGATTAAGCCCTCTGTCTGTCTCAGTGGCATATCAGTCACTGCTGGTTCTTCGAATCGGTTGATGTAGGCGATAGAACCCGAACCTAAACTCACAAAGATTCAGCCGATACGAATAAAACGTCCACGTGCCTACAGCGAGAGGAAATAGTTTCTTTTCCTTCCCTGCGAGCGGAGGTCTTATCCTAATGTAAAGGAGACATGGAATTGCAATTATCCCGAAATCTTCGTCTCTTCTCGCTACCACCAGCGTCATCGGTGATTTAATTCATTTAAAATTTTCAAAAAGCATCGTTGTAATTTCCTTCAATAGTAGTACGAAGGAATAAGTGTGCACTAAAATAAAATATAAATTAAAGTCAAATTAGTAATCTGTTAAATGAAATCATTCATGATTTATGTTGAGTAATATCATTGTCAATTCTTTTAAAATTACTTTAAAATATATTATTTTAGTTTCTATTTTTATTGTATGTAATCTAGTTTTTCCTGTAGTTTAAAAGTTTATTTGTTCTTTGCGAAAAATATTTTATACAAATGTGGATCATACTATTACTAAGAATACGAATAGCTTTTTATGGTTAGAGGTAATATGAACACTGTTCTTTTTGTTGTAGTATAAAAATGTTTTTTTTTTAATTTGTAATGTTTAATGTTTTCATTTATGCAATTTTAAGTGTGTAAATAAATGTATCGTTTCCTGTTTATTATTCTAAGTGTTATGCATGTATATATATATTTGTACGTGGTAAGGCAAAAGAGCAGGCCAGATGGCCCGAGTCTCGCCACGAAATAAAGACATTAATATTATTATTATTATTATTATATAGTTTTCAATTTTATGTTGAGTGTGGGCGATGTATCGAAAAGAGAGTTCGCTATTTATGTAAGGTGTGACTTTCTTTTAGTTACCCTTTTCTTACTCTGGAGTATAATTCTTCATTAAAAAGAAAAATATATTACTGTTTGTGACTTAATACCTGGCCTGAGTTCGGTTCATAAATGCTACAAATGGTTTACGCCAAATTCTACAACCATGAAATTCCTTATATTTTTGGTGAGTTTTAACAGTAATTTGGTTAATAGAAATATACTTGTAGATGAGAGGTGTATATGCGGAAGATAATATGAAACAATTTAATATTTACTATGTGACCTTGATTTATAAGTGTCGTGATTTATGCATCATACCTTGGAAAAAGTAAAATATCTATTTGTAATTTTCGGTGACATGTAGATAAAAGTGACGTACAAAATACTACGGAAAATTACTACATATCAAAGTACACTTCATCGCTTTCGTGATTTAAAAAGAGATCTTTTTAAATAAAAATTAAGTGTTTGCTCTATAAAACCATCTATTACACCATCAATTATAATTGTAATTATCTCATTTAAATGGCCGGTGAGGTATGATTTTCAAGTTAAAATCACAATACATACATGTTTCTCTGTTTATTTATGTCGATTTAAGATATTGTGACTTAATTCGACGTACTCTCGTACTCTCTGAAGAAGAAGAAGACTAAGGAAAAAGAACCTTTAAGGATAATTTTTTTAAATAAAATTGTAGCGCCCTCAAAAACTCTACACTCATACCGCATGTGCACACAACACTTTTTTTGTATAAATAAATATTTCTCAGGATAATGAAAGTAGCACATCTTTAACATGTCTAAAAATTGTTCCCAACATTTTTTCATTGGTTCTCTGCTCGGGACATTTTTCGGGAAATCCAAAAAATCCATTGAACAATCATCAATCCACTGCTGTATTGAGGAATTTAATTCTTAGGCCATCTTGCACAACATGACGAAATATTTCCTCTTGGAAAGATAATTCTATTCTCATCCTCTGTGTACCTTGTAAACATTCAGGTCGTTCGGAAAATCATTTTTTGTTTTGTTTACTTTGATATATCCGTCATGGTGTTTTGGATTATTTGTTTGTTTTAACAAGACGGGATGTAATGATACTGTTGTCTAGACAAAGTGGGCAGGGGCGGATCCAGAATTTGATTTTGGGAGGGGCTTATGAAAAAACATTTCCTATCATTCGTGAATAGTAAAAGGTTACTTATTACACATTTTATAAGAACACCTAAAAAACATTTCCATCATTAATTTGTTGTATTAATGAAGTACCATTATTCCAATCAAAAAAAATTTCATTTATTATTACACTGTTTCGTTTATCTTACTATTGTAAATTTTAATTATAATTTTTAATGAGATAAGTGGCTCGGAGTCTCGCTGGAATACGAATATGCTAGAAACAGCTATGCTCATGTTGCCGTCTAGTATGGAATCTATAAAAGCAAAGTCACATGTTTGTCCCACGAAGTCGTCTATTTACACAGATTTTATTAGATCGTCTTGTTGCTTTATTTGGGCTTCCTGACGTTTTAAGTAAAAATCTTCCTTTTCTATTTCTATCTCGTTTTTTGGGAGGGACACGTGCCCCTGTGTCCCCCCTTACATCCGCCACTGAAAGTGGTGTCTTCCAGGGTTTTGTCAATTTTATTCCACACGTTGATTATGGTTAAGTCCAGCAGTAACAACCAATACTAGTTCTCACAACTGTTACTAGGTAAAAGTGGTTTACGGATTTCTAGCGTAAGAATGAAGATTACCCGTTAATAAATTCTAGACACGCCATAATTAAATTAATGTTACGGCAGCTTTGAATGAATCAAAGTGACTGTATGTTCTTGACCTCTTGTTAATTTATCTAATTTCTTGACACTAGGTCAGAATTAAAAAGTTGGAGTATAATTATATTATAGAATGTATTTTGATAGGCTTGGAACAACTGTGGAATCATATGAGTCACATGGGATGCAATAGTATTTAGTGTATATATATGTATTCAGTAGTATTCATATTATCTGAGTATGTAGTAGTACCTAGTTTGAAGGTGGTTTGAAAGGGTGTAATGAGGTGAATGTTAGTTTTAGTACGTGTGTAGAATGAATGTATATAGAGCGTCGATTACAAGGCATGTAATGAGAAATAATATATTGTAGGGTACTCGAGAATCGGTATATAGTAGTTATTATTGAATTATAGTGTTATTTTTGGTAAGGATGTATAAGGATAGATGTAATGTAGTTTTAAAAATATCCTTTGTTTGTATGTTTTGGTAGCCCTGATAATGATACGAATTATATCGAAACGTTGGCAATTAAACATTGAGTGGTTTATATACGACCTACACGCAAAAATCTAAGTCCCATTAAAAAGTTAAAATTCTCTTCAAACTTTCCAAAGTTTCGATTTATGTTATCATCAGGGCTAAAATAAAAGTATAACGTGAAAATACACCCCAAATACAGAAAAAAGATGTAAACAAAGAAAGAAAGTAAAATTTAGAATGCACGAAAATTGCAAAAACAATACAAAAATATTACATAAATATTACAATTATTATACAAATAACAGAAAAAAATTATCACGTACTCAGAATACACAATTTTACACACCTAGCTCATATTTACTAATTTATGATTAACACAGAGTTCAGTTTACTTGTGTTCGCTTGCATAAAAGTAATTTGTTTGGGTTTATAATTTTTAGTTTGATTTGAGACGAAGGTACGTTATGCAAAAATGCTTTATATTTTATCGCGGTTCGACAGTGCGGTAAACGTTTACTATTCCGGGAATTCCTTTTGTGTGAATTGACACGCTTCCTATGGTCAAACTCTAGTTGTTGTAAAATTCTTTCACGCTAAGAAACTGAAACTTTCTGATAGAGATTCGAGGGAATATAGTGACCTAAAAATAAATTTGGGAGAGAATACTGCAATCGAATATGTGAAAGACGGACGCGTAGTAGTGGGTAACATGGTACACATCGTTGCAAATGTAGATCATTCCGGATCATTGGACTGCACAGTAAAAAGCTAATGTTTCTTTAAAAGTGAGTGGTTGGTTGGAGAATTAAAAAAATGTGGTTGCAAAATATGCCAAGACGTTGCGTATTCAGGTTCGTACTGAAACAAACAAGGTTGAATATTTCTAAGTCATGAGAAAATAGTCAGATTAAAGTAAATGACTTCAAAGCGACTGACCGGTAATAGAACCCGAGAACTTGTGGAAGTTAAACTATCACAAAATATTTTAACTTGTATTGTTAACATCTCTCATTATTATACTATAAAATTATCAACCTTTACGAACTTTTCAAAACTCAGTTTTTATTTCTCTTGTTTGCATGATAGTGCATAAATATTCTGTCCTAGTAACAAGTGATGAATGAAATAATTGAACAACAGAAAAATTAAAACAATGAAACCCACCTGGGGACACAGAGAAACTATTGGACATTTCTTAATAATCAATATTATAATAATTTTGTGTATGGTTGGTGTATTTTTTGTTTCGCTGTTTTAATTTTTTCTGTAACTCAATATTATATTATATCATTCATTACTTGTTACTAGGATACGGAATATTTATATATTATCACCTGATGTAGCCACAAACCAGTGTGAAATGAAAATTAAGCCTGGAAAAGATCGTAAAAGTTGGTTATAATGTATTAGCAGCAGAAACAAAGTACAAAAAAACAGTATTGAGATAAGTGGCTCGGAATCTCGCTGGAATACGAATATGCTAGAAACAGCTATGCTCATGTTGCCGTCTAGTATGGAATCTATAAAAGCAAAGTCACATGTTTGTCCCACGAAGTCGTCTATTTACACAGATTTTATTAGATCGTCTTGTTGCTTTATTTGGGCTTCCTGACTTTTTAAGTAAAAATCTTCCTTTTCTATTTCTATCTCGTTTTTGGGAGGGACACGTGCCCCTGTGTCCCCCCTTACATCCGCCACTGAAAGTGGTGTCTTCCAGGGTTTTGTCAATTTTATTCCACACGTTGATTATGGTTAAGTCCAGCAGTAACAACCAATACTAGTTCTCACAACTGTTACTAGGTAAAAGTGGTTTACGGATTTCTAGCGTAAGAATGAAGATTACCCGTTAATAAATTCTAGACACGCCATCCCCAGAAAAAGCACTGCTGTTAACAATATAGTCAAATTCATTAAGAGAAAGAAATTATTTATCTTTTGATTACTGTATTGTGTTCTATTAAACACAAATTTCCTTGGTATTGTGTTGACATTATAAAATGTAGCTATCTAATTTTGGTATTATCTTATCAAGAGTGCTGAAATGATATACCCGACTCTGCCTCAGGGTCCTTGATCGGAATTGATGGGATGGTCCCCTGCTTGATTCTGGAGAGAAATTAGTTTATTGTCCTCCATGTGTATAAATGTTAATGACACTAAATTTATTTTTATTTTATTCTTAACTCCATGATGCACATGAGCACATGTCCATGAGCAACTAGCTGATACCAAGACTGTTTTCGAGATGAAATCTTGTGGAGTTTAAATTATACTCAAAGTCATCTTACTTTCCTTCGAGAAATTTAACTCAAGAAAAAAAGAACATGAACGGAAATGCACTGTGTTCATTAGTTTATTGTATATTAGTCGCAGTAAATTACTTTATTGTCCCCAATGTGGTCATACGCAGTTTGTAACAGCTCTCTTGACAGTAAATTATTTATTTATTTTTTGTCAGTCTAACTGGTTTGATGTACATATTTCTTCCGTGTACCCTACACGTGGAGAATATATGTGATAACTTTCGGTCAAGTAAGAAAATGGCGACCAGCCGGGACTCGAACCCGGGTTTCTTGCATTGATCGCAAGGGTGTTAACCGCTACACCACCGGTTCGCCTTCCATAACTGTACACCATTTCCACCCAGACCTAGACCCAGACCATGCAAGAGACCCGGGTTCGAGTCCCGGCTGGTCGCCATTTTCAGCTAACTGGTTTGATGTTGGTATAGAACCTGTACTCAATGTGGCCAACGTTCTTACTTCTTCCATAAGAGTACCTCGCGTTCTGTTGGCAAGACATTCGAACTCGAATTCATCACCAACCTCGGACAACTATAAATTCATTTGCTCTTGTGGCGCTGTTCTGTTCTTTCTACATCGAGCGTGTGGAACGAATATTACCTTGTGTCTTTGTTTGTGATATTAACTTGTATTTCTTTACAGCTTTCCCTGAAATTTTTCTAGCAAGATGTAGCGGGACGCTTTAACCTCACATTATCAGCTGATGAGAATGACATTGTGGACCGCTGCCATCACGCGAGTGAGTTTGAAGGATTTGTTTTGTAGAGGTTGGCAATTTCTTTAAGGCAGCCATTTTGAATAGTTTTAGGCAAAGTATCGTGAATTTGAGTATAGGAAGTTCTCGTGATTCCTATTCAATCAAAACTTCCTGCTCTCAGAAGTGTCTGGAAGCAATTAGTGTAACAGATGAGGACGTCAACTAGCGAGAGGTCGAAACGTGAATCCAAGATTGTTAGGAAAGTGATACGTCAGCTCTGGTAAATCGGTCCTTATTACGAAACCGTATCTGCTCCTGAAGAAATAAAATGGTTCTATTTTATAGCAGACAAGTTTATTAAAATTGAAAAAAAAAATTAAAATATACACTACTCGGTAAATCTCACTATGCACATCGATAACAATAAAATTTTACTCAATGAAGTAAACAATCTTACTCATCGGAGTTCAAAAACGGTTAAAAATTCTTGAGTAACAATTTGTTATAACTTTAAAACTCATTAATATAGTTACCACCTAATGATGGTTACGTCTGAACATGTTAAAGTTTTCACAAGTGTTTACTAAAGTATTTTTAAGTATTATTAACTGCAAGGTGTCAGATTTTTAAACTCCTTGTGTAAAATTTAACTGTTATCGACGTGCATAGTTAGGTTTACAGTTAGTGTGTTTTTAATTCTTCTTAAATTTTAATAAACTTGTCTGCTATAAAATAAAGTCCTTTTATTTCTTCAATCGACAATTTTTGCAGACACTAAGAACAATATCCCTTACTCTATCTGTTGTATCAAAATGAACGTGAGCTTAGGCTCTTTTCCCAACACTAAGAAATACGATTATGAAAATTTCGTAGGTTTCGATTAATGCGATTTCAAACAGTTTTTGTTAAAGTCACTGTTTATATTATCTTCATCAACAAAACACCAATAAGGGATTAAGAATACTATTGTGTGTACTACGTTATGTACACACAGCAATATCAAACTATCAATATTAATGAATAATGCTCGTTTTATCTCAATGGAGATTTGAGATAGAATACTTATTCAAAATCACAAAATTAACAAAAACAATACAAATACTCTGATGTGTATGAATTTGTCGTTATAACCTTATATCTTAGCATTGAAATTACTTTTCAAACTTATTTAGAATAAAGAATTAATCACATATAGGAGTATGACTCGTATTATTGATTGATTTACGGCGATGTTTAGTGTACGAGACCTTTTGGTTTCAGGAATTGGGACGCAATAGAAGAAGATATTTATTCATTCATAAATTAATAAATACAAAACTTGAACAAAACTAAGAAATTCTACCCATTTTCTCCAGAATGTAATTGCTATCATAGGTAAAAATTACTTTTTGAACAGTCTATTCTTGACAAATAAACTAGACGGCTTACTACAGCACGCGAGGTCTCCGTGGCTTTTATAGGAATAAATAATTAATTTATTACATTTTAAAATCTGTACTTTTCTAAAGAAAATATGTGTTGAGCAGTCTGTGAATGTCTGTTGTGCAAGTGTAAATGGATTATTCTTACCACTCAAATGTGTACTTCCTCGTTATGCATGAATTGGGGAGAGATTCCATTATCTTGCTCTGATCACGCCTAATACTCGCATTCTGATCAAGACAAAGCTTCTTCATTCCTATCGAATTAAGTTTCATGTCTCAAGTACTTTATTTTAGATAAGAGATAGTACAGATATCACACATCAGCTGAGCAACATTGAAGATATCTATTGTATAAGAACCAATTTATATCGTATTGTAATATTTTCAAGTGCATTGTGAAGTAAAGTGTAATTGAGTTCAAGTGCATTGGAATACAATTTGAAAAAATGATTGACGCTTCTGGATTGGTTCGAAGTAGTTTTTAAGTAGAATGTAATCATGTGTTGATAGATGTTGAAAATTACGAATGACTTCTTGTCCGAATGAATATAGTTCATATTCAACTCCCATTTTCACTTGGTTTTCTACCTGAAATTTGCAATTAGTTTTTTGTCCTCCACGTGGTCATACGTAATTTGTAGCTGCTTTTTTATTATTATCTTGATGCCTGTTCTTAGAATAAAGATTGTATGGTTAGGTTGGTATGATTTTAGCTTGAGTAAATGAACAACCTTCAAAAATATTAACTTTTCGTGCGGGACATTATTTTCCTGTGCTTATTCTTTCAGACATTTCGGTGTCACGCTTTTTTTGTAACATTCTATGTATACTGGACGTAATATTTTACTCCTTTTCTTGAACTGAAGGTTTCTGCAAGATTTACCTGATTCTCTGAAGTTACTTAGATTACTTTGTCCGTTGTTTATCTCAACTATTGATTCTTGGTGTTATCTATGTCTTGTGCTCTGAATCTTTTAATTTTTGTTTGAATTTTGTCGACAGTGTTTATCTAAATTTATATATTGTGCAAACCGTTTATACTTTTCTTTCCCTAGTCTGCAGAGACAATATACGAGGGTAAGTCAATATATAAGTCGCAAACGTAAGTTTCTCCTATGTTGTTTTAAATTTCGAGCCCATTTTTTTTTCCAGCGGATGGCAGCATATGTATGCTTGTCGTATTGACTTCTTGACATCTCGTAGGTACGCAGTCAGTCAGAGGCAGCAAGCGCAACGATGGCGGTTGTGTTCCTTGAGAGTACACGAGAAGAACAGTGTGCCGTTGCGCGTTTTCTTGGTGGGTCAAAGGACTGTCCACAGAAGAAGTGCATCGCGAAATGCATTCCACGTACGGTGACAACTGGTTCTCACGGAAAGCTGTGTTCAATTGGATCCAGACCGTTTACAAGGGAAGGCAAAGCATTAGAAATGGGGAGCATCCTTGTCGTCCTGCGGAGATGTCTACTGCAGCTTGTGGAACAAATCATTCGTAATCACAGGCTTGTGCTTTCCATCTGTTTGGGCCCCTAAGAATCATATGGGTGGCCGTCATTTTGAAACTGATGGTGCCATAGTCCAAGAGGTTACTCGTTGGCTGCGAGAGCAACCAAAAGATTTCTCTCAAGTACTTGGAAAGCGATGGTAAAAGTGTCTGAATTTACAGGATGATTATGTCGAAAAGTAAAATAACTATCAGGAAGTTATTTGATTATTATTGCCAATATTCAGTTTTGCGGCTTATTTATTGACTTACCTACGTGTTCCGTAGAGTTTCAATCTCCCCATAGGGTTAATGGTTATTTCATTTTCGTTTGACCGATGTACCCCATTTTACCCTACAGTTCAGTTCGTCGAGTGCATGTGAGCTTTCTCAAGTGTGTCAACAAGCTCATAAGTTGTCTATAATTGACATATTTATTTTTCTTTTCTTGAATTGAAGTTCCCTGCAAGATTGATATGGTTCCTTGAAGTTTAGCAGTAAAAAAATTTCATTGTCAATTGTTTGTTATTTTCTCATATTTAAAGGAAAAAATGCAAAAAAATCGAATATATTTAGTAAAAGTATAAAAAATACGATATTTATATTTTCTTGTGCAGTAACTTCCCGTTTTGTGCGTGTGAAGGCCAGCTATTCATGACAAATTATTGCACTTTTTTTTTATTAATTTCGTCTTATTACAAAATCAATAAAGATATTGTTTTTTTATTTTCTTAAAAGCACCAATCGCTACATTACAAGAGTGTGTCTATCCCCACATATTTTTATTATGAAATATGAAATAAAAATATATAATATTTGATACTTCGGGACATTTTTTATTTCGTTTTTGTGAGCAGGGAAGCAATTGCCGATAGCAAGTTGAGACTTTTTTCACACATTTCGTCTTGACAAGAGAAAGGGTTTCTTTCTACTATTATGTTGCTTTTGTGTTTGCACGTTCTGCCGTATTAGGAGGCAACTGTCACCTATGCTCATGTTATATTCAGATATTTAAAACAGGACTCGGGGATCTCTTATTACGTCTCTGCTCCAAATGCTAATAAGGCATGACTTGTTTTTGTCTTTTTTTCGGAGCAACGGAAGGGGTCTGAGATAAATGACCCATCATTCACTTAATGCTAGGAGCTTTTCAGAGAATCTAAAGCTAAATGTAGTGATGGCTCAGAAAATGCTTTCAATCAAATCTTTCCCTGTGTGCTTGTATGAAATTATAAATAAACTAATAATACGATATCTTGAATTTTGGTCACAATAAATTCATCAATCATCAGATCTCCCATGTTTCGACTTTTATTAAGCGCTGGTCGATGTGCACTACAGTGTAATGTTTTGGGGTTAGTGGTTCAGGTGATATGGTTGGTGATGAGGAGGATTATTTATAGCTGCAGAGAGGTATGTAGCGAATGTATTTATAATCACTCTTGTGTAGCTCTGTGTTATTATTTACTAGATTTTTGAGTTAGTTTTTCATTCTCCAAATTTTTTGTTTTGCTAAAAAAACATTTTATAAGAAGATAATAAAAGATAAAATGTTGGCNGTTAGTTTTTCATTCTCCAAATTTTTTGTTTTGCTAAAAAAAACATTTTATAAGAAGATAATAAAAGATAAAATGTTGGCGATCTGGTGAATGATGTATTTATTGTGACCTAAACTCAAGATATCATATCCTTATTCCAACACGTGGTCGAAAATTCCTACTAGTGATAATAATATAGTATGATAATAATACATACTTTTGAAATAACTTTTATGCGTTTCATTAAATACAATTTTCTTGGTATTATGTTAATTTTACAACACGTACCGAACTATTGTTCTTATTATTCTTATCCAAGGTGTGTGTTGAAATGTTAAATCCACTTTAAGGGCCCCTNATTCTTATCCAAGGTGTGTGCTGAAATGTTAAATCCACTTTAAGGGCCCCTTTGATCGGAATTGATGGGATGGTCCCTTGCTTGCTTCCGGAGAGTAAATTAGTTTATTNCTTATTATTCTTATCCAAGGTGTGTGTTGAAATGTTAAATCCACTTTAAGGGCCCCTTTGATCGGAATTGATGGGATGGTCCCTTGCTTGCTTCCGGAGAGTAAATTAGTTTATTGTGCGGACAGTAAATTAGTTTATTAGCTTTTAACTGCCTTTTGACAATGCATTTATTTTTTTAAAGTGCCATCTAAAAATAGGAGGAGCAAAATTAATACAGAGAAAAATCATTAATACCTTAAATTGACCTCATGATGTTTATCCTTTTTCCAAGGGATTGTCTGTTTTGATTGCAGGCAAACTGAAACTTCTGCATAACGGACCCTCGTGGGACCTTAAGATTTGTCCGACACAGTGGAACCCTTCTTAACCGTACTCAGATCAACCGGTCCTCGGATTAACCAGTCTACCCCTGTTTTTACTTTTTCCTCTCAGCGTATGACGCCTGGCAGGTAGTGACTGAAACATACATTATTTAACAGAATTTTTGCTGGAAAGTTCCTGGAAAGTAAAACGGAAAGAAACGACGTTAGGTATGCGACGTGTTCGTGTTGTGGTGGACAGATCTGGAGAGAAGGACAGAGTTCGCCAGATCAATTCTCTTCTTGCTTCCGAGTCTATTTAGAAATTACTCATTTTTTCCGTTTTCGTTCATACATGCAGTACAAAAAAATGAGTTGCAATGACATTCGTTTGTGTATGTGTGATGAAATTGTAGGCGTTCTTTGAACGCAAATCGATTTTTCACGGTAACCTCGGACAAGCAGATCAAACGGGTGACCGGCCAGGATCTCAGTCCCAACCAGACCGGTTAGGAGGGGATCTATTGTATTGAGGAGTGTCCGCTTTCGGGACATTAAGATCGACATCGTATAAAATGACACAGAGTGGAAAATTGTCCGGTAAAAAGAAATATCCGGTAATCATGTGTCCGTTAAGGGAAGTTTTATAATACATGAGCAAAATGAGGGATAATTTAAACTTGTGTTTTAGCTGTATGCCATATTTCAGCAACTTCATGAAGTTTGGTGGAAGGAAAACGAATATATTTGAAAATCTTACTAAGATTCTCTTACATTTTGCTACATAAAAGTTAAGGAAATAAAATTCTAACAAACATTGAACATTAGTAATCTCATGAACCATTCATACAATGGATGATTATTTCTTCAGCAATCAGCAATCTTTTTTTATAGATCTACGAAAATGAGTATGACATAACTAACCTACAAAATTTAAAAATTTAGAATATAAAAAATGAAAAACTATTAATCTACTTATATGTTAGAAAACATTTATTAAATATTCACGGATTTTCCCTGTTAAATAACAGAGCAAATTTTCATTACTCAATAAATTTTCTCCAGCAACTTTCGCCTTTCTGTTACTCCAACTGTGGGCGATGATTTAGAAGAAGCAATTCAGCTTTTTTTTGTATTCATGCATATTTATTTGACGTTGACGAGTCCTAAAGCTCCAAAAACAACAACATTTATTTCGATTATTATTTGTAATTCTTATCATGCCAGTCACAAATAATCCTCGTACAAAGAACCAAGTGCAATACTCTTAATAATAAGTGACTGATAACTTTGATTTCTATGTACGAAACAGACATACTATAATAGTTGACATGTGAGTCATTTCACTTCAGCTTTTGGAATTAAATCGTGCACTTCTGATTTACTATAACCCTTAGTTTTTTTATGTGTAGGGCAAAAAGTAATAAATAATTAAATAAATTTATAGTCAAAATTCAGTTACAAACTGCGTATGACCACATGGAAGATAATAAATTAATTTACTTTCCGGAAGTAGGCAAGGAGCCATTCCATCAATGCCATTCCAACATTTCAGCACTTTACTCCTAAAATAAGAATAAATAGTTAGCTACATGTTATAATAACACATGCTACGTGTGTTAAACACAAAAAAAATTGTATTTAATAAAAACAAAAGCGTTTTGTCACAAGTATGTATTATCATCAAATTACAGATTACTCGGAATATAAATTGTTTATAACTATTAAAATAATTTTAAATTCGAGATGAATTATTATAATAATCCGCCGCCCGTATGCAAGAGCGTAGAAAACCTGTGTATAAAATCCTGCTCTACCCGAAAGAAAACCGGATAAAAAATAGGGATACACAATACGAATTCATGGTTTAATTTTATGAGGAGTGAATCAATTTCGTAAAGACTTTAATTTATATTGCATTACAATGTACGACGAGGATCTCTACCACATATTATTTTTTAATAAAAATTTATGTTGTGTGCTTCTAAATTACCAGTCCATTTTGCACGATGTTCTTCCAAGATTCCGCTTTGAACGCTGTAATGCTGGTTGCATTTTACGGGGATTTCAGGGATAGGAAATCACTTGCTATGTTATTGGTAAGTTCCTGTTTCGAGTCATGGAGTATTATTTCGTTCAAGAAGAGTAAATAACAGATGTCGTGTTCTCTACCAGTCCAAGTTTTTATTCTTGTGACAGTACCTTCGCCATCTTAGCTGGCATCATCAGTTTAAAATAAAATACAATAATGAAAACAATGTTTTAAGGAGATGTGTCAGAAAATTTAATTGTTATGGTCGTTCAAGTATATGATTTGAAATCAAATTATAGTGGGAATATTACATGGATTTGAAAACAATTGCAACATAATTAATAACAATAAATATGTAGTTATTATAAAAACCAAAATATTGAAACTAAAATAAAAATATATGTAAGCACGATGAACGTACCTGACAATGCCAAGTATCAAGGGCAATTGTGCCGACGGGTCGAGGAGACGCTATTTAAGAATTTTTATATTATTCTATTTCATTCTATTTTAGACTGATGATATCAGTTCCGCTGGCAAAAGTACTATCACAAGAATTAAAAGTTGTACTAATAGACAACACATCTTTTATTTATTCTTCTTAAAATGAATAGAATGATCCTCTTCATAAAATGAATATCACCTCACCGGTATCCAACTATATTATTTCGGTTACCCGTTCAAAAAGCAAGTACAGACTCCTCGGAATATGTAGTTATGAATGATCTTTTAATAAATATATTATGAAACTTTGAACACACGATACAAATTNCAAGTACAGACTCCTCGGAATATGTAGTTATGAATGATCTTTTAATAAATATATTATGAAACTTTGAACACACGATACAAATTCCGATTTCCTAATGGGAAAGAGTTAGGATGTAAGAATTCCTGAGAATATTAATTCTTTTTTCAATTTGTTGATCTTCAGAGTATCAAAGATAGGTTGTTATCTAAATGTTAATTAAAGAAATTAGAATTTTATTTGGTTTATTCGAGAAGAAATACTATTAAACATAAGTAAAATATTTATTAATCATTACTTATTCGTTACGTTTGTCGCTTGGCAGCTACAATAATATGAACATTTATGTACAATAGTTTAAAATGTATATCAGTACCTTGGTACTTTCTCATATTCGTGGTATATAGAAAGTATTGTAATCGTGGAAAAATTCGAAAACGAGATTTTTGCAGAAAAATCCGTTTTGGGTATCCCTGATTCCGAAAACGCTGTTTTTGGCTGGACGTCCGTCCGTCCGTCTGCCCGTCTGTGCGCAGCTCTCCTGACCGAATGGTAAATCTTTTTTTAATTTTTCGTATTTAGGGTAGAATTTACTTCTAACATATGCACGTGCTTTCAATGTTCCTTTTATCTGAAAACAAATGGCACTTCGCATGAAGGTCAAAGTACATTTTTTAATATTTTTCAAAAACTCGTCGAACGATTTTGCATAATTTTTCTGTACGTAAAGTAAAATTAGTATGCATTACATCCACATTAGCGGTATTTAGCTTCAAAGTTTGGTATAAACGCAGTAAAATAATTTTTGTCTGCTTTCAAAGGATGTAGAATAACGATCTCTTTTGAGTTCTTCCTATATTACCTCGGTTACGTGTTTTTACTTTCTCATATTACTTCCTTTTTTTTAAGGAAATTTTTGATTAAAAAATTGTTTATTTTTTATATTTTTTTAAATTTAATGCTTTATAGCAGTTTCAATCGTTAGAAATAATATTATTGTTAAAAATATATTTTAACAATTACAGATTTTTTTGACGAGATAGATAAGGAGCGTTACGAAATAACAGGAAGTAAATAAAACAAATAGTTTCACCTATTTAATCGAAATATTTAATAGATACGATTAGTGTTTATTAATATAATTTTGAAATTTCAAATTTATAATATATATTTATCTATATAATATCCTATTTATCTTTAATAATAAATATATCTTTTGAAATAGAAAATAAATCTTGCTGATCTTATCTCCCAAAAAAACAACGAAAAAACAGAATTTGTATATTAGAGATTCTTTTATATAAATGCTAGTGATATAGTTCTTTAATAAACTTTTTAAATTGGGTACAATGAAGACGATCAAAATATAGAGCAACATGTGAAAATCATCCCTCTCCTAATAGAATGATTTAATGCCGCTCACTAGTCCAGACTGAAAACGTAAATGAGATAGTATGTGCAATGGTTTTGCACCACTAGTTTACATTATGATATGGACATTCATAGAATACGACAAAAATAATCAAATGATTCATAAATATAATATTCGTAATACAATCTTAACACGATATAAATATTTATTTAATATGATATAAAATAATGCGATGACATATTAATAAAATGTGGTACATCTCAAATATTAAACTCTTTCATACATGATATCGTCCAAGTTTTTGTGGACCAGGATACATTGTTCAAGTCTAAAAAGAAGTTCATTTTTTCTACCAATTTTTAATTGAATTAAACGATATTTTGCTTCCTTCGTGGCTCCTGGAGCCATTACTCCAAGCTCCGTGGTATTAAGTGGAATAAAAAAATATGGGTAATTTAGTTTCTTCCTTAAAGTATTCCTTCAGATCCTGCTTCCTGCCCGAAAGTTAGTCTGGACGTCCCGCTGGTTCTTTACAATGTAATTATGCAAACCAACCGCGTTCTAAGAATAACCACACTCCTAAGTTAATTATACTTAATAGTACTTTTCTGCTGTTTTCTTGATATTGATTTGTTAGAAAGAAATATGTATTTTGTCTGGTAATTTCCAATGTCTGATAACATCATTACAGTGCATTTTATAATAATTATATATTTTATATATTCTGCTTTTCCCAGTTTTTTGTCCTTCCTGGTGTTTTCTTTAATACTTTATTCACTCCTGTGCCATTTTCTAATGGAGTTATTTAATTATAGTTTTGTTTGCACTTATTTTGTTCAATATATTTTTACTTTCCTAATGTGTAGTAATATCTATCAATAAAACTTACGTACGTTATTGTACCAGCAAGGTACTTTTTCACGTAGTCAACTCATTGCACTATTTGTCCTTAGTGCGATGAAAAATTAACTCGAATTGATGTCGGAATATAAAACCAGAGATGCAGGTAATTGAATGAATGTCTCACATGTATCTTTCATATTTGTCTGGTTTGGCCCTTAGATATTTCTTTTGCTTTAATAATCCACTTCAGTGAAGTGTAATATAAATTTCAGAATTTTATTTCGAACCGTTTTTTTTTTGTATTATAATTGAGACAATACAATTATTTCTCGTTTAATTAATATAATTTTTTATCAGAGCACAAAAGAATGTTCGAGATGGAGTTGTAAGATGGTGTCGGTTATTTTATCTTTATCTCACACTTGTCCCCTTATACTGAAATAGAATAACGAGGAGATCCATTAACGTACAATGACTAAGTCGTGGTATGGATTACTCTTACATCTCAGAATGTTTCTTGGCGTCATTATTTCACATTCGGTTCGCCTCTTCTTAGTTAAAAAAGTGTGATATAGTGAAGAAAATAAAATTTCACCCACATCAGAAACTAAGCATGTTTCACCAAAAAGATTTTCAAGACATTGCTAGCTTTTGAGGAAAGAGGATGAACAAATTTCTCCGAGGGAAAGAATACAACATTCAAACGTGGTCTCTATACCATAAGCTCTAAGATTGAGTGTCGTATGGGATGCAATACGGATTTTGTAATTGAAGAGTGGAAATAGATAAATAGTTATAAATACCAAAAAGAAAAAATGCTAGAAATAAGTTTCTAGACCTCGAGGAGTTCACCTATTATTTTCTATTTCTCCTCTTAGTTTAATTATGTTCTTTTAAATATTCAGGGGGGAAGAGACACACATCCCTAGGCGAAACCCTTTCCAGTGTATTGAAATATATCTAAAAACTGTTGAAGATGGCAAAATATTTTTAACTAAATATGTAAGTAATTAAATAAAATTGGTAACTTGTAACATGCAATCTACAGCAGAATAAACAAATGGAATCGTTATACCTTTAATTACTTCTAATTAAATTGATTCTTTTTCGTAAACGTACTTCTTCTTAACATACCACCTTGTTCTGCTACCTAAAATCGAGAGATTTTACCTTGAAGTCTGGAATGAATAAATAATTCAACTAACTGTAATTAAGCTACGGATGAGAAATTTTGATATTAGAAAACGGAACACATCAGATTAACTTATAGGTGAGTTTTTTCCACCTTGTTTTGTGCTATGCCCTACCTAAGCTTTTCTGAAACTCTTATGCCCCCCCTAACATATATATTATTTTTAGTATTCAAAAATTGAAATGTTAAGTAAAGTAACTTGAATGATAGGTTTAGGAAGAAATCACTAGAAAATTATTGAGCCCACATAATAAGTAAATTTTCAAAACATGAAAAAGAGAACTGAAATTTAAGTACAAAATAATTTTAATGAAAGATTTTTCTATATTATTTAATTATTAGTCATTTAAACTTAGTGAGATCCTTGCGCTTGCTACTTGCTGCAAAGAGATGTTATGTCAGGTTCCAATTTAGTTAACTTCAGTCTCAAATCTCCCCGTTTTGTTATATCCCGCCGATTTCTTTTTTTTTTTCTTTTTTTTAGGAGCAAATTATTTATGGCACTAAATCCGCATTCAGCTAAATATGAATGTGGAAACCGTAATAAGTGTTCTCATACACATTTGGTTGCATTTGGATATTTTATTTCGGTTTCCTCACAAAGCCATGTCATCGCTCCTTTTATATTAAGTAAAGTTTTAATTGGCTCATCATTTTGCATTTCTGCGAGTTCTTCTTGACACTGCTTATTTGAAATATCGGTCAATCCACTAACATTGGCTGCGTCATCCAAGTTGGGAAATCAATTTGTTTCAAATCAGAAAATCTTTCTTTTAAATCAATCGACAAATTTTTCAAACGATCGACAATAACAGCTGACAATACAGGTATCAGTCACTTCACATTTTTGGAGCCAATGAAACTTTTCCAAATTTTTGTTGTAAGTATATGTCTGACATAATTCAATAAAGGTAATGAAACCAAATATCTTCGCTTTTGCATCGACAAGAGTTTTATCTGTTCCTTGAAGTTGTTTATTTAATATATTTCGTTTTTCAAAGATATAGGCTAAATAACTCACAAATACCTTACCATCGACCGTTAATAGATTTTTCATTTCAGGTTTGTCGCTTAAAATATCACTAAGCGTATCAAATAGTTCCATAAATATTTTCAAGCGTTCCCTTTCGAGAGCCATCTTACTTCAGTGTGAAGTATGTGTCACATGGTCTTCATTTTGCTCTTCACAAAGTAACATTAAGAGACGTCCACATTTGGCTCCTGCTTTAATACCATTGATACACTTAATGACTAAATTTTGTAATTCATTTAGAACAGATGAAATGTTTTAACTACCAGGTTTTCCTGTGAAAAACACAATGCACAAGAAGCGTTTCTGGATTCTCATCTTTCATCAATTTATGCAATCATTTATTTTCCCAATCATATTAGGAACACCATCCGCAGCAAATATGTTATATTTTTCATTGGTATATTATTGACATCTAAGTAAGGTCTCACTGTTTCTCAAAGTTGATTCATCCATTTGCAGCGAGAAATTTTCTTGTTTTCAGCGTTTCAACAAATTGTATTTCAATATCCTCTCTCAATCATCTATTCCCCTGCTAACAGTATTGTTTCTTAGTGGCATACCCCTAAACATCTTTGTCATCTTTTTTCCAGAACCGTTTTAAGAAATGCTGATATTGTTTGATTAAATTCTCCCCTATAGTATGACTTTTGCCAGATTTAGCGATGAGTAATGAAGTTTGATAACTAACCTCAAAAGTACAATTGATAGTTGTATTATAAGCAGAAACTAAAATGTTACTCTTTTTTCAAAAGTTTCCTTTAAAGTTTGAAAGAAATTCAAACCTGAATTAATATGAGGTGCAGTGTGCGAGCTTGATCCGGAAATAGAAGCTGTACCAATTTCAAATTCCTCTCCACCATCTAACGTCAATTCCATTTCTCGTGAGTCACAAACTTTTTGCGAAAATAAAATAATTATATTTCATCATAATGTCCAATCCCTTTCAAACAAATTGACAGA
>NNCF01127014.1:904284-938547 GCA_002313205.1 Laupala kohalensis
ATGTCATCATCCGCATCAGATTGCAAAATAATTCTTTTTGTTGATGACACTAATTTACTGTGTAAACACGCCAATGTTCAAAACGTTTTGTCTAATCTTTCGGCTTGGTTCCATGAAAATCGTCTCATTGTAAACACTGATAAAACAGTGTCTATATCATTTCACAATAGTAATACAAAATCTTTACCCCAGGTTTCTCTTTCTTTAAACTGAACACAATTAAAAACTGTTACGAAAACAAAATTCTTAGGTCTCCATATTCAAGACAACCTCAAATGGAATTGTCACATTGACAATCTTAATTCCCAATTAAGCAAATTGTGTTACGCATTCCGAATCTTAGTTAACGCAGTTAGTCCACGTATTTCCCGTTGCGTATATTTTGCAAACGTTTACTCCCATTTACGTTACGGCATTACCTTCTGGGGTAATTCCGGTCAGAGTATTCAAACTTTCAGAATTCAGAAGAGGATAGTTCGGATAATTTGTAAATCTCACCCCCGAAACTCTTGTAAACCTTTATTCAAGGAATTAAATATCTTAACACTTCCCTGCATTTATATTTATGAAACGGTCGTGTTTGTTAAGACCGAATTACTGAAGTGCCACCCTTGCTTTATACGAAACAGTCTCGTTCACGAACACAATACTCGCAATAGTAATAATATTCATCGCCCTAGAGTGTCAACCACTCTTTGCCAAAAAGGACCTTATCATTCGGGAATCGTTCTATATAATTCCCTGCCCAAGAATATAAAAGACATTATGAAATTGAATATCTTCAAATCCGCGGTTAAAAACTACCTCCTGCACCAGTGCTTCTACACTGTAAAAGAATTTATTGATTTTAATAAAAGTTAAATTCGTCTTGTACTTTATCACGCCATTGCTGTAGCACTTTTTAAATAACTTATAACAATTTCAAAAACTATTTTCTTGCATGATTGTGTTGCCGTATGGCTCATATTAATTTAGTTTTATGTGTACTCAACTTTGGCACGGTTGTGTACATTAATTCTGTAGCCCCATCCTGGCCCGGGTTTTTCTCCGTTTTTCCTTCGGGTAGAGGCGGATTTCTTATACAGGTTCTCTAGGCTTTGTCTAGGGGCGTGTTTATTGTAACAATAAATCGTGAATTTAGTGTTTTTTCAACTCTTATGATTTTTAAACACTATACTCAGAATAATCTATAGTTCGATAATAACTTGTACATGTAAATTTACAAACATATTTGCGTTAAATTACAAACATATTGACATTATATATGTATTATAACTCGCAGCTAACTTTTTATCTTATCTAGGAACTTTTGCTGAAATTTTTGAATCCGCCTCTGCCTTAGGTCCCTTGATCGGAATTGATGGGATGGTCCCTTGCTTGCTTCCGGAGAGTAAATTAGTTTATTGTCCTCCACGTGGTCATACGCAGTCTGTACTGTTTTTTGACAATAAATTTATTATTATTATATAAAATTTATTATTATTATGAGCATTATGTTTCACATTCTAACGTACCTTTAAGACGACCTCGTTTCATTGATTCGTTGGTCAAGCATTGTTGGCATAACAGACAAAAAGGTGAACGTTAATCGTGGACAGCGGGTATGAAACCAAATTTTAAGTATTCCTCTGAATCCTGGCGTTTTTTTTCCTTGCTTGCACCACTCATTTCAATATAGGCTGAAACAAATGAATATAGTATCAATTGAAAACTAAAAGAAGAACATGAACTGGAGTAAACGTAGACTAAAAATGCATATTTAAATATATATGGCACATTTACCCTACCGCAAAAACCACACTTTTTCATTTGACAAATTCTTCTGAAAAATGATTCTAAAACTAAAATTAATAAAAATTACCAATTGTATTTACATACCATTTATATATCACTTATATTTGTACAATGTATATATATGTTTTCAAATAACGAGACTTTAACAACAATTTAATGGACGCTTATTTCAAATTAACATCAACGGTGAATGCTGAGCGTTACTGCGAAACTGAAATCCCGGCACTAAGCATTTCGCGCCTTTCAGAACAAATAGCGCGAAATGCTTAGTGCTGGCCCAGTTTACCCAGTAGTTCAACTCAAATCCAGTAGTCTAACAATAAAATCACGGCTACTAACATGGCGGACTTATACTGGACGTTTGTGTACCCAGCTCGAGTAGTGACTGATATCGCCATACGGTTAATTTAAACTCTGGCCGTGTCCATTTTTGAATTGGGAAACACTGATCTAGGTTCTCATTTCATTTCCTTACAGCAAAGCGTCTCCTGACCTTTTCGTAGTTGCTGAGTCTCTCGCCAGGTCGTGCTGGCGTGCTGCATCTCTGCTACGGCGCAGTCCAGTACGAGATCGCGTTTACATACTGGTCATCCTCAATCGGTGGTTCTCTTTTCCGTATGAAAGAGCTGTAGAATATTCGCACGAATTGTGCTAGGAGGATTAGATTCAATGAACGAGATAATTGAAATGTTGAATAACAATGTCGTACGCAATTTGTAACTGCTTTTTTACAATAAAGTTTATATATTTATTTAATACTCCTAGCTTGAAATTATGCTTCATTCTTAAATATTTCTTTCTCATTTCTCCTGGCACGGGTTTTTCTCTGGTTTTCCTCCGGGTTGTGGCGGATTTTTCATTGGCGGGAATGTCATTTAAAACTTTTGGTATTATAAATCTCGAATTTTGACTGCACATTATATCAAATATAAATAAATAAATTTATTGTCAAAAAACAGTACAAACTGCGTATGACCACGTGGAGGGAAAAAAAACTNACTTGGACTTTTGATCGGAATTGATGGGATGGTCCCTTGCTCGTTTCCGGAGAGTAAATTAGTTTATCATCCCTCACGTGGTCATAAGCAGTTTGCAAATGTTTTTCTTTTGACAAAAAAGTTTTATAAATAAATGTAAGATCTCATTTTACCTTTATAACTTACTTCAATCTTAGCTGAGTTATTTTCTTCGGGGAAATTTATAATATTTAAATTCAGGTTTATAATTTTTTAAAGATTCTTTTCTAGAAAATACTTTCTTATGTGGAGATATTTAAACATTACGAAATATTTTTTCCTCAATTTTGTGTACTCTTCCCATCCTGTTAGTGAACGATAGTATTCTCTCTTTTCCTTATGCACGCTTATTTGATTCACACACATACCCATTCCTCCTCGTTGCGTAAATATTTTAGAATTCAGGACGCAAGTAAATTGATTTATGTTTTGAAAAAAATATAATGCTATTATTTAGTTATAATTCTCTCCGCCCAGTTGAATCGAGCATTTTGAAATTAAAAAGTGGAACACTCAAAAATAATGAATGATAATCATGGTCTGATAAACCGATATATTTTTTTTTAGATTGATGCTTCCATAAGATATGTTTTCTTTCTAACATTATACGTTTACTGTCCTTTTAATGAATTACCAAAAAATGTTATTTTACTATTCGGAAAGAAACGAAACTACTTCATGAGGAAATATTTCAAAACAGCTATGTTAAATTCCGAAAGCAATAGAAACTTCCTAGAAAAAGGAAAAATATAAAGTATTTGAATTACATTATTGGAATTGCATTAATTACACATAAAATTAAATGAAATGAAAAAGTATAAAAGTGATATAGAGTTGACCTTGTTTCATACAAAGCGATCATAAGATCAACGATTAAGGTAATGAAAATTAATTAAATAAGACTGCTTGGTAATTAAACGTTAACATTGGAATGCTTGCGTAATCTGTAAACGGCATAATGATCATTTTGTTTTTGTATTCATATTATCAGGGAAATATGGTTGTTTTTGCGAATTGAAATAACCTTGTAAAAATACGAGTAATTAATTTATATAATTAATCTATTGATCTATAATTATGGTATCTTTATAACCATCACATATTCTAAAGACACCTGATATAACCTCTCTAAGGACAATATACACTTGTAGAACGTTTTATAATATTTTTGTGGTAAACTAAGAAAAATAAATAGAAATATGAAAGAAACNAGAACGTTTTATAATATTTTTGTGGTAAACTAAGAAAAATAAATAGAAATATGAAAGAAACTGAGTTGTATGATTATAAATAAATATTTTGTTGGATCGCATTTCTACATAAAGTTACGTTTTGTGATTTTGATTCTAATTTTCCTTCATCCTAACTTTTTGTGAAAAGATATTCAATTTAATTTTCCTGACAGAGGATTGGTGAACACCATTCAGTAATTTCCAGTAATAGAGGCCCTTTCAAAAACGTCTGATAGCGTTTAGACAGTCCTCAGCAATACGTCTTCCACTGGAAGTATTTGTTTTTTGTTGTTGTTGTTGTTGTTTTTGTTGTTTTTTTGTGGGGCTTTAGGGCTCGTCAACATCGAGGTCATTAGAGCCCATTGGAAGTATTTGATTCATTATGGCGTTAGTCAAGCACATAACCATTTTTTGAAACACTCAATTACGTATATATTGTTTAAATTAAATGCAGTCATTATGACAGTGATTCATGAACTACTGTGTATTTAGAACTGAGAATCATTATTATTAATCCGTTTAAATTAAAACAATGTATTAAAGAGTTATCTCTCGATTTCAGTTCTCGAGCTTTGCGTCGATATTCGTTTAGTAACTTTCTTTATTCTCCAGAAATGCAGAGCAAATTCAATCTTTCTCTTTTCTATATAAAATTTTGGACACGTGTAATAGTTTTTGTGTGTATATATTTCATTAGAAATTGCGTGGGCATTTCTTTAAAAACCGTTCATTCGATGGTTTTATCCATAAGATTCCGTTCAACTTCAAAATGGTTTTATTCAAATATTAACCCCGCAAGGTCCCACTATGAAGAGAAGATTTGCTTCATAGTGGTTTATTTTTTCATCACAAAGAAATCAGGACATTCACAAACAGTTGCTTAGTCGCACATACTTCCTTCCGGCGAGACTAGCGCTCCAAGTTAGTCAAACCACTGAGAGGTATAATTTTCTTTACTTTTATCCGAATTATTTTTTAACACAACAATATGAATAATAATAAAGTAGAAAGCAATAATAATGGAGATTAATTTGTATCTATCAGTTAATAGCACAGAACAAATAATATCAACACTCGCTTGACACGTTTGAAATGCACGAGTGCATGTAAAAACATGGCTGCTGAGCCCAACGGTTTCGAGATTTATGATTCTCACCTCGGAAAAAATGAAATTATATTTGTAATTCCAGGTGACATAAGAAAAAGTTATGTAAAAATTGCTACGGAAAATATTCTACAAATCAAAGTACACTTCTATCACTTCCGTGCTCGTTTTTTTGTTAATAAGTGCTTTTTTTTACATAAGACGCAATGTATTACACGAATTACGATTGCAATTATTTTATTTAAATGGCCGGTGAGGTATGTTTTTACAATAAGTAGATGTAACTCTTCATTTACACCGATTTGAAGCATTTTGAAGATTTAATTCCACCTTCGCTAGAGTTATTTTAAGTCGTGTTGAGTGCCTTCCACGTGTAGCGGTGAGCGGTTGCGAAAGTAGTCCGACTGTCTGAAGTGGACCTGCCCGTGGCCTTCGTGCAGTGTCTGAGACCTCCACTGTCCCTCCCTGACCACACCTCGTCTCGCCGCTCCACGCCGCCATAAATTGGCATGTCGCTTGCGCGCACCCGTTCAGCTGGCAGAATAGATTTCTTACATATACAATAATTAGTGTTAATTTGATGCTAATTTAATATTTATATATTTATTTTATGCCTTTTGGCAGAAGGAGGTTCAGGCCATGAGGCCTGCTCTTCCACCTAACCGTTGGACTTAGGTAAGGGAATTGGGAAGGGGAGATGTTGGGTTACCATAATAACTTAATTATTAAGCTAGCAGAATACAGAATAACTCAAAAATTAAGAGAGCGGCAAATTCGGGAATAGAATACTTAATTAACATCAAATTAGCACTAAGTAATGACCTTCTATGTAAAAAAAAAGTGTATTCTGCTAACTTAGTAATTAAGCTAGAATAACTCTAAAACTATTTATTGGTGCGAATAAATAGTAAGTATATTTGTAAGACCATGATTCAAATCCTAACATTAAAATTTTCGCAAATTGTTTTCGAGATTTAGGTCAAAAACTTCACCTCCTCACTCACTAAAATTGTTTTTTTTATCTAACAAAAAATTCTCCGTACAATAACGGATGTACTGGTTTTTGAATAACAATGTATTGAAATTAAAGTTTTTAGAGAAACTGAGTGGTTTTTGGATATTTTTGAACAGTGGTCTAATGTGATGTGTGATATTTTTTTATTATAAATATATAAATTTATTATCAAAAAAGCAGTACAAACTGCGTAACACCACGTGGAGGACAATAAACTAATTTACTCTCCGGAAGCAATCAAGGGACTATCCCATCAATTCCGATCAAGGGCCCTAAGGCAGAGGCGGATTCAAAAATTTCAGCANGAGGACAATAAACTAATTTACTCTCCGGAAGCAATCAAGGGACTATCCCTTCAATTCCGATCAAGGGCCCTAAGGAAGAGGTGGATTCAAACATTTCAGCAAAAATTCCTAGATAAATAAAAAGTTAGCTACGAGTTATAATTCTAATAGAATGTCAATATGTTTGTAATTTAACACAAAAAATTTATTTTACATGTACAAATTATTATCGAACTGTAGATTATTCTGAGTAGAGTGTTTAAAAATCATAAAAATTGAAATAACACTAAATTCACGATTTATTGTTATAATAAACACGCCCCTAGACAAAGTCTAGAGAACCTGTATAAGAAATCCACCTCTACCCGAAGGAAAACCGGAGCAAAACCCGGGCCAGGATATTATAACCTTCTTTAAGTAACTGAAAAATATTTTGAGGAAAAGACGAGTCATAAAATTCATATGCGACACAATTCGTTTACAAGCTCAGAATAACTGGATGAGTAACGTTGAAAATGAGGTTCAATTGTTATTTTAGGTGAACTGTCATATGACTTAATCCGCATTTAAAGAACAGTTCACATTTTAAAAAATTATACTTTATTATTTAAGAATTAACACAAAATTAATAGAAAGAAAGTATTAACTTACTCTGGTTTAACAAATTATATTAATAGCTTTCGTTTTAAAATTAATTTATATGCACATATTTGTATATGATGAAATGACGTGCTAAAGATTAAATTTCTCCTTCCCAGCTCATTGAATTTCCTTGAAACCATCATGAATTTTTTAGTTGCCTGTGAGAAGGTGAAAATTGACGTAGAAACCGGTTTCTGATCATCATATTTATTCGCATGTTGTCGTTAATCTGTCCATTTTTAATGCCATAAGTAAAGACAGTCATTTATTCGAGTTAAGTTACAGGCCTTTTTATGATCCGAATCCGTACTCACAATATTCCATGTTTGGTGTCCAGATATGATCATTAACTGCCCAGGTACTTATATGTATAGAGTATATTCTCTCCTCGATTTTAATATCATTTACTGTATGATACAAATTTTTATATTTCAGTTACATGATCGTGAGTGACCATTTAAGATTGCAAGATAATTGTAATAAGCATGCACTAATAATCCTTCAACTATGACCTCCATTATGAAATATTGAGTGTTATCTATTTCAAGAAATGTTTGTCAGAAAAGGAATCATCCACAGCAACGGGAGTAATTGGTGTAAACAGAACTAAAATTTATGACTCCAGCATAACATCACATCCTCTCTCTGGAAGATAACTATTATCTTACTGAAAGTTTTATGGAATGGGATAGACGAAATGAAATGTTTTTGTAGTAACTAGAAAATTTATCAAAGAATTTGATAACCTTTAGGCCTCAAGTCACGAGAAAGAATCCCTGAAGAAAATGTATGTTTTTACTTGAATGAGTGTGATGCTTTAAAATGACGTATGGATTCAAATGACAAACAGAAAACCGCAGTATCTGAATGACAAAGTTTCCTTTACAGGACAGATAACGACTGGAGAGAAAAAATGAAACGCGCGATTATTTTTTGCAGACTGACAGGATATCGTTTCAATGGTAACGTTCAACGAACGTGCTATATTTAAATGCTAAGGTTTTATAGGTTTACTACATGAATATAAAACGGTTTTGCAACCTTGTGCGTGTGTATAGGGGTGGGGAAAAGATTGATTCTCTTCAACCGTCATTTTAACGCCACTGTAATGACCTAATGCAGCGCTGTCTGTTTATTTTTTACGTAGAGTTAAAGTACATTTTAGAACAATTTTTTCATGAAACGTAGGGGGTCACAACATTGTATTATAAACAATTAACATTTTATAAAAAATAATTAAATTATAAGAATTAACATTTGACGTGGAATGTTCGGGGAGAGAAAATAGAAAATTGTGTTCGGAATTAGCGTGTCATGCATTACAATATAAATATATTTTATTATAATACTAAATTTAAAAAAAAATTAAATAAAAAAATTTCCTTTTTAATTTTTATAACTTGATATAATGTAAATTTGTTGCTGAGAATCAAAATATTGCGTTACAAATAAATAAATATGAGGCAATATTTTTCCTAACCCCGTCCAGTGTCGACCCAATCGTTGGAAAGTGTACAGAAAATGGCCGACGGGCTAAGAGGACAAAACTGTGCTAGAGCTGTGCTTATATTTGTTACAAACCTCGTACGTAGGGAAGGTACGAGGGACAGCACTGAAATTAAGAATGGTGTTAAAACTAAAAGATTTAAAACTAAAATAATATGTCGGCTGAACTTCGTAACGGTTTTTACCTCTGCTGCAATGTATTTCACTGTGAAGCAAACCCAAGATTACGCGGTTAGCGTCATCAACGTGACGCATACTCTAGGAAGCGTCTACGTTATGCAAAACTCTCTAATGTTTGAAGAATGGACGTTATTAATCTACTCCATTTAGGATAGAAGGATGTTAGAGAGGGTTCAGGAGGCCGGGACAAGACGCATGTTTCTCAGTCCACTTCTGGGCGCCAATGGGTGGAATTAGGATCAATTGTAACAATCAATAGCAATGACTCACGTCGATTTTTAGCTCAACGTTGAATGCGTGCTTTGAAATCATTGTGATATAATGAGATTTCTTAGAAACGTTTCGTTACTTCGCTTCTACAGAAAGTATGTTCTCACTCTGTAAACTATCTCCTTAGTGAATGTAAGTTTTTTTCAATTCAGTTCCTTAATTATTCATGTGTTGTTCCCATTATATGGTATTCATAAGTCAGTTAAATATTACCGCACATCTACGCTCTATTTTAAATATTCTTTATAACTTTCTGTTCTGTTAAACTTTGCGTGTTTTATGTACTGATTGATGGTTATAAAAAACTCATACCTGTACTATTTGCTAACGAAAGTGCGATCTGTAAGTTCAGGACTTCCCCAAACTCTGCCGGTCCTTCCAAACCCCATAAAACATACCGTTCGGCCTCTCCGGGTTTGAGCTCTTGTTCACCTACCGGACACAAAAATTGACAGCGTTACTTTTTTATATTTTACATGTTATTACCATTTTAATGTTATTTTTGCAATTTACAAACAGTTATAAAGAAGATGGATCTAACCACTATTAATACCATAAAATTAAGGGTTTAGGTCAGATTTTTCTTCCATTTACGATTAATCCTCTCCTTTTTACTTTTATCGTAATTATATTGAATTTGGACTTGCAGTTAAATATAGAATAAAAATATTTCATTATAATGGTAGGAAAACATTAAATAAAAAAGAAACATATTTTTGATCCAGTATGTGACTACTAAAAAAATAAGAGCTTAACCTCGGAGAGGCCGAATGGTGGTGGGACCGGCAGAATTCGGGGAAGTGTCCTAAGCTACCTAACGCCACTCTCGTTTACAAATAATAAAATTTATTTTTACAATGAGAAGATACCTATTAACTCCATTTGTTTTGGAATCAATTTCTTTTCTTTAATTTTCATTTACCTGTGTACCCCGTATTTGGAAGTTCGTTTCTATTTATATTAAAAGTCATGTAACTTTGTCTTGGAAAATCTTAACTTATGAAAGAAAATCATGCACTGTGTTTATTAGTTAATTGTATATTAGTCGCAGTAAATTACTTTTTTGTCATCAACGTGGTATTAGGTAGTTTATAGCAGTTACCTTGACAATAAATTATTCATTGATTTATTTATTTATTGTCAGTCTAACTGGCTTGATATTGGTACACAGCTTGTGCTCTTACTTAAATTCGTAGATGTTGGCAATTTGTGTCTCGTAGCCATATTGCATAATTTTTGGTAAAGTTACATGACTTGGAGGATATCACCGTATAACGAATTGTTTTTCTTTGAGGAGAGGGAAACGATGAATTTTTGCTCTGCGCTCGTCGTTCATCTACTTGATAGACTTTCACTCGACGAACTCTTGCGGTTCATCGCTGAATTATTCGCAACTCACCGACAGAGATTTACTTCCTTGTTGGAGATCTAGGAGAGGTGGTATAAATTAAAACGGAATAGGTCATCCGACAAACGTCATAGGAAAGTGCTATGAATAGACAGAAAAGAGAAAGTTATTTTGCAAATACTGTACTGTTTTATGATGACTTAACAAATCATTGTTACTGATTACTCGGTTTTTTATTAAGTATATCCAGGATTTGTTCATCTTCACAGGAGTATTCTTTTTCATTAAAAGTTTTTATATTTATTGGAAGTTGTTCTTTAAAGTTCGTTGTTCATAACGCAACTGCCTCTAAAATCGTTTGAACATCAACAATTCATATTTTTTAAGATTACGTACTTTTAATACTTGTCACTTTCTAAACTTATCAGATGAGTAAATAGAAAATCCAAATATTTTTAGCGTTTATCAAAAAGGAAAATAAAATAATGGGATAAAACCATCAGTGTAAAGTAATGCGTAGACGTAATATGACTAATACACGCCATGTTTCACGAACGAATATTGGAAGGATCGATGAAAGTAATGGCTTGGAGAAATTAAGAGTCATGCGTTCTTTCGAGTCTACAAAGTATATTTCAAATTGTAAATGAACTAGAGAAGAGTAACTATTTGACATCTTTTCGAAGATTTTAATATGTCGGTCGTCCCGAACCAGAAGATATTTCATTGAATATGTCGCATATATCTTAAAAGCAATTTAACTCAGTAATCATTCAATTCATGAAGATTAACTGCGGTGACGTACTTCACAATTCATTGGAAATTAATGAAAACAATTGTGCTGTGAAATGGATTTTTGAGCTACCTTCTTGCCAGGAGACTTCATATGTAACTGTTATTCTTAGAGGCCGCGGTTATTTTAAGCAAAACGTAAACTCAAAGTCATGTGACTTTACTCAGAGAGAATGTAACATAAGAAGAAAAAATCATGAACGGGAACTCACTGTGTTCATCAGTTTATTGTAAAATAGTAGCAGTAAATTAGTTTATTGTCCTTAACATGGTCATGGACAATTTGTAACCACTTTTTTGACAATAAATTATTTATTAATTTATTTATTTCCAGTCTAATTCGTTTGATGGTGGTACAGTTTTCGTACACGGTGTAGCCAACATTTTTACTTCGCCATCATCCTTAAGGGTAATGATAAGTGTACCTCGTGTTATATTGGCTGTACTTTCGGACTTCTTTAAACTTAAATGTCGCCAACATCGACCATCACTTCAATTCACTTGCTCTTGTGGCGTTATTCTCATCATTCTGCATCGAGCGTGTGAAACGAGTATCACCTTGTGTATTAGCTTCTTGTGTTATTAACTGGTATTGGTTTACAGCAAATAGTCGCTTTTGTGACTACTATTAATATTTATTCGGATGTTCCTTAAATTTTGTGAAGTTGGCAATTCATATTAGGCGCCGTATTTCATTATTTTCGGTAAAGTTTCGAGGCCTAGAGTATAGCTGCTAGCATATTCATCACAGTAGTATTTTTGAATTCTTGATACATCCTGTGCCACGGGTCGGTTAGTTGTTACGTAGCGCGCACGTAGTGGCGGCGTCGGCAGGTAGCTCAAGTCACTGGCGACGTTGGTGGCAGTGCTGGTGGCGGAGGCGGTGGCGGCAGCATTGACAGCGCGGCCGCGACCCGGAAATGCCTTTGCCCACCATCGCTCCGCGCCGCGCCGCGCCGCGCCGCGTCACGCCGCCACCGCCCCCGTCGCCATCGCTGTGTGAGCAAGGCCAGCCACGGCTCACCCGCCCCTTCGCCTCCGCCTGCGTAGCAGTGGATGGTTGGCAGCGCCTCCACACGAACGCTCGTTGCTTTTTAACTCTTCATGTACTAAAGGGTCTAAATATTTCTTCTGTAAAACTTCACGATTCATTATAAGAGTATTGTGAGGGCTTGGTCAATAAAAACACGATGCAGATTAACAAGGAGAAGCATAAGAATAAGTATATAATGTGTTAAATTATATTGATAAAGTAATTTAACTACTCTGACGTTTTCTATTAGTTCGTCGACTTTTGAACTCGTCTTCCATCAGTCCACATGATCATATGGAATGTAGCTACCATGATAGGACCAGTGTGAATACAGTATAGAAAATGAGTAATTTAAATTTATTCCAAAATAAGATTTTAGAGGAAACTTAATATAGTTTTTTTGTTATTCTTAAAAGTAACATAATATTAATCAATTTCAGTATGTCTTGCATTGTCCTCTTATTTCACACAAGTTTCGTCTTTGATGAACACATACTTTTCTGATTTGCTTGAATTGGATGAACACTCGTTGCAAGTTTCCTCATTTCCATTTTTTACGAGATGGGAGTATCACAAAAGCGTTTTTTAATGAGGATGCCATTCCTTTACACTTTTTATTGCCCAGTTTTTTTTGTGCGTTCCCCTCAGTATCTATAGCTGATGCTTTCAGATCCAGGTAAATACGAACCCCTCAGAGACCCTTCCTTCTCCATCTAGGTTAGTTTTCCTTCTCGCAGCCACCTTGTCCGCCATCACTATCAAACCACCAAACTGGAAGTGTGTCTTCACTTGAAAACTTTGTCTTCAGTTTGGTTCCTGCACCGACTCCTTCGTCTTTAAACCTCATCCCACTTCCTCATTTCGAACGTGAGTACTGGAGCGCCGGACAGTAGGGTTCCCTATACGCTCACCATCTTCGTGACTACCCCCGTATTAGCTGAGAATCACTGGAACACAAGGTTAGATCACGCATGGTTCATATGACATACACTGGATGCTTGCTTCAATGTTGTATTGTTTATCAAGACGGTAAAAAAATATCACTTTGACTCATCCGACAAGCGAACATTGATTGAAACAGTTGCAATACGTGACCATAACGTTGCATTTGAAATTGCTTTCATATTGAAATAGTTGCAATAGGTGTTAAAAAGACTATTACTTTTGGCTAAATGTAAGATATTCGTAAACACTCCGCTGGAGTCGTATTGACTCGTGCCTCCTCAATATTTACAAAAGAGCATCTAGGCGTCTCCAATATTCTGCTCTCAAAAGATTGCAATGATATCGTCACAAAGTAAAGAAAAATCATTTTCGGTTTCAAAAACTACGTAATTGATTTCTAGAAATGTTGTATCATGTACGTAAATAAAAATTACAGATTGTACAATTGATGAATAGCGTATGATGTAATTTATAGCAGCTACATAGAAGGATCTACGGAAACAAAAAACAAGGCGTTCTTAAATTTCATTATGAAGAATAGTTAATTTGCACCTGTAACCACTTATCCATCCCCCAATAACTTGGTAACGCTAACATTAACTCCCCTATCATTAAGAAACTTTTTACTGCTTTTCGGAAAATGTGGGTTCAAATTTCGATCCACGTACTTCATTGATTGTCTCTTATTTCTTTGTGCACTCATTAAGTGGTTGAGTACATTACAGTGTCAATATTAATATAAAGAAATACTTTGCAAAACTTAACGCCAAGGGTAACAGTCCCCTAACTCAACGTAACAATATCACGAACCCTCCTCCCCCCCAGAGTGCGTTATGTAAAATTATGGGCGACCCCTATGTTGATTAGCTTCTGAATAATATTGGCAAGTCAGTGCTCATAAATTAATCTTTCTTCTCCGAAACCCCCTTTCTTTATTTTATTTATTTTATTTTTGTCGAATCTCCATCTATGACATTCCACGATTTAATCGCTTTCATCAATTATCATATAAGTCATAATTTCTCAAATTTATAATAAATCAAATATCCTAAATATACTTGTTCGTATCAGCTTTCTTGAGTGCTTGTTTAATATCCCAATTCTCGCGATGTAATTCTTGAAAATCTTATACATCGTCTCTGTTGTCACCATAGTTTCACTCAATTTCGTTATTATTTCCTGTAAGTTCATTTTTGCCATGTATGGTGCCTTTTGATGTAAATAACCTGTTCATATTTTTTTTCTCTGTGAAACGCATATCTTTCACAAAATCATGTAGATTTAGTCTGTTTGTCCCAACATCACATCGCACCTGCCATGCCATAAGGAACTCATTTGTCAACCTTTCCTGCCATCCTCTTTTATGCCTTCATCATTGATCAGTATGGAACCATTTCGCCGCATTGCTATTCGTAAAATGATATTCTGTACGCATACGAGTATATCAATTTCCATTGGTGGTGGTGGGGGCTAAGGGGACTATAGCCCCCTCCCCCCATTGGACCTGAGCTCTTGACATATAAAATGGCATACTTCGTAAAAGTGTTACCAGATTAATAATTGTTATTAATCAAATGAAATTAATAAATTTAATAATACCATGTTATTAACTTTAATAACTAATTGTTATTGTTTTTAATAATACCAGATTCTTAATTGTTAATTACTTATTTGATGCATTTTATTTAAAGTTAATATTTATAATTTTTTGTTGTAAAACCATAATTTTTAAACAAAAATTTTCCTCGGTTAGCGCCCCTTTAATTACGGTCTAGATTCGCCACTGATTGCCATTACCCCTGTAAACTGTGCCCCTATGTTCACATGGAACTCGTCCATGACTTGATCATCACTCCCTCTGAGCCGCAGACAGCACCGAGTTGCCGCGACCGCCGCCGTCGCCAATGTCTGGGTGCTCGCTCGCGTATTTCATGCACAGGGACGACATCCAATCCGTTGTGGCGTCTGGCGGCAACATGGTGGGCAAAGGGAGGGGGGGAGTGTCGCCTGGAACCCGGTCACGAGACACAGCGAGGTGACTATGCGGAGATGGCGGAGGTACGGCGGAGAGAGAGACATAATGAAATAGAATCGAGAGGACGAGATGTTTGTAATTATATACAAGACTAGACGTCTGGGGCGGATCCAGGATTTGAATTATTTTTATTATTTTTTGGAGAGGGGGCATAAATTTTTTTTCTGGTCATTCTTGATTCGTACAATGTTATATTTCACATTTTAAAAGAACACCAATAAAACATTTATTTCATCAATTTATTGGATCATTATTCGAAATGATTTATTTTCTTTTCTATAACGCTTATTCGATCAGCTTTTCATTGAAAATTGTATGTACGTAATTTTCTTTTAGATAAGTGACTCGGAACCTCACTAGACTGCTAGTACGCTGGAACAACGAATTATTGCAGCCCTAAACACATGTTCCCATGTAGGAGTGGAACAGTATAAAAGCAAAGAAAATCCTATGTTATTCCTATTCGTCGTTTTTTTACGCACTCTTCGTAGTTCGCCTTGTCACTTTCATCGGGCACACTGAATTTTCTTCGAAATTAAAAATTTCTTTTTATCACGGAAGAGGGGGGGATACGTGTTCCCTGTTTCCCCGCTTGAATCCACCACTGTGGGCAGAGGGTTCAAGAACGTACAAAATGTTTGGCGATGGGGTCGCTTAATTCAAACTGTCTGGAATGTATAAAATGAGAAAAAGGGATGAGGGATTGTCCAACTCTTTTTTGAAGTGTGATTTGGATGTAATGAGTGTAAATCGGGGATATACATTATTTAGCAAGAAGGAGAAATATCACATAATGGAGCTGTTTTTGAAATATACAGTACACGAGATGCAAACTACCGTAATTTGATAAAAGATCTGTGTCCGACTCCTTGAAACTAGGAAAGAATGGATACACGACAGAAAACGGGAGAGAAGCTGTACAATGTAGATAAAGGGATATAAAAATACAGAAAATAAAACAAGGGAAGCACGTTATGATTTGATTGAACGTGTAGTGATCCTGTGATCAGTGGATGAAGATATTTACAAGATAACACTAGGCAAATGGATGTATCGCGAATTAACGTGTTCATAAAACATACGTATTATTAGCAAAAATTAAATAATTTTAGTCATATATAATTGTCTTACCCTGGCTCGGGATTTTCTACAATTTTCTTTCAGGTACTGGCGGACTTCATATAAAGGTTCTCTAGGCTGCGCCCTATTGAAATAATTTATCTCAAATTTAGAGTTCTTTTAATATATACGATTGTTAAACAATATATTCCTATGAATCTGTAGTTCGATTATAATAGTACTAGCATTTTATTAAATACAAATTTTTGGTATTCTGTTGATTTTATGAAAAGTAGCCAACTTTTTTAATCTTATCTAAGGAGTGTGCTAAAATGTTAAGTCCGCCTTTGACCTAGGACCTTGATCGGAATTGATGGGATGGTCCCTTGCTTGATTCCTGATAGTAAATTAGTTTATTGTCCTCCATGTGGTCATATGCAGTTTGTAACTGTTTCATGACATTAAATTTATTTATAAATTAAATATATATTACGATATTTTACACTATTCGCATATTCCTATTTTCTAAATATCTAACGAACTTTTTAAGGTGTTGGTATAAAAAACCGCCCGGTTGTCGATCTCCATTAAGGACTTTATTTTGGCTCCAGGGTTAATCTTGTGTGTGAAGTAATTGGGATGGACGAAGGCGCTCGAGGCCCACACGAAACGAGGAGAACCTGCGGGCGAGGAGACCGGACGCGATGTGAGGGCGGGTGGGTTGAGTGGATGACCGAGCGAATGAGCTCCCTCTGCTCGCCTACCTGGTCCCCGAAGGCAGGGACCAAGGGCAGATGGGGAGACAGCCGCGGTGCGAAGGTCACATGAAAACGGCACGTGCATCGCCCTCCGATGGGCGCCCGTCCTGATTTGTGTGCCACCGTCGGTCGCTTCGTGTACGTTCTCAGGATTTCCCTTAGTGCAATTCATTTTACATAGGGGAAAATATTGAGTCAAGTAGATATAGAATAGAACGGTTATCAAATTGACTCAACCCTCTACAATTGTTCTTCAGTTTATTCAAAAACATAAATATTTACAATATAACATTAATATTTACCCCCGTGTTTAAATAATACATTTCGGTATCATCCTTTCGTTTCAGAGTTGAAGAGTTTCATTCGTGTATTAAGGAGTTTGCAATGAGTAATCACGAAAAAGAAAATGGTTCATTTTTCTAAAATGGGAATATTTTATTCTTGTTTTTGTTTCAATAAATTTACGTACATGATTTAGAATGCGTTGAGTATAATCGCTGCTGTTGAAAGTTAATATCTTTAACACATCTTGTCCTTGAATTTATTTCGTTGTACTTGATCATATTTTGGCGGGATGACGAAAAATACACATTGTTAATACTTGGATTAAATGTTTGATCCATGAATATGTGTTACATTTCTATAGGAATGTATAGAAATATGGGTAAAGTATTAATCATTAGGACCAAATCTACCTTACGGTCCAACGTCGTAGAAAAATAAACTTATTCTTCGTATATCCTTCCGCGAGTGCTGCTACCTCCACCATCGCCTCCATCTTCACACATACAACATATTTTCTTAAAACTAAATCGCCGGGTCTAACAAACCTAACATCATTGTTCATGGCTAACCTAACAGCATTGTTCATTATAATTGTTCATGCTGTTATTATAATTTATAATTCATGCTGTTATTATAATTAATATACCCCTAACATACTAACATAAACGGTGGCGGAGAGAAGAAAATAGTACGGAACAATATTTCTTTATAACTACCGTAAATATGAAGAGCGAAGAATACGGCTTATATTTTCGGAACCGTAATAATATTTGTAGTATTATGACATTAATCATTTTTTCGAACCCTCTTTGGACCATATGCTATACTTTGGCCAATCATTATTATTATATTAATACATTTTTCAATCAGTTACCATATTAATGAATCTCTACCATAGGTTTTTCTTGATCTTCAAAGTAATAATATCAGGAAGAGGTTCTCGAGATGGGGTCCGTTGAAATAATACTATTTATGTATGTACCAACGTTTCGAATTATATTAGTTCTTCATCAGGTCTGAATAACACTGTCCAATTTGAACAAAAGAAAAAAAAGGTGTATAAAGTATTATTTATACACCATATGCACAATATATTATTTATGTATCATATTTATGTTTTTCTCTTTTCTGCAAACTAATGTATGATTCATTTTTTTCAGCCCTGATGAACTAACATAGTTGACTCGTACATAGATAGTATTATTTCAATAGACCACAACTCATGAATCTTTTCATGGTATTATTAATAACTGTTGTGACTGATGCGGAACAGCACTTAATATATTAACCAATAATGTCGTCTCATGATGAAACGCTCAAGAACACTGACTGGTACGCCACGAAAGACAATTCCGTTATTTCGTACCGTAGTGCATTCGAGAAGTAATATCAGCAGAGTGTCTCGAGGAGCTGCCGTGACAGCGATAGCGTCTCGCCTGCAGTCTCTTCGCGATGTCTAGAGGGTGCCGTGGAAGAGGCTCCCCTTCAGTCTGGGATCGAGGGCAGGGTGCGAGGGGAAGAAGCCATCGCGGAGTTGTCGATACTACTCTCAACGATACAACACTGCTCCCTGCGAACAACTCCCCGGATGCAGGATTTTCAAGGTGACATGGCGGCAACGCCTCGTTCGCTTTCAACCTGCGGCGGTGAAATGGAAATCCACAGCTGCTGCTTCTTCAAAATGGATCAAATAAAATGTTATTGAGCATCAACATCGATTGGTTTTAGAGATTTCACACTTAAATACTCTTGATTCATTTCTGTTAATAAAATACCATGTATTTTTGCAATATCGCCAATTTTTTTTGTTACGTCAACGTTTAGATATATTTCATATCTGCTTCAGTGTTACATTACCACCAACAAAGGATATTTTCATTATTATCTTATACATTATACCCAACTCCAAAACTTTCTGACAACACCAAACAAAAAGGACAAGATATAAAGCGTAATACTTAACTACCGTTTCATATAACACGAATATATTGTTCATATCATCACATAACATCATTCACAATACCAATTAGAAACGTTATTGAACTTTTCGAAATTTCACGCTTAATTGCTTGTGATTAATAAATAATAAAAAAACATTTTGTGGGAAAATATTAGGTTTTCATCCTCAGTACGTCTTCGAAGACAAAGGAGTTATTTTTCTGAGTGGTTAACGATATCTAATTGGCGGTATATTGTTTCTGATTATGCAAATCAAAGATAACATAAAGCTTGTGGACCAAAAAACATTTACTCTCAATAGAAAATTTTGGCTATTATTGTATTTTTATTTTACATTTCAAATGGTGTCAATAATTCTTTTTTAAATTATGTATTGTATTGAGATTTAACCGTTTTAAGAAAATATACCTGAAATGCATTATCGCTAATTAATAACCATGTTTAAAGGAGACGTTTCAAGGGGTTATTATTTTCTAGTAGATGATGCTGCGACTGTTGGAAGCTTTTCACTCGCCGTGGATATATCTGCTATATACCTAACGTAGTGGCAAAAATTTGGCAAATCTATTTTCACTATCCTTTGGAATATTGTGGTTTCTTTAGTACTAATTCTCAACTGTCTCTTCGACGGACAAGTATCAACATTCCACCCGTGTGGTATCTCATATCAGATTTGTAGGGTTGGCTACTTAAGCGTATGTGTGTTAAAGCATTGAAATGATCGGAATTGAAGTGATATAGTTTCTAGGTTTGAGTATCATGTCCAAATGTAAAGAAAAAAAACGGTGAACACACACACCCAGGGTACATTTATCACAAATTTTTACATTTTTTAAAATAGTGTCTGAATGTACTGTAGTCTCTTTTTATAACGATTCTTTCTACAACGATCTCTTTATAACGATGAATTGAACGAGGATTGTTTGGTATGCCATAAAAGTAATTATTTATTCTTTCTCTGTACCGATATTGCTCTCTTTATCGTTCAAGTCGTTTCAGTTCAAACTTAAGTCTCTTCAGTTCTTTACCGCTTCAAGTCAGGTCAGTGCTTTGGAAAGGGAGAAGGAAGCAAACTAGCATGACGGACTTCTTCGATTAATGAAAATAGAGTAGAAAATAGTGGGGTGTAATACGGGAAAATATGTAGACACAGCAGAAAATAATAATATATTTACAAATTTATTTAAATCTTTTATATTATAAATATTTGTTGTGTGATTTTATGGTATTACTTTATTTTTAAACGTAGTACATTAAATTTTAGTTTCTCTCCATTACGATGAAAAACCTCAGTCCCTTGGATATCGAATTGAGAGATAGAGAACTACACATAGATGTGATTTTTATTTTCAATAATAGAATCTCTTTATACTGTTATGAAAGAAATGTTCAACCATAGACTACAGTAACTCAGAAGTACGTCCTTTTATCAATTTTTTTCTTATCTTAGTAGATGTCCTTGACTTTGGATCAATTACCGTCATAATCGTGAGTTATCAACAGCTACTTATACTTGTCGCAATGGTAAATACAGTGAGAATGTATATTGCAATAAATTAATATTATCAGTACCATACCCCCGGGTTCAATGGATACAAGAGATTATACGTAACTCAATACTTTACTTTTGAGACAAGTGTTAAGGAATTGAACACGAAACAATTGATGCGATGGAATTTGCCAGGTTTCGATTTATGGTAAATAAAAATATTTATGTAAGCAGTGAATTGAAATATTATTTATAATTAATGTAATGTATTTATTTATTCATGTATTAATACGAATTCTTGTTTGTATTCTACCAGTAAATATGTCGGTGAAGCTTGGGGTCTTGTTATTGTTGAAACCATTTCAATTTCTTCGATGTTTCTCAAGTGTTTACAATATATTGAAATAGTATTGAGGACCTGATCATAAATTAAAAGATTTATTAAATATGTCAAGCGTCGTCAGGGCTATAAAATGCATAACAGTATCTATTACCATCTCTAGATTAGCAGAATAAGAATAAAATTCTCAATAAACAATATTACCAAAATCAATATATTATATAAGTCTATAAACTTTTACATTATATAATAATAACATACCTTATCAATTTTTATACGTAGTTCTACATAATGAATTCCGCGCAAAATTATTACATTAATCCTTAAAAAGTGTTTACAATATACCTCGTTTCAGTTCATACTCTCTGAACGGTGAATCCTGCGGATACCACATTGGCCTTCTAAAGCGGACTATTTGTCGGGTGCCTAAGCGGCGATGTAAGCGGCTGTTGCCAGGCTAACTAATAGGGCGCGCGATGCGTCCGCGTACGCCGCCCGCCCGCCGCACAGCTGCCGTTGTTGGGCACCAGGGGGCACGCGCCTGCCACCGCCGCCGCCGACACTGCCATCCAGGGCTCCGTGGGGCGACCCCTTTTGATGGACCTAAGGCGCTACGCGCCCGCGCCAGACAGCTTCGCAGACGTCCTTTGGTCTGGTCGCGCGTGGAGGGGCAGGGGGGCAGGAACCCGCCGTCGTCGTCGCCGTAGCCACGCGTGGTTCGGAGAAGGGAGGGCGGTCTGAGCGGTGGCGGTGGCGGCGGCGGTGGTGGCGGCGCCGGGCAGTGAGTGAGTGAGTGTGGCGATGGAAACAGCAGTGGCGCGAAAGTCCTGGAGGACGTAGGACGCTCGCTTGAGTGCGGGTCGACTGTCCTCTGCCACCGTCAATTCCTCCTCCTCCCTTCTCTTCTTCCTTTACACGCCTTAATCCTTCCTACACACTCCTCTCCTCTTCCACATCCCACTCTTTGTATTTCTTTCTTTAAAAAAAAATCACGCCTCTACACTCTTCTCCCGGACTTGGAACGGTAGTCTCTTTCGGAACTCAACGCTGAATCGTTCGATCCGTTAATCACAAAGGATTTTCTCCCCTCGCTAGTGCTTGGATCGTTTCATTTCTTCACGGAAATCACTGTTCGTTTACGTGTTGGAGGAAAATCAGAAGTTTGTATGCGTGTGGCACGTGTGAGGAAGAAGTTTATGTGAGTGCCGTTGCCATTGCCTCTAGTTCCGCCTTCCCCGTCGTGCACCAACCAACAGCTGTTTCCATTCTACCTCCCACATCGCCAGCCATGAGGTGAGTGCTCCCTACCCCAGTATACGTTCGTCGTATGTGCCTGGATGCACGTGCCCCATCTGAGCGACGAAAAAATTCAGTTTTTATTTGTTTCCATTCGCGCTATCACGTAAAATAACCGGGAAACGAAGAGGTTTGTGACATACTGCATTGTGAACCCCCTCAAATGTTTATGAATTTTAAAAACATTATTGTAGTTTTTGTAAATGGGAAATGCAGCGTGCTATTGAAGCTTATGTACATGGAATGATAGGAGGTAGGAGTTTTTCCGGTCCCGCCGGGGACTGAACCCGGGATGACTTGGTGATGAGCGAGAATGCTACCACCTGAACTACCAGACGGGTCTAGTAGTAGAAATGAATTTCGAGTGAACGATATTGTTGAATCTAAAAAAATAAATCTTTTAAAACATTATTCAATTTAAAAATTTTAATGAAGCTGTTAAATCAGAGGCGCTGGGAATACTATTGCGTAGTCAGAGATGTGCCTTCTTTAAATTATAGAAAGAAATGGATGCTTTGTGCATCAGAAAGTTTTGTAAAATATGTTTATATAATTCTAAAAAATATTTGTAAAAAACATTACACAAACCAAAAAATCTATGAAATTTTGCTAATTTTGTAAAGGTATTTTATGTGAAACACCTGATACGAGGTAGCGAAGTAGATCGTCGTGTTTGTATGATGATGAAAAAATAATACCGTGAAATTTAATCCTTTGCGACTATTTTGCTCTATAGTTTTCGTGAGTAAACCTAATTATTATCAATCAATTCTTTGAGTTTTTATTGAAACCAAAAGGGGGAAAATCTTTCACTCGTAGATGATTATTTTTCAATTTCTATTGAATTTGCAAATGCTTATTGAGATTTATTATGTGCGTACGAAAGGACTTCCCTGTGTGTGTGGGGGGGGGGGCGCCAATGCTCAAGTAGTGTTTCTTTTCCTTATGAACAAATGATGCTGTACGATCCTCCCCGTGGAATTAAAACGTCTCAAATTTTATTTGCTTTCAGTCGTCATATGAAGAAAATTTTACGCACTTCATTATCGTATTATAACCCTTTTTTTAACTTCCAAAGTCTTTCTGTGTTTAGTGGGGTGAGGGGGAGGGACTTCATAAACGGCAATGAAGCCGCAATGACTGAAGCGATTTCTAAGGTTTTTATGAAATTGCGGACTGACGGAAGATCTTTAAAAATCCACAAGGAAGGAAGCTTGTGAATTCCTGTTATTTTGTGTCCAGTGATGTGCTTTCGATGACGTTGGTGGTATCTACATTCAATGTTAATTGTTGGTTCCTCCCTTCCAATGAAAAACATTTCGAGGTAACGTCTTTTTCTTCTTTAATTTTGTCTTCAATTTTTTTTTCAATGTTTTTTTTTCTTTCACTTTATATTCTTGTAGTACATTGTTGTTGACTTGATATTGTTAATGTACTATATTGTGTTCACTTTTACTTCTTAGGGAGAAATGTCTATATTTATTTTTTAAACGTCTTTATTGGTACGAAATTCTATAAGATTTAGAGGGAAATTACTCATAGTATCACAATTTAATAGACTTCTTCGATTTTGACTGGATATCATAAGCTCTGAATGATTGAGGAACTTGTAATATTAAACACGCACTATATATATATATATATATATATATATATATATATATATATATATATATATATATATATATATATATATATATATATATATATATANTAAGAAAAAATACATGAATTTGAAACCACTGTGTTTATTAGTTTATTCAAAAGTACTAGCTGTAAATTAGTTCATTGTCCTCAACGTGGTCATTGGCAGTTTGTAACTGCTCACTTAACAGTATATTATTTACTTATTTGTTTCCAGTCCAATTGGCTTGACGTTGGTACTGGGCTTGAATTCACTTGCTGTTGTGGCGCTATTCTGTCTGCATGAAGAACGTTGAACGAATTTTGCGTTGTTTTAGTTTCTTGTGTTGTTAACTTGTATTTCAAGCAATTATTCATGATTGGCAATTCTTGTTAGACAGCCATATTGCCATATTTTTGGTAAAGTTACAGGACTTCGAGAATATAATGAAATGACAATAGTAAAACGATCCAAAACATAGCTTCGCTTGTAGTGAACATCCCACATCTCGGTTCCCTAATGAAATACAAGCGCCTTCCAGACTCGTTTATAAAGGGATGGAATATACAACGAATTCGTTTTAAACATTCCGTGCTTTCTTTAGTCAACAAACCGTCAATGCCCTGTTGGTTTCTCGCCAAGGCCAGGCAATGCCACGTGTACGACCTTGGACCTTCACGACCTTATGAAGCAAGAGGAAAGTAAAGGTGACACTCAAGAATTGTAATCCAACTTCCTAGAACTCAGAATTGTAGTCCAACTTATCAGCGAGTTAAACTAATGGGTCATTTTTTTTTATATATTTGGAGATATTTTTATTTTTATTAATACATTTATATTATTTCATGCTGGAAAAATTAAATGGTATTTTTCTTTATTTTATATCCGTAATACTAAGTATTATAATAAAATGTTTTCATTTTGTAATTTATGATGAATCGTTCCGAACACAATTTTCTATATTCTTTTAACAGAAATGCCATGTCAAATATTAATTCTGACACCATATATTTATAACATAGTTTTGCCCCCAATGATTGGTGAAAATTTTGATGTAAATTGTATTGTAGCTAGGAGGCCGTTAAAACATGTATCAGTGATTTTGTGATGGTATTGTGAAATGACATAGCCACTGTTATGTCAGTGTTTACAAAGAGACGATTTGCATGAAACCAAGCCGAGAGGTTAGACAAAACGTTTTGAGTGTTGGCGTGTTTACGTAGTAAATTAGTGTCATCAGCAAAAAGAACCATTTTGCAATCTGATATGGACGACGACATGTCGTTCACATACAATAAAAAGAGTTTAGGGCCAGGAATTGAACCTTGGGGAAGTCCACGAGTTTGTTTCTGAAAGGCATGTTGAAGTGCTTTATTTTTAGTATAGGATTTTTCGACCTGTTGATATCTATCTTTTAATTTTAATTTCCTTAACTTATTTATTATTTTTCTCTTTCTCAAATGTGATTCGAAAAAACCCTAATATTCATGCCATGACAAACTAATTTCTTCAACAGAAGATTAAAATCATTATTAATATCCAGATTCTTCTGTGAATCAGCTAACATTTCTTGCGGACCACCAGCCATGGCGACCGCTGGACTGGCGTAATCCTTGAGAAGAATGTCTTAATGTTCCTGTATAAGCACAACATTAGTTCTGACAACAATATATTTGAGACGATTTTTTACTATTACCTCTAGACCTACCAGGAAAATATTGGTCCTCACATTACGTGTCTTGTGGTCACGTAAGTCGTATATTCTTTACGTTATAAGGGGAGCAAGATAATGCACCTAAAAACTGACGTAAGCAAGTGACGTACGTGACTAATCTGGAGATTTTATCAGAGGAAAGTCTCTTCCTGTTCTCGGATCTGCATAGTCTATCGTCACACGAAAATAACTTGAGGTGGGAATGCTACGTTTGATAATTTTATAAAACCCCATTAGAATAGAACCACTCTTAACCGGTCTTGTCGGGATAGCGACCCTGGCCGGCAGTGGTGGCGGTAAGGATCGGGGACCTTCCCTCAAGATTTTTCATGCCCCTTCACCTCCTCTAAAAAAATTGGTCTCGAGACTTATATAATTATACCCACTTCTCACGTATACATTAAATTAACTACTAAATCACAATAAAGCAAATTTTCGTGAAAAATCTGTAGATCAAGAATGAAGATATTCTAAGTTCCGAAGAATTAGATTAACTCCTAGAATAACATATTATAATTTATAAATAATATAAATACTGCAACTATAAATTTTCTCTTATTTACTTTAGTTAAATCATTCTACATTATTTTTAGTAAATTAAAATTGTAATTAATTTTTCTAAATTGAAATTTATAAAAAGAATATTTTAGGAAATTATTGTATTAAATAAAAGATGTCTATGAAAATATGTCAGTATACTCTAACATACAATTATAAACACAGTTTTTGCCGTTATATATGATATAAAGTAGTTACTAGTACTTTTGATTAAAAAGAACTTGAAAAATAATTTTGTCTGCATTTCGAGGGCAAATACCCCACAGTTCGTCATCCCGTTTTACTTTCTAGGAACTTTCCTGCAAAGGTCCGTCAAACAATCAATGTTTAAGTCACTACCTGCCAGTTATTATTCGCTGACGGAGAAAAAAACTCACGGGATAGGCCGGTTAATCCGAGGACCAGATGATTTGAGGCCGGTTAAAAGGGATTCTACTTAACGATGAAACGGGCGGTAACTGTTTCATACAAAAATTTTGTTCACGAACACAATACTCGCAATAGTAATAATATTCATCGGCCTAGAGTGTCAACCACTCTTTGCCAAAAAGGACCGTTTCATTCGGGAATCGTTCTGTATAATTCCTTGCCCAAAAATATAAAATATATTTTTAAATTGAATCTCTTCATATCCACGGTTAAAAGCTACCTTCTGCACCAGTGCTTCTACACTGTAAAATAATTTATTGATTTTAATAAAAGTTAAATTCGTGTTGTACTTTATCATGCCATTGCTGTAGCACTTTTTAAATAACTTATAACAATTTCAAAAACTATTTTCTTGCATGATTGTGTTGCCGTATGGCTCATATTAATTTAGTTTTATGTGTACTCAACTTTGGCACGGTTGTGTACATTAATTCTGTAGTCCCATCCTGGCCCGGGTTTTTCTCCGGCTTTCCTTCGGGTAGAGGTGGATTTTTTTTTATAAAGACTCGCCTGGCTTTGCCTCGAGACGGCATCAATTGATATAATTATTAGCGAATTTAGTGTTATTTAATAGTTACGAATTATCAACAATACTTTCCGAATGATTTATAGCTTGATAATAATACGTCCTTGTGAAATGACTTTTCTTTTTTATTAAATACAATATTTGTTTATAGTTGTTAATACTATAACACGTGTCGAACAATTTTTTTAATCGTTAGGAGTATGTTAAATCCGCCTCTGCCTTAGGGCCTTTGATCGGAATTGATGGTCCCTGGCTAGTTTCCGGAGAGTAAATTAGTTTATTGTCCTCCAAGTGGTCATACGCAGTTTGTACTGCTTTTTTGACAACAAAGTTTAAAAGTTTAAAACTTCATATTCTCGGTAAAGCTCCTTCTCTTGTGGTTGAAACCAGTCGAATATTTGTGACGCAATGACGAAATGTTCATTTCCTCATGTGCGTGATTCACTGTCTATGAACACTCATCCTCTCATTACAAATAAAGTGGTCATGCAACGACAAGCACTGGGTTTATACGCATTGAAAACTATGATGAAGCAGTTATAAACTGCTAATGATACCGTGGAGGACAAAAGACTTGTTCACTCTCTGATTATAATAAAAATAATACGCTACGTGTTATAATATCAATAAAATACGACCAAATTTTTTATTTAATACAGTACTTATTAATACTTGTATTTTGACGAGGTTCAGGTCATGACGCCTGCTCTTTCGCCTTACTGTGACGTGAGTGAGGGAATTGACTCACAGGATAAAACACCAAAGTTATTTCACAAACACGTATTATTATTAAACGATGGATTATTCCGAAAATATTGTTTATAAATCGTCAGTTTTAAAATAATTATATTGATATTCGTCACTATATTATTGATTTATTATTTAACATTAAATTTGAGAGTAATTATTACAATAGACTAAGGCTAAGGTTTTTTCACAGTATTTGACCGTCTATTAATTCATTATAAGTAATAAATGATTTTGTCATTCTGCCCTAATTCTATAAACAATCTACCCCCTTCTACTTCAAAAAGTTAATATTTTTTAAATATACAATGAAATATGACAAAGTAAAATATTGAAATATTCTAAAATTGATTTATCCCCGTCTTCTTGGACAAGTTAAAAGTTTTCAATATAATATACAATAGTAACAGGAAATGAGAAAACTATTAACTTGTCAAAGAAGAAGGGGGTAAATTAATTTTATAATATTTCAATATTTTACTTTGGGGTAGATAATTTTTAGAATTATTATATTTATTTTGTAATTTATATTTTGTAAAAAAAATTTGTAGCACTGAAGATGGCCGCCATGCGACAAGAAATGGTAGGTTGGAAAATTTACGCGCAACTTCTTCTTTGCGTTTGTTTGTGGCATTTGAAACGTTCGGTCGAAAGTTATGGTGACGAATGTTCCGAGCTTTTCCTCTGATCGTTTTCATTCAGATAGCGTGAAGTGCAACACGAAATTAACTGAATAAATTTCTTTTCTAGTATTTTTAGAACATTTTTAAAATCATCTCTAAAATTACAGCTTAGAAGGCACTTCGTCGTGGAATAAAAACTCCTTATTTTTCCTAAGAGATCGATCGTGAAGTACATCATGGTCTTGGAGGGGGGTTGACGAAACGTGACGGGTCGGGGATATTTTAGAAAGCGTGACGATGTATTTGATATATGATAAATGTTGAAAATTGGCTCAATTGAGGCAAACTTTCCTATAATGAAAACAAAAGACTTCTAATCCCTTGCACACCATTTCCTCCGTGCCACACCTTCTATCTTACGATTATATTTATAAATTAAAGAATTATAATATTTTCTCCTTATATTACTGTTTTTTACTTCTGTATGATGGGAGGGGGCACATTTTTTTGTGATGTCATGTTGAGGATAGGTTTTGCATAACGTGATGAAGTGTGACATGGGGGCCAGAGGGGTTAATATCCTTAAAGATCGTGTGACGTAATTTATAACGAATCACAAAATCCATGCAAGTAAAGTCTCGTTACTCACTTTGCTTTATAGAAGAATAAAATGATTGAAGCAATACAATAATATACCATAACGATGGCAATACTGTTTTCTTTTTTTGTCTAGCTTACCAACTGCTCGCGAACATTCAACAAGTGAATGAGACATTCCGTGTGCGCCAAGGGTCATGAGCTCAGGCCATGACCTTCCCACGTGCAGACGCCTACTTCCCCAGCCCCTGACCAAGGTTTCACGACGATGGCCACAACGCTGCTGTATTTGCCATTGCCTTTGACGCTGCCTCTTGGGATCCGCCCAAATTCCGCTCAACTCAAGGTTGTTTCTTCTTCTCAATGAGCGCTCCTGTTTACGACGAACCAACTAACTGTACGACCAATACCGAGCGACAGTTCATGATGAGGGGAGTCGGGAGTATTTTAGAGAGCGTGACGTTATACTTGGTATAACAGAAGTGTTTGAAATTGTCTCAATTGAGGCAAATATTCCAACAATGAAAACATAAGATTTATAATCCCTTACGTACTATTTTGTCCGTGCGACACCTTTGTAATCCTCTGAAGTATACAAATGTGGTGGATAATTTCTGTTGTGATGGGAGGAGGCAGGTCGTTTTGTGACGTCACGTTAAGGAGGGGTTTGGTAAAACGTGATGATGCGTGACACGCGGACCAGAGGGAGGGGAGAATCCTCGATGATCGCGTGACCAGGAGCGGAACCAGAATTTGATTTTGGGTCGGGCCCATAAAGTGATAAACCAGAGTGCATAGGTCCCTCCACTTTTTACATTTACTTCCTGAAACTACAATTTAAGACATTCCTATACATAAATATCGTATTAACTTAAAATGCAGTTTTCATTAAAAAACTTACATATTATTTCAAAAATGTATTTTTTATTTTTAGTCGAATTTTTACTTTGTTCCTGATAATTATCCTTTTCACTGCAACAGATTTATTTATTATAATTTCAAAGGTAATTCACATGAAATCGAAAACGCTTCGGTGTTCCATCTAAAACTACAACACGAATGAAATTATACTAATTCAGTGGTATCAAAAGCGAGGACGCAAGTTGTTATATTAAAATACAATGTTGGATATAAAAAACATTGTATATTAGTTTACCAAAAGCGCTGGCAGAGGAATCATCCGATGATGTTAGTGTTCAACCGAAAGCTCTTGGAGTCAAGGGTCGATATGTCATATGGGATACATTTTCCGAACATTCATTAATCGTATCATGTTATTATTTCAAGATTATCAGAACACTTGTAAAACATTTCCATCATACATTTATTGTACTATTAAACTTTCACTATAACAATCACAATTATTTATTTTATTTTATTTATAATTTACATTTGTGGAAATCTATGGAAGCCAAGTGTATCATATTTGTCCCATGAAGTCGTCTCTTTGTACAAATTTATTCGTTCGTCTTATTGTTGTATTATTTCAATGGGCACATTGATTTATTTTTCGATGTAAAAATAATTCCGTTTATTATTACCACATCTTATCTTTTTTTTTGGTTGGGGGGGGGGGGGNAGCGACTTCTCTGGCAAATTGTCTTGTAGCGAATCCATAATCCTGTTCCGATGTGTCTGTGAGTCTGTCGCCTTGAATCTCGCCTCAACGTGTATATATCGCTCACCTGCGCGCTGCTGTCGTCCTCGATGGCAGTCAAAGCGTCGCCGTTTACGTAACGACGGATGTGGTCCGCCTGCTGCCGGACGCGATTGACTTTGAATTGAAATGACTGGGCGGGCGGCAATCGATGGATGCGCAGCGTGAACAGTTAACCTCTCGCTAAACGGGTTTAACATCATCATCGTAATATGGCTAATATTCCTCATCTCTGCATTGGCAAATTTGTCATGTTTTTAATCCCAATCACAAGAAGTCTCGACGACAGGATTTTGACTTCAATTATTTTGTGAATAGTCGCCCTGATAATATAACTGTCATACAACCGACATCAAAAACCTGCAATCGAGACTCAAATCATAATAAATTTACCAAAATAAGTCATATTTTCAAATATATTGAATACTAAAACCGTAGTCTCCTTCAACCTCTCTCTGCCAAAGAAGCCCGAATCATTCAATAATGATTGTGTATTAGTTCCTTGCCAAAAACATAAAAGATATAAATTGATTCAATCTTTTCAAATCCGTGATTGAACGCTTTCTAATGTGCAATTGTTTCTATAATGTGGAAGAATTTACTGATGTTAATAAATGATGTAGGTGTCGTATACTTAATCACGTCATCGTTAAAGTACACTAGATACTGAGTAAATTCCTTTAATCAAGCATGTTTTTTTCTTTATAATAGATTATTTGTAACGGTATGCAACCTTGGCACGGTTGTAAACATTATCTCTGTAGCCCCATCCTGGCCTAGTTTTTTCTCTGGTTTTGCTCTTGGTGGTGACGGGAATGTCATTTAGTACTTTTGTTATTATTAATTTCGAATTTTCTGCAATTAATATCTAGGATTCATTTTGGAATGAGAAATGTGTAACATTACGTAATTATTGAATAAATATTTTTATATGTATTAAATCCGCCTCTGCCCTTGAGCACTTGTTCGGAATTGATGGGATGACCCCTTGCTTGTTTCCGGAGAGAAACTTAGTTTCTTATCCTCCATGTGGCCATACACAATTTGAAACTGCTTTTGTTGACCCGAAAGTTGATTTATTTAAACGACAACATAACTATATCAGCAAATATTCGGAACCATTTTACACAACAGAAAAAAGTTCGTGATGGAGTATTCATGTTACGTATCCGGATTATCTAGAAAATTACGATGTTTAATGTATTTTTGATAAGCTTATTTTAAGACGGGAAATGGATGCTTTAATTTTTGGATTTTCAATTTACATATAAATTAATTTCTTCTACAATTTTAGTATTCAACATATTAGAAAATATGACTCATTTTGGTTAATTTGTTATGATTTGAGTCTTGATTGCACATCGTATCGTAAACCGGTTTTTGATTGTCAGTCGTAAGACTAATATTATTAGTATGTACTATTGACAAAATAATTTAAGTCAAAATCCTGTTGTCGAGGCTTCTTGTAATTGGGATTACAAACAACAAAATTACCAATACCAATAAGGGCGTATGGTGTATTTTTAGGGGCAATATTTTAATTTTCTTCTACACAGTTGTGAACAATCTAGATGTATTACGAGTGAGGGTGAATATCAAACCGATTATTTTTATTCAAAACTGAAAGCCCTAACTAGAACTGCGTCTTCCCATATTTTCCTAAACAATGTTCAAATGGTTTTACTAGAGCAATATTCGTGCAATTGCTAAATGCAACTAGAGCAAAAAATTGTGAAAATTTTACTAGCAATAACACCTTCATATGTTGATTTGATCGAGTAATAAGTATTGTATTAATTTTATTTTCATCTGCACATTTGTCTTATGAATAGAGTTAGTTTCTTCTGGAGATCAGAATTATAGGTCTTTCGAATTATTTTTCAGACTGATATTGTTTCTTTGCATGGCGATTCTTGTGCCATTGTAGCTCCTATAGGATCTCTTAGCGCAAAGCCGCCTCAACGTAATACGTGGAGAGGGGTTAAGAGAATTTTCATAAAGAAAAGAGGAAAACATCGTCTCTCTTTCTGAATTATTTAGAGCATAAAGCTTTCTCGACATCTTCAGTGCTAAAAAAATTAAAAAACCATTATAACATATAACTAGTGATAAAATACGACTAAAAAAATTGCGTATTATAAAACAATTAAAATAAACACTATTGTCAAAAAAGCAGTTACAAACTGCGTATGACTACGTGGAGGACAATAAACTAATTTACTCTCCGGAAGCAAGCAAGGGACCATTCAATCAATTCCGATCAACGGCCCTAAGGCAGAGTAGTATTCAAAAAATTCAGCAAACGTTCCTAGATAAAATACAAAGATAGCTGCGAGTTAAAACACATATATAATGTCAATATGTTTGTAATTAACCACAAATATGTTTGTAAATTTACATGTACAAGTTATTAACGAACTATAGATTATTCTGAGTATAGTGTTTAAAAATCATAAGAGTTAAAAAACTCTAAATTCACGATTTATTGTTCCAATAAACACGCCCCTAGACAAAGACTAGAGAACCTGTATAAGAAATCCGCCTCTACCAGAAGGAAAAACGGAGAAAAACCCGGGCCAGGATGGGGCAACAGAATTTATGAACACAACCGTGCCAAAGTTGAGTACACATAAATCTAAATTAATATGAGCCATAAACCACACAATCATGCAAGAAAATAGTTTTTGAAATTGTTATAAGTTATTTAAAAAGTGCTACAGCAATGGCGTGATAAAGTACAAGACGAATTTAACTTTTATTAAAATCAATAAATTCTTTTACAGTGTAGAAGCACTGGTGCAGGAGGTAGTTTTTAACCCCGGATTTGAAGATATTCAATTTCATAATGTCTTTTATATTCTTGGGCAGGGAATTATATAGAACGATTCCCGAATGATAAGGTCCTTTTTGGCAAAGAGTGGTTGACACTCTAGGGCGATGAATATTATTCCTNTGCGTGTATAGTGATCGTGAACGAGACTGTTTCGTATAAAGCAAGGGTGGTGCTTCAGTAATTCGGTGTTAACAAACACCACCGTTTCATAAATATAAATGCAGGGAAGTGTTAAGATATTTAATTCCTTGAATAAGGGTTTACAAGAGTTTCGGGGGTGAGATTTACTAATCATCCAAACTATCCTCTTCTGAATTCTGAAAGTTTGAATACTGTGACCGGAATTACCCCAGAAGGTAATGCCGGAAACTAAATGGGAGTAAACGTTTGCAAAATATACACAACGGGAAATACGTGGACTAACTGCGTTAACTAAGTTTCGGAATGCGTAACACAATATGCTTAATTGGGAATGAAGATTGTCAACGTGACAATTCCATTTGAGGTTGTCTTGAATATGGAGACCTAAGAATTTTGTTTTCGTAACAGTTTTTAATTGTGTTCCGTTTAAA
>NNCF01127014.1:957260-979774 GCA_002313205.1 Laupala kohalensis
GGGAGTTCGTGTCAGTGACCTTATTATCATCTTAGTTTTTTTATTTAAAAATTTGGAACGGTTTTGTTATATTGTGGATTGTGTAGCTTCGCGAAACTAGTGTATCGTGCTCCGTAAGCACTGGCAAATTCATAGAACCTAAGACGAGTAGAACAAGGGACGCGTGGAGTATCCTTGACCAAAGCCTTGAGTTGATGACCTCTGCACAATGGAAAAAATGGCGCGAATGGACGGACGGACGGTAATTCCCGAACAGGCAGCTGTCGCCGTAGCTGGTCGTCGTCATAACGGCCGTGCGAACGCCAGCCACCTTCACGTCGTTGTCTGTTCTTCCCGCCTTTTGCACATCCGGTTGGCGTCACACTGCCAAGGAACAGAGGCCTCAATCAAAACGTAACCGACAGTCGAGTCCACAGGTATAGAGCTCGAAATTTCTCATGAGAGACGTATTTCCTACGAACAAATTTCTCATAGCCAGTTTGGCGCCAGCTGACATTCGAAGCTCGCCTCTTATCGGTGGAGAAAGAAGAAAGGGAGGGAGATACGACACAATCGTGTTACCAACTACAGCTAATTGTAACCACTATGAGAAACTGCGAGTGGCATTTTGCGGATATATGAGGAATTCTGTATTACATTTCTTCCCCTGACAGTTCTCTCTTGATTAAGGTCTCTATCTTGAAAAATGGGAAGTACGCTACGTCAACCTCGCTCGAGAGCAGAGATCGCTCGCCTGTAGAACATGGGGAACGCCTCAGTTGGGTCCCGTGGAGGAATAATACAGTGGAGCCTCTTTAACTCGAAATCCCCTCTAAGAAGAAGAAATTAGCCATTCCCTTCCGTTGATGTACAAAAAACCCTACAACTCGAATTATTTAGACGCTGTAACTCGAATTGAATATGATTTCCTTATGATGTACTATTCACACATATCACACTTTCTAACTCGAACTACAAATCTAGCGGACTCTATAACTCGAAAAAGCAATATGTAAACTTTGCGGTCCCTGTAGATCGAAATTCTTTTCGCAAGACTCTTTAACACCAAACAATAGTTTCGTTGTCGTCAATAATCAATTCCAAGAAATGATTTCGTACTTTTATTGAAAGATACCGAAGACAATATATTTAGTGCCTTGTTTGCAATCGAAAATACGTAGCTAAGAATGTGTTACTTCCTTGACTCAAAAAGAAAATTACAGATTTCTTTTAATATGTGCATTTTTTCAATCCTTTACCATACAATAATCTTTATACAAGTAATTATGTACAACACAAATGAAGTAAAATAAATTTTTATAAGTCGATTTTTTAATTTTCTAATGACTTCATATCATATGCCTCTATAAGTCGAAATTGATAATGTTAAACTCCTTATCTCGAAGTCCTATATAACTCGAAAACTCGTTAACTCGAAACTTATAACCGTTCCCTTGAAGTTCGAGTTGAAGAGGCTCCACTGTAATTATAAATAAATTAAAGCAGTTAAAAACTGCGAATGATCACGTGGAGGACAATAAACTTCGGAAGCAAGCAAGGGACCATCCCATCAATTCCGATCAAGAGCCCCAAGGCAGAGGCGGATTTAAACGTTTCAACACACAATTCCTAACAATACAAATATTTCGGTACGTGTTATTATATTAACAGTGAACCACCAAATTTGAATTTGCATGGTACACACAAACGATTGACTTTAAAATATTGATGACTATCGATAGTTTCTGATAGTTTTAATTATTGTCAAATTCCGATCATATGGATTACTGAGAGTAAAACGAAAGAAAATATTGCCAAATTAAATCCCATCAGGTTCAATTACGGTTAAATTGGTAGCATAATATACTTACTTTTAATAAATGTAAATGGTGGGCATTTTTATGAACGATTTGATAATGCAGTCAACTCAATTTAATTTTGTACTTTGGAAAAAGTATAGGCTTGAAAAACTGAGAATGGTAAGTTATGATGTTGGCGAGCAAAGAATATACTAGATACTTCCGTAATTTTGCTGAAAGCACAAAAACAGTAGAAACAATACAATTTATTTTATTGTACCACAAGTTATTCATATTTAAGTATAACTTAATTTCTATATCTATATTATACGCAATCATTATTAGAATTTTTAAAAAAATCAGAGATATGGAGCTCCTGATTTCGAGAGGTTCTGTAGTGTAAAATGTGTGTTGTAGTGCGTGGATCTGTTCTCGAGAATGACGAGTTGCTGACTTACTCGGATTCTAGATGACGAAAGATACTGGAAGCTGAATGATAAATATTGTACTTTTTTGATACAATTTTTAATTGTGACGTAATCCCAAAAAATCACAGTTCAATTATAAAGAGTGAAGAATGTACGATTTTATCAGAAGTATATTTATGGTATTCTTTCAAACGTTCTCATCCGGTTCCTCTGGAGAGGAGGACAATGTAAATACAACTTAACCCTAATATTCTAGTAATCTAGATCCTTTGTATGGATGTTGATTTATATCACGTATTAAGTCACGGAACGTAAGAAGAATTAAAAGAAGAGAAGATGAAGCAAATACAAGTGTAAGGATCAAAGTGAGGCAGACGTGGACAGTAGAATAAGCAAATACAAGACAAAAAAGAAAGAAAGCTGAAATTGAATGAAGCACTTTATTTTGAACGAAAAAAAAAGAAGAAACAAAAGTTTATATGTAATCCTGGTAATGACTTAGTGTACAGGGGCAAGATGAATTGTTGTACTTGATAATAAATAAATATATAAATAAATAAGTATTATGTCATTCATTTTTTAAATATTTCAGTTACTAATAGGTTCTACCTTTTCTTAATTTGCAGTGGTGCCTAATAAAAGTCAGTAAGTAATTAATGATGAATGATCAGTAGTCTCTACTGAGATACGCATTGCTTTTTTTAATTGAACAAAAAAATTGAATAGAAATCAGTCCTTGAATCTTCTCTAAAATTACAAATCAGTTTGTATCTTTACTTATTCAATTATGTATTTAAGATCTTCCGTTTCCCTAAGGATTTGAGGTTCGAGGTTAGAGGAGTGTGTGACGCAGTTGTGTAGCGATACAATGAAAGGTGGAGAGGTTATGGCATGGCGGCGAGGGAGGAGTCAGAAGGAGAATATTCCTCTTGCAGCAGAATAAACAGATGAGAAACGGTACATGAGTCGCTGACACGGCGTAGGTGGTTAGCTGTTGTGGAAGGAAGACGAGGATGTTGATGGCAGTTGGGGAGAAGAACGTCACAAGACGTGACTCTAAAAGGAGGAAAAAGATTACTTTCCTTACTTCATAGTAAGCCTTTGAATTTGAAATATTGTAGCCAGAGGTATTTTCTAATGACTTCAATATCATATGCCTCTATAAGTCGAAATTGATAATGTTAAACTCCTTATCTCGAAGTCCTATATAACTCGAAAACTCGTTAACTCGAAACTTATAACCGTTCCCTTGAAGTTCGAGTTGAAGAGGCTCCACTGTAATTATAAATAAATTAAAGCAGTTAAAAACTGCGAATGATCACGTGGAGGACAATAAACTTCGGAAGCAAGCAAGGGACCATCCCATCAACACAGAGATTTTAACACTATTATTCGTTACTAGTCCAATTTAACAATAATTTCTTGGAATTAAACAAAAAAATCTCTCCGATCTTCTCAACGTTTCAACGTTCATCAGGGTTGCAATAAGAGTTTAACGTGGAAATACACTCCAAGTATACAAAAAATGTAAACTTCAGAAGACAAGAAAATAACAAATATTACTCTAATTGCAAAAAAAAATTCGCATATTCAGAATACATAATTTTACATATCTAGTTCAGGATTATTAATTTTGAAAATTTTACAAATTTAACTGATTTACTCACTTTACTAATTTTAATTATTTTTTTAAATACGTGACCTAATCACAAGGAATTACAATACTAATAACAAGAAAGTACGATTTTGATTTCAATTATTTAAACTATGACTTCATCCTAGGATCTTCAACATGGTGAGGGCCGCAGTTTGCCATGACACTTATCATAGTACATACAATCATGACACCTCTCCCCCCCCCACATACACACACTCATCTTCAAATCCACGTAGTTGAATATTTTTCTCAAAGCAGTTTCATCAAGAAAGATAAAATTCATTCTTAATACTCTCGCAACTCTGAAATTAATTACATTTTCCCTATTAATTACATTTTCTGTAATTCAAAGTGAATTCTATTGGCGTTTTTGAGAAGTGACCAGTTCTGGCAAAGTGAACTTCGATAGCAAAACAACGTAGTCATAACACAGTTTTATACGACTGTTGTTCTATTATTTATATACGTTATTTACGAGAACTCATTAACGGATACGTTATTTATAAGAACACCTGACGAGTCGAAACGTTGTAAAAATACAAATGTTAAGTGGTTATAGAATAGTGGAAAAGGATCACAGAGATGAACATGACGTCACTGATAGGGGTGGTGTAGTGGTAGTGTCTTCGGTACCTCGACACCGTTGAGCAGTAGAACGTGGGTTCAAGTCCTGCTCGGACAAACTTGGTGAGGTTTTCCTCACCTACTCCAGACAAATGTCGGTTCGGTATCGCAAGTTTCCTGGCAACCCAACATCTCTCCTTCCCAATTCCCTTACCAAAGTCGCGGCTATAGGTGGAAGAGCGGGCCAAAATCTCGCCATAAGACATTAAATAAATAAAAATAAATACATTTTTTTTCAGAGTATATTTCATTGTTCGCATATAGTACTTTTTGCCCACGAGATGCACAGGGCAATCAATTCCAGTCAGCCTGTGATGACAGGACGCCTTGTGTGTAGTCAGGGCAGCTTATTGCGCTCTTGTAGCAATGACAACCGTGCAGATCGTTCCGTGGTTAGGTCAGAGAAGCGGAGAAGTATCTCGAGCAAGTTCTCGTAACTGGCTTCTATCGAAAATGTTGAAATTCGTTGTATAGTAATTGAATACATTGAATTAAATACTCTAAAACAATAATTGAAGCTTTGTAGTTGGAGAGGCAGAGGAGATATTTTATTTTCCTCTGATGAATATGTTTCTGTTTTATTAATTATTTTCTGATCGATCGAGGTATTTAATTTTTTCGATAATAAATGTCGACATTACTTATAATTACATAAAATCTTCAGTCAAAGTGAAGTGTCCAACATCCAGATTCGTAAGTACGTATACTCTTTTTATTAACGCATTAATAACAAAAAGGGTGCGAATATAATAGTTCGTCACAATATTTGTTATGATTAAACTCATGCACTTTGCTGTTTATTTATCTATATCTGTCCTTAAAGTGTCAATATTTCAAGTTTAATACGAATAGGTAAATTCACCTTCTGCGAAATACGATTCCTGGGCTGTGGCAATGCGCGGTCGCTCTTCGACCAACGACAACATTATCTTTGGACAATATTTTATCTAGTGCTTCAACGTAACTTTCCTCAACGCGAACCGGTATCGATTAGTCAGTCTGTAGTTCCAAGAATTTGCGTCGTGAAGGGAGGTTTAACTTGCTAAGTGGCTGCATAGATGTTTCTCTTTGAGATCCCAAACTGGGAGGCAGCGACTTTTAACGTACAGAAGCAATCGTTGTATTTCCTCAGTCCTTGCAGACCGCATTACATTTCTCACTTAACACGTTCCTGTACTTTAGAGTTTTCACTAAGTATTCTCACTTCGCGATCCATGCATTGTTTATCCTTTATTCTCTACTCCTCGGTGCATTTATGAAAGAAATAATACATCAAGTTCCTGCTTGTATTTAAGATATTTTTAGTTTTCTTTCTCACTCATTTTTATTAGAGGCCACTAAGAAACGATTCGCAGAAATGAGTGAATCATCAGTCCTTGAGAAACAGAGATGGTAGAAGATTTTACGGAGTGTTCAGAGTTTCCTGGAAGCAATTTTTGCCGTGATAAAGAAAGAAATGAAAGATCTTAGTTCTCTTCAATTCTCTACTACAATTCTAAAAAGAGAAAATTCAGATAAAATTAGAAAGTTTGTTCATTCAGCAAGTTAGCTTATTCTCCTCATGTGGTCATTCGCAGTTTGTAATATCTTTTTTGACAACAGATTTTTCATTATTATTCTAATTCCCAAATAAGCTAGAATTTTTACTTTAAAGGAGCATATACACAAAAAAAAAATATAAAAAAGATTTTAAGTTTAAAAGTTTTTCTTGTTTTCTATTATTGATTCGAACTTCCACAAAAAGTTAAACAAAATTGTCACATCTTTCTCATTTCGTTTGCATTAGTGGCAGTTGAGTGATAAAAAAAATTGTTTTGAAATAGAAATAATTGACATTCTATATCGTTTGACGAATGTTCTTGAAGTACTGAGCAATTTTCTATCATTAATCGGTTGTGTATTTCAAAATTGTGGTCACTGTATTCAAANTTTCTATCATTAATCGGTTGTGTATTTCAAAATTGTGGTCACTGTATTCAAAATTAGAATAGCATTAGAACGTGTAAACATTGCAACGTTTTCAGACTACGTGAAACCACATTTACGACTTTACGTTTAAATGAAGGGATTTTTATATGTAAAACGTTTTAATAAAGTAGTACGGTTCGATATCTGTTTACCCCACTCAACTGGTCTGGTCGGAACCGAGACCCTGTCCGGTTACCCGTTTGGTTGGTTAATCCGAGGTTCCCGAGAAAATTCTAATCGTTCAAAAAGATCCAACAATTTCATGAGGTTATCGCGAATATACAAACAAATGAGACGGCATTGCACTCATTTTATTGTACTGTATGTACATACATAAACGAACACGAAAAAATCAAACACTACAAACTTATATTTACTTTGAAAACATACATTTTACATACATGACATGTATCATTTTTTGAAAGAATCAGTTGCACGCAGATGAGAAAAGAAACTGTTCCACGGTATGGGATCGGTTGATCCGAGGCCGGATAAGAGGGGTTCCGCTGTATTGTAAATTGAGAAATACAGTAACGAATGAGGACTGTTAGTATCGATTAGCGTCTTTCTTAGATCGTCCGTTGTGTTTGATTCACCTGAAGTTTGACTTTATTGTATTCCGCGAGTCGGAGATGATGATGGGCGGCGATGGTGACGAAGGCGGTGGCCCGTCAAGGTAACTGAGCCCCGGGTCATTCCTCCCCGAGTGCCGGCGGCCGCGTGATAACCTTCGGCCACCGGACCTGCATGCCGGCCGGCCGGCGGCGTGGCGTGGCGTGGTATGGAACGTCCGGCCGAGAGACCGAGCCACCCGCCGCGCCGCCCTCCGGCGATCGCCGCCGCCCGCAGCCCGTTGCTCTCTTGTTCACTTACGTCAGTCCATTGCTGCCACCTGTCGCACTCCCCTCTCCACTACATGGGTGGCATCTCACTCCTCCTTCAGCAGTCGTTCGTTTTTCCAGGGGATGCGAGCGAGCGCCAACCGCCCCCGCGTTGTACGCTCCGTTGTTGCTAGGGGTGGGGATGGGGAGGAAGAGGAGCAGTATCGCTTCCTGTACGCGGCAAATTCTCGCAATCAAGTTTCGCGTCTTCCAGGGTTACTCGGGTAAGGAGGTTCGTATCAGGGCCAGTTGTGGCGTCACAGGTATGATGCTAGAAAAATAAAACAAGATAACATTACATCTTAGCTTAGTAATAGTATATAAAAACACGATTTTGTGTTTGTGTTAAATACAAGTGATCTTGAAAACTAAAAGGATTATAAACCGAAAACATTCAACTTTAAATATTGATAATGTTTAAATCTAATACATTGTTCAAAGAATTAATTATCACATGTTAAAAGAATATTAAAGAACTCTAATATGACTTCCAATCTGACAGATACACAGAACCGAATGTGCCTTTTATATAAATCTACTGAATAATTTCATAATCATGCATTTTCACATCATCGAAATCGCGAACAATAAAAATTACATCTTCTGTGTGACGTAGAAAACGGTCTCGATATCACTTCACATTGGCTCCAACTATTTCGGTCCGGATACAGAAGGCGGGTAAGCTACCTCGATTTTAACGGATTTTTTCCACGCGATTAGGTCTACGTTAAGTGCATCATTATTAATTATTAAAAATGGAAAATTCTACGCCTTGTTTGTTAGGATACCAAAAGTACTTTTTAAGATAAGCAACACGTATTTATCAATGTTTTCTGTTCTTACTCTATCGTGCATAGTTACTTATACATATATTGTTGGGAATAGTTCATGGAGTAGGATGCTGTAATTGACTTATGAAATTACTTTGGTTCTACAATTAGAATTGTTTAACTTGTTAAATAGTTAAAATAAAAATTTTACATATTACCAAGTTAGTGGTCGCTGTTCCTACTAACAGTGCTACGCGTCGAGTTACAAGTCACCACTTGAGGTATCCAGGTATAAATTTGATCTTTTTTTATGACGGGAATCAATCATATTAAGAACATATTTCTTCCAATTTTGTAGGTGTTGTAGGGTATGTCCCCTTCAACATAATAGTAAAAGAAAATTACGCCATTCGCTTTCGTTCTTCACAAGCAATTGTGAATAATTTTGACATTTAGAATTTCACTTTTAATGTTTTAAAAAATGATGTAAGAAGTTTGAAATTTGAGACAAACAATTTTATTATTTTTGAAAACAATCAATAATAATTCATAATTTTCGTTTTCTTTCTATTATTTTATTATTGTTATTAAAGTTATTGATAAAATATAAATTACACCAGGAAGTGGTACAGTAAACTAACAAGAGAAATTTAAAAACTTTTCATGTATTTTAGTAAATTAATTATCTATTTATTCAAATAGTTCATTATTTAAGGAGCAAAAAAGAAAAGAAAAGAACATCTTGTAGTCCGCTGTCGCTACGCTATAATACCGTGAATGGGGAGGAAGTTACGAGTATTTAAATTACATTCAAAATTGCTTCTCGAGAATTGCGTCATTTCCTTCTACTCCTTTGTTGAGGGGAACCTACCCTACAACATTTATATATATTGGAAGAAATCTATGATTAACGCTATTGATACCCCCCTTGTCAAATTCACTGTTGACATCATTTAGAAACTTAAAATTCGTTCTCTTGCACTAAAAGGAGTAAATATTGGGGGTTAGTGGTGGATCTAGATCGTAATCAAGGAGAGGATTTTTATTTAAAAATTATGGTTTTACAACACAAATTTTATAAATATTTCCTTAATTTTTTTATAAAAATTAATAAAAAGCATCAAATAAATAATTAACAATTAACAACCTGGTATTATTAATAACAATAACAATTATATTATTAATAACAATAAAATTATATTATTAATAACAATAAAATTATATTATTAATAACAATAATATTTATAACTAATAACAATTTTTAATCTGGTAACACTTGTACAAAGTATTCCAATTTACAACTTCAATTTTATCTTTTAAAAGTTCAGGTCCAATGGGGCAAGGGGCCTATAACCTCCTTAGCGCTCCCCCCTCATAGATCCGCACCTATTGAAGCTTATGTTGAAAAGTTTCCACTTCATTTTACATTGTGACTTGACAAAAATTAAGAATGAATGGATTTGAGGCCAGAGGTTCCTTCACACTCGTGGCAGATGCGAGTCTAGTGTTACCCGGTTACCCGTTTCCTGCGTGCGCCGTTATGGATGGCTTAACATTGTGGGAATGATGCTGTAATTCGTAAAGTAGGCGTCATGAGAACGTAAATCATAGGTCGTTCTTCTCTTTGGGTTCCACGTTTCTCCAGTTGATGTTTTTTTTTATTGTAACCCACAAACCTTCTACGGTTTCCACCATAAATGAAGTTTCCTTCGTCTTTTAGAAGGCGGCTTTAGGAACACACCCTGCAACAGACAGCAGAACAGTAGAAATCGAGTCCTTAGTTCTCCAATGGAGAGTGGAAACCTTGGAGAGAGAACCGGCAGCTGTGTCCGCAACTTTAGGGCACGTCATTTCTCACAACAGGTATATCTACTATGCATATATTCTCATAACCCCTCTGGCGCCAGCTGTTACTCTATACTCTCCTCTTATTGGTGGAGAAGGGAACGACTCAATGTGACCAACTACAGCTGTTTGACACCACTATGAGAAACTGCGCGTATCATTTTCCGGAACTGGGAGAAATTCCGCATTATATCTCTGCCCCTAACGGTCCTCTCTCGAATTAAAGACTTTCATTTTCTTCTCGTGTCAATGTGGAGTGCTGCGACTGATAGCTGTATCCCTCCCGCTGCGTCTGACGTTGAGGTCTGCCGCCTCCTGCTGAGTCGGAAGCCACGACCTGCCTCTCCAAGCCTTGACTCGTGTGTTCCGTTGCGGCGCTACGACATCGCTTTACACCTGCACCCCCCCACCTGCCACCACCCTGCACGACGCGGCGTGATGATGCAATATTTGAGAACCCGGTCGTTGCTTCTTCCCTACGACGCGTGCAGGTGAAGGTATGGAGTCATTAGAATTCGTCGTCGCATGCAGTGTAGGTGTGGGGTCGTCGCGGTAGCACTTCAATACGTTCGTAAAGTTATCACCCCCACTCTCCATTTTTGTTTCATAATTTTAGACTAATTACGGACTATTTTGGATCGACATAAACAATTGTAATAGCACCCACTACCGCGTTGTTAACTATGAATCAAAAGTGGGGGTGCTAACTTTTGTTCAAGCTAGCAACCCCCCCCCCCTTCAGAAAATCTCAAACAAACCAATATCAACTACCAATTATAGACTACACCATGACTTAATTTTTAGCCGAAAATACCTTTATTTACAACATCCAGGTGCTTCAAAATGCTTGCCCTAATTTTGGACTATTTTTAGACTGCGTTTAACAAAATATTGCATCATTTTAACTCTCCAGGAACCAAAATGTTATTATCAATAAAACGACAAATAAATTACCATATAAAATTGCCAGAAAATACATGCAGTAATATTGGACTACATTTAGACTACACATTGATTGTACCATTGAATTTGTAAGATGTAGACTTAATGCTTATACCAAGAATAGACATGTTGACTGCGGGAGTAGCAAATTTTTGTTTCAATTCTTGTTTTTAATACATGTTGCATAAATATAAAATACCATGGCAAACAACGTTCTGGTGGATGTTGACAATTCACATAACCAAATGCTATAGCATTTCAAATAATTCTAGAAATTTTAACTGTTTTGTTATTCCAGTTCATAGAAATGTCAATCGTTGTATAAATATATAATAAAATAAGTCACAAGTATAGGTTAAAGATCCAGGGATATCAACGGGTCTTGATCGCGCGCGTTCTACTGAACGAAACACGCCTAACCAAGTGCGGTCGGTTCACGCGAAAATTTGACTTAATTGAGTCCTTTGATGTGCGACTAAATACCTACCAGAGGACGGATACGGGTGTTCACGTCTATGTGTATTTGCCACAACAGAACAAATACTGACAAATAGCTCATCTACACTCGGCCGTGTTTGAGCAAGAGACGAGTATCCATCTCTCTTTACATCCAACAACATTTTTTAGCCCTCCATAGAGGAAAAAAAAACTTTACCAACTTATGTAATAGATCAAATTATTGTTATTATATAGAGCGCATTACAAATTTTGTGTTAATGAATCAAACGTTTCGTACTAAATCATAAAATCGTACATCGGTACTCTTCTTTGTTTTTCTTTGACGATTCATTTTTGAATTATTCACCTGATTTCGACTTTCGTTGACACCAATCCATATCTCGTTCTTCATTGTCTATTTCAATCACACAATCATTCATTATTGCGGTAAGTATTGTAATTTATTACGATCATGTTTGAGGTCTATCGTATTTTAACTCATGTTTGTCTTTCGTTTTTATTCGCCCGTTTTTTGCTTCTTGTTCAACAATTTCGATACCTTCTTGGAATTGCGAATTACAGGATTTATTATAATGCACACGTCCTACAGGATCGCTTGCAAAGGAAAATGTTCCACTTGAGTCGTTGTGGTGTATTATACCTGGGATTGGACCTTTCTGGGAACAGCAACTCTCGTGCATGTAGATTGAATTCTCCGGCGGGCATTCCTCCCAGGGCTGAGCTGTGTATCCAGCAGTGTCGGGGATGCACGGTGTACCAAGAACTGACCGGGAAAAGTGGTCGATCAACTCAACGACCTTGCGCAAAATATTCTTCTCGATCCGTATCTTTTGTTTTACAGTAGAACCCCTCTTAACGGACCTCGGATTCACCGACCTGTCTTGTGCAAAAAACACGTTTTTTTATCACGTTAAGATATTTCATCTTAAATAATAATATTGATAATAAAAATTCAAGGTTTTTATTAGGTAATTAAACATTACGAACTTGCATAAACTTTTATTTTTGTATAATAAAAAAATTAGAGTTTATTGAAGTTCGTAGTTTGAAATGTTTTCGTGTTTAAGAATGTACATGTAGTACAATAAAGTGAGTTGCAATGACGTGTGATTAGGTCGTGAAATCGTGATACCCTGATGAAATTTTAGTTTGTTTCTGAACGAAAATCGATTTTTTACGGAACCTCGGATAAATCGACCAAACAGGTAACCGGCCAGCGACTTGGTCCCGACCAGACCGTTTAAGAGGGATTCTACTGAATGAATATTCGCCGGTTCACCTTCTGACAAAAGCCTTACTACACACCTCGTATCTCCTATCCCCCCATGGAGATAAGATTCAATAGCGCGTTACATTTCCCATTTACAAGGGTCGAAGACAGTAAACTTCCTTAAAAAAGTAACGGAGTTATGTATGTTGAACTTCGGTTTAATAATTCACGAAGATGTTTACAGTCTTTTCTACCACGGAATTAGGTAGCATAAGGGACGCACTACGTATCTAGGAACGAAGCAGAATAAAGAAACAGAATCTAACGGGCGATGGATAGACCAGGACACTGGAGGAGAGTACGAATAGAAAAAAAAATTTCCAGATCAGTTACTTGATTGCTTTATAGGATTGTTAATTACAATAAAATACAATACACTACCATACATCAAAATACAATGATCGTATAATTAATATCATTAGGGACGCCATCCCGTCTGAGCTCCTCAAACTCCATTTGACAGTTTGTCATGTCACTTTAATTTATTTATTTTTGGGCTATTTAATATAAGAAAATAATATAGATAAAATATATTAATGTAGAAATTATATAATAATATGTAGAAATAATATAATACATAGAAAAATACAAAAAAGGGGCTCGAAATGTGACACTCGTTATGACATTATTAAATACAAGGAAAACCACTGGTTTCACTCCGGGTTAAGAACTAATGAATTTGAAAACAAAGAACAATTTGACACGGATAAATTACTACGAAAAGGAGAATATAAAAATTGTGTGAAATTACTTCGTCTATCACACAATCTATCGGACATCACACACCGTAACTACATTGAGTTTTTACCTAGAAAACGAAGCGATTACTAATTTCAGGGAAGTCAACCACCACAACCCCAGAGGTGGCGCAGGTGGTAGTGTTGTCGCTTATCACCAAGTCATCCCGGGTTCGATTCCCGATGGGGCCAGAAAATTTGTAGCTTTTCACATTAATGTCGCAGTACATATATGTAGATGTGACTACTGAAAAGCAAACCTTCCTTCCTCTATCCAGCTCCTCCTAGTATCAATAACTATTACTAACTACTTCTACCAACCCCTCCACGTGGGCCAAGTTGATGGTAAACCGAGCTAACCAGCTCACCTAGAAACAATGACCTCCATGTAGATAAGCTATCGCTCCATGTAGATAAGCTTCAATAGCACGCTACATTTCCCATTTACAAATGCAACAATAAGAAAAACTCGGCAGGGAAGCTTTCTTTTTTGGGGGTGGAATAACAGATTTGTTGGTGGTTGTAGTTATGACGTGTGATGGTTCATTGTTGTGAATTTATACTGCCCTGATAAAGTGAATTTAAGTTTACGAATTATCGACAGTATAGTTTTCTATTTCTTCGACCCAATCATTCTCAGTAACCAGTACCAATTATATTGATTGGGGTCAAGAATATGAAGTATATTGAACACATTTAAATTGCCAACGTTTCGATTCTTAACAAGTCTTCGTCGTGGCAATTAAAATATCAGAAAATAATTCATATACTCAGGAAGAAAATACGGCAAAACAGAACCTCTCAAAAAACAACATAACCGTAAACAAAGAAGAAAATCAGATTTAGAAAAGAATTTTTACATACATCCAATATGAGTTTATGAGACTTAATAGAAGTATAAACATTAGCTATATAAATCATTTATTGACCAAAACTCAAATTTACCCATTCAATTATAACACGTGACCAACACGTTGCTTATATTTGTTTGAATAAAGTGCATCTTTGATCATCATATTATTCATTTTCACGTTTGTACAAATGTAGTGGTATTTTGACAAAAACTGAAGCTCCAATTTAGTGTTTACTGTGTGGAATTCGAACAGTGTTGATAAATTAACGGAATTGCTGTCAAGTAAGAAGTTATATATAAACGTAGGCTTCCGCGACCGGAGTCAGTATGAACTTGTTTGTCCGGAACGTACCGCGTTATTCAGGGCAATGTCAGAGTCGTACAGACCCAAGTCGCTGTCGTACTTTGTACGACTCTGTCATTGCCCTGTGTAAGGCCACAGCATGATGGCCGAAACGTTGGTAGTTGTCTACTAAGGCGTGGATTGTCCCGGACAGACAAGTTCATAAGAAGCTGAATGTTAAAATTATTCAGTTATTTCTGCAAAGCTACTCATTTTGTTGTTGTTGGAACGAAAAAGATAGTTTTTAGTTTGTATGATTGTGAATGATTGTCTAGGTTTGTTAAATCTGATACTTTGAGATGCTTTCTTGTCTACGTATTTTGACTGTTCTTTGGTGCATTTCTAGCTGCTACTATGTGTATAATATATCCGTATATCTTTTTCTGACGATAAAATGAAGGAGAGAAACCCCGGTTGAGGAGAGTCTCTTCTGCTTATTTTATTGCGAAGTCCACTTTGTGATTTTGTACGTGCGCTCATCCGGAGGCGGAACCAGGATTTGATTTTGGGAGGGGACTACAGCAATGGGACCACGTGGAGGACAACAAGCTATTTTTCTCTCCGGAAGTAAACAAGGGACCATCCCTCCAATTCCGATCAAGGACCCTAAGGCAGAGGTGGATTCAAAAATTTCAGCAAAAATTCCTAGATAAGATAAAAAGTTACAGAATTAATGTACACAACCGTGCCAAAGTAGAGTACACATAAAACTAAATTAATATGAATCATAAGACACAACAATCATGCAAGAAAATAGTTTTTGAAATTGTTATATGTTATTTAAAAAGTACTACAGCAATGGCGTGATAAAGTGCAAGACGGATTTAACTTTTATTAAAATCAATAAATTCTTTTACAGTGTAGAAGTACTGGTGCAGGAGGTAGTTTTTAACCGCGCATTTGAAGAGATTCAATTTCATAATATCTTTTATATTCTTGGGCAGGGAATTAAATAGAACGATTCCCGAATGATATGGTCCGTTTTGGCAAAGAGTGGTTGACACTCTAAGGCGATGAATATTACTACTATTGCGAGTATTGTGTTTATGAACGAGACTGTTTCGTATAAAGCAAGGGTGGCACTTCAGTAATTCGGTCTTAACAAACACGACCATTTCATAAATATAAATGCAATTTACGACATTTTAATAAATAAATATATTACGCATGAACTTAAATTGCAGTTTTCATTAATAACCCTTAAAAGTTACGTCCCTTGAAATAATTCCCGTTTTTAGCCAACTTTTCACTTTGAGCTGTCTTCGAGTCAAGGGTCGAAATGGCGTAATCAATACTTTTTTCTGATAACTTATGAATCGCAGAATGTTTCTTTATAACAACACCCATAAAACATTTCCATCTCTAATTTATTGTACTAATGCTTGTACAATAATTATTGTATTAATTGTACGTTTCATTTCTCCAATTACAAATTATTTAATTTCTTGTATCACTTACACTTCTTTGGATTATTTTTCTATTGCAAATTTGATCAAGGCAATTTTCTATTAGATACATGTCTCGGAATCTCGCTGGAGTGCGAGTGTACAAGAAACAGTGAAATATTACAACCATATGCTCTTGTTCCCAAGTAGAAGTGGAAATCTATAAAAGCGAAGTAAGTCGTTTTTGTTTTATTGGTCAACTTTTTACAGAAATTTTATCAGTTCTTGTTGCATACTGATCTTTTTCGAAGTAAAAATTATTCCTTTTCTTATTACTATTTTATCTCGTTTCTTTTCTGAATGGGTGGGGGGCGCTGTGCCCCTGTGCGCTCATCCATGCTCTCTTACGATTGCAATTTCATGAGAGAGAGAGAGAGTTCGAAGCTACGTTGGCAGATTTCCTCAGTTTCTCCCGGCAAATTCTCAGCCACCCACTCATTCTGCTTTCTCTTCAACGTATATTATCGTCTGCAGCTTTTAAGCATACTATCTCCACTTCTTATCGCGAAAGTCTGGTTCTTTTCTTTCAATCTTGGTCAGTAAAATTCTTAATGATATTTGTCAATATCAGGAGGAGCTTCTTGAGATGACGTCTGTTGAAATAATACTATTTATTTATGTGCCAACATTTCGAACTATATTATTTCATTATCAGGGCTGAAGAAAATGAATAACTCAGAACAGTTTGGAGAAAAGAAGGGGGGAAATTACAAATGTGATGTATAAATATTAGATTGTGTCATTACAGGAATTACAAAGCAATTAACAAAAATTACGCTTGATACAAATATTCTGATCATCACGTAAATAACAAGAAATATAAATTCAAAGTGATGAAATTACGAATTATCAAAGCAAATGTTAAAATACATGTTTATTAAAATTTATATTATTATTAGGTACAGTGCGAAACTGAAATATATTGACACCAAATTGTAAATAAGGATGAATATTGTTTAGAAGATTTTTATGTTAAGTTATTTACTGTGCTCGCTCATTAAAGACATGTTTTTCTTAATGCGCTATTTTATACCCCAATGATTTTCTGACAAAATTCGTGGAACAGGAATGTTCTAAAGGGTGTTTATCAATGCGTGAATGTTGTTGAATACTTATTAAAATCGTGTGAAATTTTGCCTCTTTCGGTAGATGGGCGTATTTTATAGTTCGTCCCATCTACAGAGGAGTGTAGTAAGTACATTGAACTTATTACTATTGGTTGAACTACATGTGTTTTTTTTTGTCAAGAGCTACACGTGTAATCTGTCTGTTTCTTCTTTCTTCTTAAGGTTCTTCAATATTACAAGTACTTATGTATTTCTGATTCATCTAAAGAATTGTATTAGGGATTTTTGATCCTTTTAGTTTAAAATTTCCAGTTGACTTAAAGTCGGCATATTTGAATTTTTAGCAACAATTCTATGAATCTTCTAGAACATTCATTTCTCAATAGAACGAGGCTGGAATTTAATGCCTGCGTCGGTTGTGGCAAAGATTTCGAGCTCTGCATCTATTAGAGGGTTAGACAAGTTCTGGAAGAAGAGTTACGTTAGTGTAGATGTGAAGATAGTCGTGGTGAAGTGAAGTGATAACAGGGAAATGCGTTAGTTAGAAAGGGAGAGAGGGAAAATATGAAGCGAAATGAGGGTGAATCAGTCGTAAAATGAGCATTAAATTATTATTAAAAATACATTGGTTTTTTAGTTGTTTCATTGTAGCATGTTTCTATATTTAATATTAGTTTAATCCTTTATATTAGTTTTTTTTTTAATTTTAGTTCTGTGAAATATATATAAATATATTCAATAAATTATACAAGTATATATAATTTATTGCATTTCTTTATATCCTGCCACCGGGCAAGTTCTGCCCATTTGCAGTTAAATAAATATTATTATTATTATTCTAATTTTTTCTTTTTCTGTTGCAGGTGAGTAAGCAAAATGTGGTGGAATCTGAACGTGATTTTGACCGAATCAATTGTAAGTCATGGAAAGTTTAAAAATATTACGATAATGATCGATAATGATCATGACTCCACGAATATTCTAAATAATATTAGAAATAAAATAAAAGTTTTGTAGGGTATGAAGAACATATAGATTCAATCATAATTTAACAAATATAAAACGTGAACAAAACAGAAATTCGTGTCATTTTCTCTGTGTGAAAAGGTTAGTTCAAAAAGAAAATTAAAATAAAACCTTGAACAGCGTTTTCTTAACAGATGAACTAGGAGGCTCACTGCAGCACTTGAGGCTTCCGTGGCTCTTATAGGACTAAATAATTTATTTTACCTTAAAATCTATACTTTTTCTAAAGATAATATTATACATGCAAAATGTGGAATTCTACATAACTAATCACTTTACAAGAAACAAGATAACAAATGGCATTTAATGTCATATATTTGAGATTACAAAAATTTTGTTTGGGTTAAGTATTGCGTTGACAGTTTAATTGAGTAGCGTGTAGAATACAAAATAATCGTTTATAGTTCACATGATATTATTATTTGTTTGCCTTATTGAAGTACTTCTAATAGGTCCTTTATTTGTGTTTGGTCAAAAAGCCAATTTTTTTCTTGAATTGATGAACTTTTTCACAAATTTTTATATTTCTTGGTAGCTGGTTGAAGATTTTCGGACCTAAGAAGACTAAAGAGTTTTTAACTATTGTGTTTTTTTACTTTAGACCTTTAAAAAACACTCTGAGAGAGAAATGTATGTAAATTAAAACTTAATTTTGTGAGAATGGTTGAAATCACAGTTATCGTAAAAATTGCACAAGTTTGAGTTATAATAGAAAGTGGTACATACAGGGGTGATATGAAGAAAAATGTCTGCCGTGTTTGGCTGATATCAGGGGAGCTTACAAGGGGGCGGGGGTCGTGACTCAAACTGCGTCATCGAAATTTTTTTTTCGGGGGGTTTCGAAAAAATGAGATTTTTTGGAAGTTTAGAACATTTAATAGTTAAATAATAAATATACTTTTAAAAATAGCATATATTAAAATAAAAATCATAACAATGTATTAAATTTTTAAGCTTTATAAACAGGATAAATAATTAAAATTCATTTTGGAAAGAGATGAATATATCGTAAATAGTCGTGCGGAGCAGAGATATAGACCGCTGAATAAGCAGACACGAGCGTGGGTACGAGTCGGGTTGTCAACTCTTGTGTCTCAAAACACCGAGAGACTCATCGCCTTCGCGCGAACAATGAAGTGTCAACAGATCCCTGCTTCTCTATCTTGCAATGGTAAGATTACACAACAGACGACCGATCTAGAAAACAGTGTTGCACTAAGGATTCTTTACTTTCCCTTCAGAGTATTAGTTTATTGTGCGTGATCAAAGTTGGAGCACATTTTGTATCGTTCTTTTTTCTATGTATCACCGTTCGGGAGTCTGCGTGTTTTGGTTATTGTGGGAAATTAACCAATTTTCACTGTGTTGACAATAGTTTTGCGTTTCTTGTGAGTCATAAACTCTTAGATATAAGTGGATAGAACGACGCCAAAAAATATTTAAAATTAATATAATAAAATATATTTAGTGATGCGCAACTGTAGTGAATCTTCTGAGCCGTAGTATGAGAAAGCGTCAAGCGATTGTCGAGCGTTACTACGTGCGGTTTAGGGCAAGAAGACAGGTAAAAGAAAAACTGTCGTTTCTCGAATTGTACATGGATATTGGCCTCTTTAATGTAAATTTTGTTTACGAATATTTCCAGTCACACACACCTATACTCGTAACAAATTATACTACATTTTTCTTGAGGATTTTCTTGGCCTACATTTCTTAAAATCGAGTGACAAATCTGCCAGTTGTCTCTTGCTTTATATATCTTACAAGTGAAGAATGGGACATCTGAAGTGCTTATCCAGTGAAATAATCCGGTGAAACTTAAGAAACTTCGAAATCTCCGTTTGGTGCATATGAATCTGAATATACATACATGGAATCTGAGTATGGTTTTTGAAATTTTAAAAATTCAAACAGTGTTCTTCTACTTTTCTAATTTTTAGCTGCTGAAATGTAAATTAAAACCTAATTATGTACTGTAATTGCATTTAAATTTATCTTTTATTAGTAAAATGGATGTAGAACATTTTACTAATAAAAATGTTCTACATATATATACTGTAGCGGAACGAAAATTGAGTTAAAAAAATGTACCTGAGTACAATTCAAAATTACTTAGGTTTTAATAACAATTTCTTTGCCTCGACTAGCTTTTTCTCAGGGATTAATTTATTAGTGGGTTCTAATTTTTTAACTATACTTGGGTTCCCTCACAGGAAAACGCTTGGTCGACAAGTTAAATCATTAATTTTAATTAACATAACTAAAACATACATTATGAAAACCCTCATGCCACCCCCAAAAACATACGTTATTACCGGACATACAACATACAAATATCACTGACTTCACTGCCAGGTTAGGCTTCTAAACAACAATAAGCATTTAAACAATTTAAACTTAAAACCAAAATGGAACTAATTTTTTTCAATGAAACAAATACATATGACACTGAATTTACAAACAAATTTTTGTTTTTCGAAATACATCAACAATTACTATTTACATTGAAAACAAAAATAGACTGCATTTTTCTTTTATGACTGGCCCCTTTTTACGAATCATAATGTTCAAACGTTTTGGGCCCTTATCAACAACCAATATCACACTGGTCTTCTTCTCGCAACAGCGCATGACAACAGGCGTTGGATGCAACCAACGATTACAATACCTCACTCAGTTGACAGACCAATTCATAATTGAGTGCAAGGGCAACATCTCGGGAAGCCCCAGGCCTGGCTCCGGCGACTCCTGGCAGATGACGTCACACATTCTCGGGGGAGAGCTCCGTTCTTCGAACTGGCGTGCCGGAAAACCCCATCATGAATGCCGAACTCGAATGAAGCTAATTTCTCACCGAACTAAGCGTCCTGGGTGACATCAGGTGAAGTACGCACCATAAACATCGCTGCCCGACTCAAATAGTGGTTAATAACATCTCGGAAAAGTCCACTAAGTGAAATAATTCTCCCGATGACTTAAATAATGTTTGATCAGATTCTCAGAATCTGAAGTCGAAAACTGAGTGCCGACTAGGCGTTAAAGTGTTCAACATCGTGATCACCGAAAATCCTAAGTCTCATTTCGAAAATATCGAATGAGCGTCTGAACGTATCTGAGAAAATTCTATGAGTCTCGAAAAATACCGAATGAGCTTCTGAGCAAAAACCATATGAGCTTGAAAAATGTCGAATGAGACTTTCGAAAAATCGTATATCTGAGCAATGAGACAGACGAGCATCTCAACTCGTCAAAAAAGACAAGTCAGCTAGCTCGGAAAAAATCGTATCTCTGAGGGAATTTCGTTTCTGCAAGCGTATAAATGGACTTTTCTCCCATCATGACCGTCTTTCCATTTCCTAAACATCTCAAATTTGAATTGTCACATGACTATGTTGCCAATACAATCAAAATCCCCTCTTCGGAGCGTCAGCCACGATTGGTTATTTTGAGTGCGTTGAGCCAATCTCTGGAAGGTTGATTCCTAACGTTTTTTCAACCGCTGTCTCCGGATGGGTTTTAACTCCCACGTCGTGTGTTGTTTACTTCGTGCCTCCGCGGTCCTTTAAGATTTTCCAGCCCCTCAACCGTCTGGGCCCTTCCTTACACCCGCGCCGCCTGCAATTTCTTTACAGTCATAAACCCTCTTTCTTGTCGAACCCGAGCATGTTGAAGCTTGTTTCTTCCGCGTCCTCCTAAAATTTCTGTTGCTGGTCTCCTTTTGTCCAGCAAAATGCGTAGTGTTTCTCACGCAAACACTTCTCAACGGCTTCCATTTAAATTTGTGGAGTGAGGAGGCACCACTCCCCAACCCCGACAACAGTCCTTTAGGCGCGGCGCTCTCGTCCCTCGAAATGTCGTTCGTTCGACGTATTTTTAACGCCAGAACAAAGCTTATTTCTATGATTAATAACTGGAATTAATCAAATCTTACAATACATGATCTAGAGACAGTCTAACCAAGAAAAAAATCGCGAGATTTTGACGGAAATATTCGTTTTTAGTGTCTCTGATACCGAATGTTTTTTTAATAAGACGTGCGTAATACCGTATAGTCAGTAAAATATNCGCACTTGCTCTCTGACCTTTCGCTCACACAAACATCCTCACCCTTCACGATCGGAATGATTCGCCTATTGGATATTTCTTAGTGCGAACTATTTTTTACCGCGCATGTAAAAGACAAAAAATTAGTTTTATTTTGGTTTCTGCGCAAAATTTCTAGAAAAGCTGTACCAAACATGAAAATGGTTGCTTTTTTCTTCGTGAAGTTAAGTTTGCGTGCTATATAGATAAGAGTATTAAAAGTGTATGAGACAGCATGTGCACTGGTTTTGCAAACAGGTTTTAATATGGAGTTAGGGTATATATTAGGGATACAGTTGTAAAATATTTCTAAATTCTTGGAATATGATTTGGAAGAG
>NNCF01127014.1:979782-993480 GCA_002313205.1 Laupala kohalensis
GGGGGGGGGTCTGCGTCATAGGGCTTGGGGGGTACCTCTGCTGATATTTTATTATAAATAGAAGAAAGATTGTGAATGTTGACGTATCTAGACGCGAAAATTTATAATACGAAAACTAATAACCCGATTGACGATTTATAACACTTGGTTGAGGAATGTAATGCAAGAAAGTATTTTAAATTTAACATTGGTTTACTAACAACTTAGCCCACGTGGAGGGGTTAGTAGGAGAGGTACTCCAACTACAGTTGGAGTAAGAGTTAGTGATCCTAAGTAGGAGGTGAACAGAGGAAGGAGGGTTTTCAGTACTCACAGCTGTATGAACTGGGACATTAATGTGTTAAACTACAAATTTTTTTCTGGCCCCACCGGGAGTTGATCCCTTAATGACTTGGTGACGAGCCAGCACGGTAACACCGTAGACTACGGAGGGGCAAATAGCACTTGTATCTTAAGTTGCGAAGTACCTCTATTTCAAACGCCTTTCTTTCTTCCATGCAGTGCCTAGAAAATAGCATATCGTGTTCAATTTGTTTCGTAATATTAAAGGTAATTGTATACTTATCTTAAGTCTCGTGATGGAATGTGACAGGTTTATCACACTAATAAATAATGTTCACTGACATAAGTTGAAAGCGGGATTCTGTTTTATCTATGGGTGATTATTTTTACATTAGTACGAGAGTATTTAAAGAAATAAGTATTCACCTAACGTTTTTTATGGTAATTTACATTCCACTGGACATAATTTACTTACAAATATCTTTCTTCCATTCCCATATTTTGTCAAACTTTTAGTGTGCTAGTTTCGTTTCTTCTGTCATGCCACCGAAGAACATTCTTATTTGGATTAAATCCACTGTTGTGCCTCATGTAGTGAACAGCATGAAAACCGAAAAACTTGCTCCAGAGGAACTCAGAATTGAGGAGATACAAGAAGATCATTTTGCCTCTATTATGTTCCACGTCTATCTCCCCATGACAGGTAATCTTGGAGAGAAATCTTTCTTACTGAAATTGATGCATGAAGAGGAATCATTTCGGAAGAGTCTCAGTATGGACAAACAGTTCTTCAATGAAATCAGTTTCTACTCCACCTTTGTGCCCCGGTTTTTAAGCCCTTTGCGACAAGAGAGAAGAGTGAATTTTGAATCTCTATTTCCAAAATGTTTTTACAGTCACTTAAAGGGAGAGAAAATACCCGAAAACGTGGAAGACGCATTTCTCGTTTTGGAGAATTTGAAGACAATTAATTTCGTCCCTACCAAGACCAAGTTTTTGGATTATCCGCACTGTTGTCTGGCATTGAGAGCCCTGGGCTCTTTCCATGCTTTATCGTACTTCATGAAAAGCCAGGATCTGGAAAATTTCAAGGATTTGGTATCTTCTCTTCAGAGCATTCGTTATCATCAAGACACAATGGATGTGATTATAAGAACGTGTCATGGAAGAGCTCTTCAGATGCTGAAGGAAGAATTTCCGGAGGATGACGGGAATATCGCTCGTCTGAGAACTCTGGCGACGCGGAGTCCTTCTGATCTGTTCAGCGAATTGTTAGTTCCAGAGGAGCCGTATGCCGTGCTCTGTCACGGAGATTTTTTGAGAAACAATCTGATGTTTCGATACAAATCCGATGAACCTATGGAAATAAAGTTGATTGATTTCCAGAAAATCTGTTACACTTCTCCCGCTTTTGACGTGTCTATGTTTTTTTGTAATAGCACCGATCACAATTTGCGTCAGCGGCACTTCGATGATCTTCTGAGAGTGTATCACAACTCTCTTACACTCTCTTTGTCGCAACTGCATGAGGAAAACGGGACACCACTGGAGCATCATATGACGTTCGAGGTGTTTATACGTGAAATGGAAAAGTACACTGTAGTTAGTTACTTAGTGGCTGCATATTTTCTCCCTTTCGTCATGTCAAGTTCCTCTGATATGAGGGAAATTATCAGATTGTGGGTAGAAGAACCATGCACTCCGAGACAAATTCAATTCGCTACTCGTTCGGGAGGAAGAGAAGGAACTGAAGCAATTGCAGAACTGGCGAAGGATCTTTTGCTTCGTCGATTTATTTGAATGTACTCTTTCTACCATAGTAGAACCCCTCTTAACCGGCCTCGTTTTCAATCGGTCTTCGAATTCATCTGTCAATCCCAAGGAACAATTTTCTTTCTTTTATCTGCGCATAATAGATGGAGGGCGGACTCAAACGCATCTTTGTTGGAAAGTTCCTTGGGAACTGAAACGGGGTGACGCGACGTTAGGTGCGCCATGTGTTAGCTGAAGGGGGGAGGGGGAGGGAGTTCACAAGTTTGATTCCCCTCTTGCTTCCCGAGTCTATTTCTCTATGAATAAATTTTTTCGTGTTCATTTATGCATAAATGTATATATGCGGTACAATAAAATAAGATGCAATGAGTTCTCATTTGCTTGTTTATTCGTGATTACTTGATGAAATTGTAGGTTCTCTTTGAACGAAAATCGACTCTCTCGGTAACCTTGGTTTAACCGGCCAAACGGGTTTCGGTCCCGACCAGACCGGGTAAGAGGGTTTTCTACTGTATATTGCAGGAAAATATTGTGAAAAGTGATTTAATTAAAAATGAAATCACGATTGTTTTCATCTAGTGCAGGTAATGATTAAATGTATATTTTATGGTTTCAAACATACCATAATATTTTGATGATTTGTTGTGTATTTTGTGGGGAAAATGTTTTTATGTTTTTTAAGTATTAAGGAATAGCTGGATCCATTATTGTTATAGAGATTTGTGTGCGAGCTATCGCGTAGTCGACAGGCAATGTATTTTGTTCCCACTTGCGAGGAAGGAGCTCGCCATTTGTTTGCTGAGCTTTACCTACGAAGGTTAATGCTCATTTCTTTTTCCTTTGTAGTATTTGCAAATGAGAAATGTAGCGTGTTATTGAAGCTTATCTACATGGGGCTATAGAAGATAGGAGGTGGGTGGTGGGGGCTATTGTTGGAGGTTGGACGGTTAGCTGGGTTAACCAACAACTTGACCCACGTGGAGGGGTTAGTATAAGTAGTTAGTAATAGTTAGAGTTATTGAAACTAGAAATAGTAGGAGGGTTCTCTTTCCAATTGTCACAGTCATTGAAGTGAAAAGCTGCAATTTTTCTCTGAGGCCGCTTCAGGAATTGAACCCGGAGAGACTTGGTGGTGAGCAAACACGCTTAAGCCTTGAGCCTGTATGGGGGCATATGCTCATTCACTTGCTATGTAGGAGATAGATGTAGCTAGTAACAAATCATTAAACTATATTTACATTTTTACGATTTGGTATAATAATTTACATTGTTTGAATATCCGTAAAGGAGGGGCTGCTGTCCGATTTGATGCGATTTTTCATAAATCAACCGATTTTCATGAATAAATCGTGTATATCACACGTAGAGAAACGGTACAACCACCAGACCGGTCCAACACGGTTTCACATGATCCTAAGAGTAGAGTCGGTAACAAAATAAAGAGCAGGAACGTACCTAGGATTTTGTTCTGAAGGGAGCGTAACTCACACAGGTGTATGAACTTATCTATGAGTGTTTATATAATACAGAGTGTCCCAAAAAGGGGTTTACACTGTTTGAATGCTAATATCAGGGAAAGTATTACTTATAACCTGATGGAACTTTTTGTATGTAGATCTGTCATGATTAGTGCTTGCAGCCACTTATTTGTTTTCCTTCTATTTTAAGTTCAGTGTCTATTAGTGACAAGTTACAGACAAGATATCTGGGAATCTTTCCTGTGAACAACGGAGGTGGATTTTAAGTGTTTTTGGAAATGTGAGAAAATAACGGTGACGATGGTGGCCAGAATTCGAAACTCTGAAGAACATTGTCTACGCCACAAAACCACGCACGCTGGATGACATGAGAGAGGCGATTGTTACTGCCTGTAAATGCATTTCTTTGGAAACCATATCACATATTTTTCGATCTGTTCCACAGCATTATAGACGATGTATTTCCGCTAATGAAGGACATTTTAAACATCTTTAACGTTAGAACATAATCAGTAATGTTTGGAATATCTTCGTGACTTTAAGAAAACCGTGTATTCGTTATTATTGTTCGTGTTATTAAAGTTTAAACAGTGCAAACGCCTTTGTGGGACACCGTATAAGTATATTCTTGTCATATATGTTTGTTTGTATATGTTATTTTTTATTTTATTACATGTCTCCTGCATCCTAGTTGAATGTACGGAGTGGGCAAAATAAAAAACTGAATACAGAAATAACTTAATAGAAATTGCTTAAAAATTACTACTGGTGACGTCCAGTGGGGGGTTGTACCATTGGAACTGAACTCTTAGTAGATCAAGGCATTTTTTGNGTTTGTTTGTATATGTTATTTTTTATTTTATTACATGTCTCCTGCATCCTAGTTGAATGTACGGAGTGGGCAAAATAAAAAACTGAATACAGAAATAACTTAATAGAAATTGCTTAAAAATTACTACTGGTGACGTCCAGTGGGGGGTTGTACCATTGGAACTGAACTCTTAGTAGATCAAGGCATTTTTTGCCACTTACAACAATTAATGCATTTTGTTACTATTTAATATTGTTAATTGTTAATTATCTATTTTATTTAAGGGATTATATTTATAAAATTTGTTGTAAAACCATGATTTTCAAACAGGGTTGATCCCAGATCCTTCCCCCTTCCCCTTGACTACGGTCTAGATCCGCCACTGGTGACGTCGATGCAACAACCGTTCCATGTTTTCCAGATTGGTGTTTGATGGGCAATGTGAGGATTCCGCATCATAACACTATTATTTCACTAGATTGGTAAAGCTACCAGCATTGGAGCCGACTGTGATCTCTTTTCCCCAAAATATGGCCCAGGTTCGCCGGAACAGGCCGGGTGGATGTTGCGTACGAGCTTGGGAGTCGAGGCGGTTGGTGCAGTGGACAAGCACACCTGCGGCTTGAGCAGGATGTCCCGGGTTCGAGTCCCAGTCCGTCGCAATTTTCATCCGGCCGTTGACGATGTGATAGTTCATGGCCTTGTCGTGTTAGTGTGAATATGCTAACTTTTCAAGACCTTTTTGATGTTCAAAAATCGTGCTAAATTGTCGTTTGTTATTTTCAACTACTGATCAAATTGCTTTTAGCAGATTAATCCAAACATTGTACTCGTGAGTAGTAAAATATCGCGAAAAACTTGCGAATAAAAAAAGAACATAAAGAACGTGTTAAATAGGTGGTTAATACAATTCGTGAAACTGTCTGTCCCATGAGGGTAGATGGTTTTGTTCCCTTTAAATTGCAACAAAAATATAGTTGCAACGTTAATACCCTAAAGCAATTTTCAAAATTACATGAAAATTAGAACTTAAGAATTTTCTTTTGTCAGTTCTTGTGGGACGTTATATATTGTTGAAATATATTTTTAACATCGAAACTGTTGCACCATGAAGTTTCAAAAATAATCTATAATAATACTTTTAAACGTTTTCAAATACGAATGTCAATGAACTATAGATTGGTCATGAAAATTGGTAACGTTTCTCTCTGAAAGAACTTGAATTCAACCGAGTAAGTTACGTGTGGTTTATATGTATGTGATATGTGTATGTCACGATAGGTTAGGAATTCCATTGTACATTTCCAACTCATTTTGAGGAATATGTGTGCGTACGAGGAATTTCTTATTAGATCCACTTCATTCATATTCATCATGGTGACTTTAGAATTTCTTCCCATCCCACTTTATCCTCTATCCTTCACACTTTCTCTCTTTCACAAAGATAATTTATGTTTCTAAGTCATGTACTCTTTTTTAGTTCCTTCATTGCCGTTATGGTTTTATTTCATTTGATTCTCATTTACAATGTTTCAGATTTTTTCGTTTGTATTGATTCGTTTTTCTTCTAAAATATCCTAATTCTTTACCTAGGTACGTTTACACTTGAATACATGTATGAGCGACTTGTATGAGATACACGTATACGCAACTTTTCGAAGGTTTTCGAGTTGTATGAGCTCAGACACTTCTACCTCATACATGTTTGCGACAACGTTTTCACTTCGTGATTTGTATCAAGGAATTCTTGGTGTATCGTGAGGGAATAACACAAGTCGATATACGTATCTACTAAGGAAATAAACTAATCTTTACTTAACTAGTTAAGTTGTCTAGTCAATATGCACTTCTCAATACTTAAAATTACAGGAGTCAATATATTATGAGAAAAGACATATGACAACCATGATATAACCTACAACAAACACAGCTCGAATGTAAACAAACATGGCGGAGCGCGTTCTGGCCTTGGATTTTGCACACGCGCATAGGCGTTTGCGACTTGTATGAGCGACATGTATCTTCTGAATGAAGCTCATATAAAATGGATCAGGATTTGTCTGAGGACCTGTCGCGCGACATGCCCGAGAAATACAAATTGATAAGTCCCTCACGCTAGTATACAAGTTTAAACGTATCTAGTTAAAGTTACAATGCACATTTAAAAATATCTTTCTGGAATATGAAATCAGAACCCCGTTCATAGTTTATGAGTTTATTAGTGCTTTCTTCAGTTGTGTTTCACAGAACCCGTTCAGGATGAACATATTTCGTTATTGTCTATCTAATAACTCAATATTCGTTAACGAAATGACTGTGAGCATTGCAATTGCAAATGGTTTCTGAACCCAAGGACTTAATGGATTCCTTAAATTGCTATGTCTCTTTTTCTGGTGAAAAATGTATTGTACTTATTTGCGATCAAGTCGTTTATCAGAAATCAATATGAGATCGGTACAATACAAGAATCATGGTACAAACTTAAAGGGTTGGTACAGGACACTGTAAATCTTTTTTGGTACAGGAATGTATGGGTTCAAGGGACGCGATTGAGGCGCAAACACAATTAGAGATGAAAGTGAATTCAATGTGTTTATTGACAGCGTTGTTGATTAGTGCAATATTTACAATAACTGTTCAAAATGTCTTGTACATTTCTCTTTTCTGTACTTCAATCTCTTCTTTATATGTTCTTTTCTTCTTTTAATATAACATACCCCTGTTACCACCAGTAGGTGTCCACCTTTGACCAATGTTAATAGAACGTGTTTTCTACAGTCGAATGCCTCAATCCATTGTGTATCTCTTGTACAATTACAATATATTGCTTAAATATCTCGTAATTATTTTTCATTTATACAATTTATACACCAATTTTACGAACCGTGTCCTCTGTCCACATTAATTGTAAACATCGCGCCCCTTCAGGGCTTAAAAAAGCACTTTATTTATGTAAAGGAATGTCTTAAATTGCAGTTTCAAGAAATTAATTTGAAAAAAAAAAAAAAAAAAAAATCCGATGAAGTTACCCGCATTCCCTGGTATATCTCTTCATGGACCCCTCTCAAAATCAAATTCTGGAATTCCGCCCCTGGGCTTTCTCCGTCGCGACGAATTTGGTGTTCGCGTATGCGCTCTGCAGCGCTTAAATTTGCCGCGTGTGCCGCTGCCACGTGCCTGTCATTGCCTGTGACACGGGCGACCCCACTCCCCTTCTCCATCCCGCCCCTCTCGAAGCAACGCATCGCACTCCGCTGTATTTCCGTCGCGACCGCTGTTCTCGAATGCGCGCCGTGACACATTTAGAAATGGGGCGCGCGGGTCTGCGGCTGCCCGAGCAGTCTGCTTAGCAATGACGGCAGCATAGATCGTCACGATTGCTTGCAGTTGGCAGTGATCGAGGCAATTGTCATGATGGCGTCTGTTGGTGATAGCAGCGATGGTGTTGACCACTGTGAAGGTTACGGATGATGACGGTGAAGGTTGCAGTGAGAACTTTTCGAAACGCAGTATGATGTGGCTGTAAACAAAGAACAGGAGAACTCTCTATATCCATTTATTATTATTATCATTAGTATTATTATTATTTTATTCCGTTTAGGATCTCAGCTTTTTCTGCTGGTCCTAGTGAGGTACGGGCTACACCAAGCAACTCACTCTGGGTGATCCAAAAATTTTCTGACTATTCTTGATGTGTTGAGCAAAACAGCTTTCTGAAGTTGTACATAAATGGTCTTACGCAATTTTAACATGCTAATACTATTGTGGAGGGAGATAGGGATGACTCCTGTAGAGGACATTACTACCGGTACTATGTAAACTCTCTCCATGTTCCATATCCATTGTATTTCTGCTTTAAGGTCACTGTATTTCTGATATTTTTCCTGAAGGTTCTGAGTGTTTGGCACAGCTATGTCTATCAAATAGGTTGTCTTTGTTACTTGATCTTTTAGCACTATGTCTGGTCTGTTGTTATGAATTGTACGGTCCGTGATTATTGACCTGTCATAATATAATTTGAAGTTTGTCGATTCTAAAACGTCAGCCGGCTCGTATTTGTAATAAGGTGTGCTATTTTCTATATTTGTAATAAGGTGTGCTATTATTATTATTATGTATTTTATCTCAGCTAATGCTGGTATCTTTCTTCCGACCGGGAATGAACCACATTCCTGGGGTTGGATATAATCCATATAGCAGCTAAAATACTTTTCTCAGGTTCCCAACAGTGCTGTTTTTCTTTAAATTTCATTGAGATATATATTTTCTGTATACATTGCTCTATTGTTTTCTCGATAGTTCCTAATGCCCTATTACTACTGGTACGATGACTGTTTATGTTTTTCACATTCTCTGAATTTCTATTTTTAAGTCTGTGTATTTTATTATTTTTTCGGTTTCTTTTTGTGAGATGTTCATATCTTTGGGCACTGCAATATCTATTAATCGACAAGTTTCGCACTATAATATGAGGGTGGTTAGCAGCTACTGATGTATCAGTTACTACTTGCTGGTTCCAAATGATAGTTATGTCTTCTTTGGTCGTAACTGATTGTGGGTCATGTTCGTACCGCTTGTCGGTTACATCTATCTTGTATCTTTACAGATTCCGTAGTGTACAATTTTCCAAACATTATCATGACGGTGTATGTATTCATTTTTTGCCAAGATTGGACAACCAGAAACTATATGGTCTATTGTTTCTTCATGCTATTGGCACAGCCGACATTTACTATCTATATTTTCTCTAAAAATGTTTCTCCTGTAGTATCTTGTTTTGAGGACCTGGTCCTGTGCTGCTACCAGGAGGCTCTCCGTTTCTCCCTTGAGATGACCTGCTGTCAACCAATTAATTGATTTTTCTCTGTCTATCAATTTGTCTTCCATCTTGCGTATTGACTGTCCATGCATGCAAGTTTGCTTCTCCATTTGTCAAAAATTTATTTTTTGATTTTCTTCCTGAAATTTGATTGTTTGTTTTCAGTTGAGATCTCTTCAACTGCTTGTTCTTCTGTTTCTATATATTTTCTATATTTTAATGAATTTTTCTTTTATTGATATTATTATTATTATTATTATTATTAACAATTTTCACAACTTGTAGTTGGTTTCAGGTGAGGTGCGGGGTATACCTAGCTTCCTCACTTGAAGCTATATCACAATTTAAAAATCTTCTGACTATTCTACAGGTGTTAAGGATGGCTGCTTTTTGTAAAGTTAGAAATTTCCTTTTTTTTGGGGGGGGGGGGGGGGGAGTTGAAGCCGATTGATGCTCAGATGCATACTGTGAGGGATGAATCCAGTGGTGGAGAGGACAATAGGAACTATATACACACACTCCATATTCCATAAGCCAAGAATTTTCAAACCTTCATATTTTTGAATTTTCTCATTGTAAGTAGTTTGTAGGTTGTAGGAGTTGGTTACTGAAATATCTATGATATGTGTGATTTTCTTGAGTTGTTTATTATTATTATTCAGTAGGCTTTAAGGCACGCCGACAACTACACCATTAGAGTCATATGTTATCCATTAATTTCCGTACTGTTTTATGAAGCGATTTGTTCATGTGCAATTTTTATCAAGGATAACACTCAAACACGTTTCACTTAAATCTTTCATACACAATAAATCTTTAGATCTTCTTTAACTATAATGTAAATTTAATCCACAGAAATTATATCAATTATTGAAATTACCATCGCCTTAAGAAATAAATGTTGAATAGCACGAATTTAATAAATGAGCAGATATTGACTTATTGAGTTTTATTGGACCCAATTTTCATAATGTTGTTTATAGGAAAGAATTGAACTTGAAATTTAACTAATGAAAATAGCTCTAGTCGACTTGGAAAAACGAGATTTACTATAATTTTATTAACAAATAGTATCTACATTCATTTCTCGAAAGACAAAAAATGTCTGAGAAAATGAAGACGTTTCGATACTGTTGCCTTTATTGTAAAGATCGGTATTTGTATCTTAATGAACGTAGGAGACCAGAAGAGATAATTATACTTAGGTGAATAGGTTTTAGAGAGTTAATGTAAAATATTTTTAAATTGATGTAACATCCTTCGTCAAATATTCTATGCGAATCCTATTCTTAGATTCGTAAGCGGCTGGTTTGATGAATGGGACGTTCGCATGCCTTTGGTGCTTTAAATCGAATGGTTCAGTTATAAAACTTTCTTCTATTTCCAGAAGTTACATTTGTTTCACGTTTTTTAAAAATGTGAATTCCTACGTCTTTTTAAATACTCGGCCATCTTAGTTCAAGTAACTCTAAAGCCTCTTTCATCACTGACTGTGTTAATAAGTTTTTTTCTTGTCATTTATTTCGCTGATAAAGTAGTTAGCTTACTTATTCTGGATTGACGGGTAGCGATTCTCAACATATGCGAATAGGAGAAGCAGTCGACCTATTGATTTCGAAATACATCTTGAAAATGATAAAGAAAGTAATTAGTTCTAAATACTTAGGCGTGATCTTTGTTGAACGTCTAAAGATAAATGAGCATATTAAAAGTACTTTTCATGAAGTAAGGTATGTAGTATATATTTTTGTAAAGTTAGAAAATTCGTGGACTATCCAAAAATTATATCAATTTACTAGGCTCTGTTCCGAAGCATTGCGATACTGAGCATTATATACTGGAGAGATGCATATGATCAGCGGCGGATCTAGACCGTACTCAAGGGGGACGGCTAACCGGGGAGCATTTTTGTTTAAAAATCATGGCTTAAGAACACAAATTTTATAAATATTACCTTGAAATAAAATGCATCACATAAATAATTAACAATTTGATATTCTTAATAACAATTATTTGTTAAAGTTATTAGTATGGTATTATTAATTTCATTAGTATGGTATTATTAATTTTATTAATCTGGTATTATTAATAACAGTAACGATTATATTATTAACAACAATAACAATTATAACTAATAACAATTATTAATCGTAACACTTTTACAAAGTATGCCATTTATCAACTTCAATTTTATCAGTTAAAAGTTCAGGTCCAATAGATCCAACATTAACTTTTGCGCTTTTCAGTTGGTGTTGCGTCGTAGAATGGAGTAGTAACATTTCGCCTGCCAACCTGCAGCCTCCTTCTGATGTTTCCATTCTATACTGTGGTGTATTGGTAGCGTATTTGCGTCTACAGTACCGCTGAGCTCAAGATAGTACTCTTCTAAGAGTTAATGACACCGGTCGTGGACATCTCCAAGGAATCGCGATTAGCGTCCGCCTTCGTAGGCAATGATCATGCGCTGTTCCTCTGCCAACGGTGGATATGTGTCAGGGACACGTCGTCCCTCCATGCAGCGTACTCGCGCTGTGTGTGTTATATCGCTCCCCGCGTCCAGGTCCTCTATTTCGGGTGGAGGGTCACGGTCGACTGCGAGGGACTCGCGCCGACCGACCTCAGGGGTGAATGAATCCGTCCCTCGAGGGCGCTTCGACAAACTTCCCGTTCGAGGGGTGCAGTGAGAATATCACATTGTTTGGGTATTGTGAGAGAGGAAATCAAGAAATGACCTCCGTTCGGCGCGCTCTGCGCACTTGCCAAACATTTTTCCTCAATAATCAGGTACGTAATTTTGTCGGTTTGCTCACTCTGTATTTGTTTTCTTTTATTCATTTTTCATTGTTGTTTTCTTTATTTCAATAATTTTTACACATCTTTCGATAGTTTTTACAGCTCAATTATTGTATACTTTCATGTTATGCTTTTGTGTTTCAATTATTGTCATTTTCGTGCATAAATATACATATATATTTCAGTGTACGTTACTGACGATGGCTGCTATGCAGCCGAGAAAGCTTTTTAACATTAAAACAACATACAAAATCCTTTAAATACATACAAAGACTTTTATTTTATCATTCTTTTATAATGTTGCCAACGCTCCACAATTACCGAGTATACTACAGTTATTGTCCATTACATAATGCAATAAAAATAATTAAAGACCTACGACCTTTTATGGACGAGTAAAAGCTTTTTCCCACAAAATATGCATTTCATTCGTCCATAAAAGCTCGTAAACCTTTCATAATTTATTTAAGTAGAAGTCTAATATAATTTCCTCAAATAATAGCATTTTAATTACATTTCGTTTCTAGCAGAAATGTACTATGTGCTTAGATAATGAAATCTGATAAAATATTTTTTTTTAATTCGGTTACTGTTAATGGAGAATTACTGAAATTAAATTCTTGAAATTTTATCGATCTTATCCATGAATTAATTTCTTTTTATTTTAATTTTTCCTCTCAGACATACTGTTCTATACGCTAAAAACTAAAAGAGAAAAGAAGTTATGGTTTAGAGGGTAAAAGATTTCTAGGCACATGTTTCTTAACTTTACTATTCAAACAAAAATTAAGCCATAACGAAAAACACCTTTCTTCATTTATACAACATTCTCGGGAACTAAATTTATTTATTTTTATATATTTGTTAAACCAGAAAATTTTACTAACTTAAATTCTAAAGAAGTGAACCTGTACGCGGGTGTGGTACAAAAAAAGAACTTGTATACTAGAACTTACTTACTAATAAGATAACACTAACAGTATACTGTGACTTTGTTACTAGCTTAAATTTGTATAATAATTAAAACCCCGCTGATATATATATTCTAATGCACCCTTTTATTGTAGTCTTGTGAACAACAACGTGCATTAAGATAGTTATAAAATAAAAAAATGAGGATTCGGTACTTCTGATGTGATTACCACAATTTATTCTGAAAATTACTTGGCATAAAAATATACAGAACATGTACAAGAACACACAACTCTGCTACCCACACAATACTATAAAAAGAAAAATCCCTTGCAATTGATTGCGCAATATTACATTTGGCTCATTCTATGGGTCCGTGCATTTACATTTATAACTTATACAATAAATTATGGCCAAGAAAAATATCAAAACAGGCTCGAAATGAGCAATATTTTATTCCTTTTTTCCAGAAATTAATTTAATAGTTCTTTTAACACCTTTTCATCTCTTCTTTCTTCTTGAAAAACCCAAATTTTACAATAACTGCGACAGGTTCGGTTCCAATGAGACTTTCTCTTTTGCAAGATACTAGCTTCTCACTGAATTACAGAAATATGCAAATCCCTAATTAGCGTAATCACTTCGCTTAAATGTCCGCCTCACAGAGACGTATACTCACAACCAGCATATTTTCTTCGAAATCGTGTCCAACCACCACGGCCAGATACACCCTTTTTCTCCAACACAGGCTGCTACTGCTGCTACCAGGCTCTTACAGTGACCTTGACTCGACGACTGCTTACAACGCGGCTTTCCAAGCGCTCCTTCGT
>NNCF01127014.1:1001884-1030244 GCA_002313205.1 Laupala kohalensis
CTCTTGTACTAGTTCGTGAGACCCGCACATCAGTCATGCCAAGACACTTTATCCATTGCCGTTGTCTACAAGAGAATGTAACAAATATATTTATAAATAAATAAACAAACAACAATAATCGCAGCAAAGCGACTGAGCTAAGTACGTCTGCCCATGTGGGTAGTGGCGCTAAGACAACAAGAATTACTTACCTTTCTGGTGGGGTAGGGAAGGCGTGGAAAGTTATTTCCGGGTTACCGCTTGCATTATAGCACCCCGGTACGGAACACACGAAAATTCGAGGCATTCCACTATATAAAATCCACTAAATGTGCGAATGTTGACTACGGCACAGTACAGCCTGAGCACCACACGCAGAATGTAATGTAACGAACAAAGAACACTAGCAGCCAATAGGAGAAGGGTGAACACGATCTTGCAGCCATCTATTGAGCGCTGGCCAAACTGGGTGACTGGTAGCGCAGTCTGGTAAGTGTTTACGTCTAACTACTTGAAGCGTCAAACCTCAAGCATTTTCCTCCTATCTAGTTTCTTGGGCCTGATGTGGGCGTTGGAAAGAGACGGAGTCCATGCGCCTGGCGCGTGAACAAGCAGCTACGGGATTCCCCCAGTCTCCAACACAGGCGCCATTAGCACTCGGATTGCGATCGTTCGCTGTTGTGGTGCTCTGTGGATGCTCACGGCGAAAGAAAAGTAATGAGGGTCGAATCTAAACACGTGAAAGTAATGCGAGACTGACGACTTTTCCTCTCGCTGTAGACACCTTGGCGTTTTACTCGTGTCAACATAATCTTCGAGAGTTCACGTCTGGATGCAAACGCCTACATTAGAACTGGCAGCAGTTGATATTCCAACTTAACGAATTTAGCGTGTAAATTTTTTCGTACGTACTGATAAGGTATTGGGAGGCATGAATTTGTCTTTGAGAGGGACCACATAATAATGCATCGACCTTGTACAAAACAACCAGAAGAAAACAGACAGCAAGGAGAATAATTAAACTAGAACTAGACGAATTGAAGAAACAACCAATCTGAAAATATCTTGTTCCTATCATAGCCCAGGAAATAGAAAAAAGGCGAAGGTCGAAACAAAAACGACGGGTTGATTCAAGAACTGTGGTCTCGGCAATTTTACAACGCGTCTGGGAGTCTAAACAAACACGACAGCATATCGTCATTAGCAGAGGAAAATAAGAGACCAACCGGAAACGTGGATGAGTGAAATATCCCGGGTCTCTCTCGTCTTTCATCATGAAATGAACTTGGACGAATCGTTCTAGCTCTACACCTCTTATGTTGACACATTTGATTTCCCAAACAGACATGTGTATCCGACGTCATAGTTGGCCTTCGAGGAACTGTTCATGAGGCCTTTTTCTTCTCTCTTTCTTAACAGCGCCTTCGTCGTGTTTATTCATTTCTCTTTTCCGATACCATTTTAAGACTTGATAATAATTTAATTTTAAATATGGGTTATTCTACAGAAATTTGAAAATATGTGTCCGAAACTTTCTATTCAATTAGGTATGGATTTTTTCAATTTTGTTGTTGTGTGTATTGCTAGCACAGTATATTGATACAAATGAATTAGGTCATTTAACATCATCAGATTCAAAGTGTATGACACATATATTAATTTATTTACGACTGTTTCCTCACTCCTTTGTCATTTCATGTCTCACTCCTTTGTTGTTTTTTAAATCCACGCTTTTCAAGGTAAAGATGGTCTTTCAGGAGCGGTTGATGTGGTGCCAACCCTGTGGGTTCCCGCCGAAAACCAATGTAACCTGCTTCATTGCTCAATAACCTCAGTTGTTTTGTGTACACTCTTTGGATCTGTTGAAAACGTGAGGTTTTTGTTCATGGACCTCACTCCTTACATTATAAGGGAGAAGAAAAATTGTTTCTTTCTTGTTGCATTTATTATCAGGATAAGTTTTCTAATATTCACATTATAATTTTTTTATATGAATGCGATGATGATAATTTTACCTCGCCTAATATTATACGCAGATAGCATTTTGTATTTCTCCTTTGTTTTGTTTCCATGTACAAAACAAAGGGATAATACCTTCTTTGGTTTAAACCTAAGTATATTCTTATCTGTTCTAATGCCATCTCCTTTGTACTTGCTAGACGAGAGAGACTGGGGGCTTTATACTATATCTCCTTGTGCCCCAAATCTTTTCTCTGTCTACATTGAATGCTTGGAATCCTTATATCCGGATGTCAGTTCACTTCAGGGTCCTTTGGAGGATTTGTTCTTGTAGTGACAGTGGAGTTCTGGGGTTTGTGGGAACTGTAGCTTTATTCACAACCACTGTCTGATATGCTGTTTGACTGTTCTGTACTTGCGAATTTCTATTAATGAATTATTTAAAACATTAAGTACATTTTTTTGAGTGAAAATAAATTTTCTAATTTAGAAGGTCCAGTCTTCGAGTTGTCCCTATTGAGGGTAGTGTAATGCAGGACCTGGGTGTGATGTGTATGACTATCTGAAGCATAGACATACTACGTTTCTCCAATTGATTGAAAAATCTTTGTGACATACAATTCGAACATTTGTCGAAGGCGAAAACATTGCGAGATTAAATGAACAAACGCACTTCTTTTACATTACTTTCTTTTCTAAAAAAAACACCAAATAATATTTACCATCCAACCTTCAATATCTCTCTCATTATTAAGATTTCGGAAAAAAATCGCTTGTTATTTTCAAACGTTTTTATTACGTATGCTATGTCTTTGGTATATATTATGTCATAAGAATGTTACCTATCTGTGTATTAGTGAGATGCACATCCTTGAATATTTTTAAATTTGAGTTGAAACCCATCGTTTTGTTTTGTCAAAACGATATACATCTGGAAAGAGACCTTGCAATAATATAACTCTTGACATCAATATTAATTTTTTTATTGGTGTTATAAAATTTATTGAAGAGCTATAAAATATAATTTTATAGTTAACTCGGGCTTTACTGTGTTATAATGTTCCCTTTATCCTCTTTGACTCATGTATTGTGATTTTTTCAGCTAATATATTTATATTGTTGTAATATTTGAGTATTTGTATGACGTAGATCAATGTTCCAGTTTTGTAAATTTCAATAAATTTATTGTCAAAAAACAGTACAAACTGCGTATGACCACGTGGAGGAAAAAAAAACTAATTTACTCTCCGGAAGCAAGCAAGGGACCATCCCATCAATTCCGATCAAGGGCCCTAAGGCAGAGGCGGATTCAAAAAATTCAGCAAAAATTCCTAGATAAGATAAAAAGTTAGCTGCGAGTTATAATACTAATAGAATGTCAATATGTTTGTAATTTTAAGCAAAAAATTACATGTAAGTTATTATCGAACTATAGATTATTCTGAGTATAGTGCTTAAAAATTGAAATAACACTAAATTCACGATTTATTGTTACAATAGACCCGCCCCTAGACAAAGCCTAGAGAACCTGTATGATAAATCCGCCTCTACCCGAAGGAAAACCGGAGAAAAACCCGGGCCAGGATGGGGCTACAGAATTTATGTACACAAACGTGCCAATGTTGAGTACACATAAAACTAAATTAATATGAGCCATAAGACAACACAATCATGCAAGAAAATAGTTTTTGAAATTGTTATAAGTTGTTTAAAAAGTACTACAGCAATGGCGTGATAAAGCACAAGACGGATTTAACTTTTATTAAATTCAATAAATTATTTTACAGTGTAGAAGCACTGGTGCAGGAGGTAGTTTTTAACCGCGGATTTGAAGATATTCAATTTCATAATGTCTTTTATATTCTTGGGCAGGGAATTATATAGAACGATTCCCGAATGATNAACAAAATTTATTGCTGCGTCAGATCAAAATAAAAATTCTACTACAATTATTCGTTATTAATAATTACGTTATTATTCGTTATTTATTTAATTAAAAATAAAAATTATTTTATCTTTTGTTTTAAGCATGTAATTCTTTAGAGTCGATAGCTTCGTGGTTTTGAGATTCTTTTATATATGTGTTAATAATAAACTTCAACTGTTACAGATTCCTTCTTTGTACGCTCGCGAGAGCGGAAGTTGTATTATTTCGCGAACAGATCTCGGCAACTTGCCAAGTGCTTTATAAACCACTTGTTGCGGTAGTCGACATTTCTTGCCTTCGCGTTAGACAAGAACATCTTGGCGTAAGACGGAACATCTGCTGATACGAGTAAAATAATAAAAATGTATTACGTCACTCACATATTGACATTCTATTAGTATTATAACTCGCAGCTAACTTTTTATCTTATCTAGGAATTTTTGCTGAATTTTTTGAATCCGCCTCTGCCTTAGGGCCCTTGATCGGAATTGATGGGATGGTCCCTTGCTTGCTTCCGGAGNTTGGTAACTGAAATGTGTTGTGACTGGGTAAGACACCACGATGTATCTTGCTTTTATTATATTATTATGACTCGTAAGAAACCAATTTCAGTTTTTTCGATAGCTCAAGATTTCATATTCCCCTCGTCGAAGTAATTAAATTAATTCCCCTCGTTTGTTGTTGTTTATCCATATTACGTTTTAGGAATAGAATAATTTTGTTATTGTCTCTTTCAGTGTTAAGCCGAGATGCTGATATAATGCGCCAGGAGGATTTGGTTCTATTTAGTTTTACTGATGATAATGACGTTTAATCATGTTCACCTACTATATTAAACGAAAACTATAATTCATATATTTAGTTAAAATGTAAGATTGCTCTTCTTCTCAAGTCCAGGAAATAAGCTTTGTAACGATTCTTAATTTTTGGCAATAGACTAAGTATGGAAAAGAGGGTCTTCGCTACAGTATTCTAAGGAGTAACTTTTCGCAATGTGTTGATGGTAAATTTGTTTAACCATCTAACATATATTTCAACGTGATTTAATTGTTTTGTATTGTTGTATTTGTAAATGGGAAATGTAGCGTGCTATTGAAGCTTATCTGCATGGAGCGATAGGAGTTAGGAGTTGTTAGTAGGTGGGCCGGTTAGCAGGGTTTACCAACAACAACAACAACAACGACAACACTACCTCCTGCGCCACCGCTGGGGCTGCTTCAACGTGAAGCTGTGACGTCTCTTCACCGAGGGGCAATGTTTTTCGAAAAGTTACGAAGACCGTAAACAAGAATGGAACCGTAGTCCCTGGATTTTCCGGGGTGCTTTTACAAGGAAAAATTCATTCTCTTCTTCTTTTTCTTATTTCTATTTTTTTCTGTCCTCCTTTTCTTCCGTCCAAATGTAACTTCTTTCCTTTTCTTTTTCTGCTTGATACGTTTGGCATTTTGAATCGTTTTCCTGAAAGCAATTCTATCCCGTATCACGTCAGTTATTCTTAATTCCTGCATATCTTTCCTAATACCTTGGACCCACTAGTTTCCGTTTTTGCATTTATAGGCATGAACAAAAATTCTTCTCGTTAGTGTGCTATTATCCATTCTCATAATATGATCGACGAAATAAATTTTCATTCCTCCTAAGTCGAAATTCACCTTTTGTGGTTGTCCGTGACCCTAGGATTTTTATTGAAACCATTCTTGGAAGTCTCTGTTGCATAGAGATCTTCCGGTTTTATTACCGTCTAATTTTGATCTGTTTGAGATGTTTTTCTGGTCATCAATATCTTTAGTTAGCTGATAGGTTAGTTCCATTTTCCTGGTTGGGTATGTATTAGCTTTCTTGTCGAATCTTTTTTTTTTTTTGAATTATCTCACCCAAGTATTTAAACTTAACATTTAATTATATAAAAATAATTCTAACTTTTATGATTTAAAACCGGTGAGGTACGTTTTTTAATTTTAAATTACAATAAATACAGGTTAGTCTGTTTATTTATACCGATTTGAAATATTTTAGTGATTTATGTCTATTTATGCTAGTACTACCTTAAAACCGAAGATTCAACATTTATTTAAATTAGTGCTGTGTGTTTTATTTCCCTGGAGACTCGTTTCAGTCCCTCCCTCCATTGTATACCCGACGGATTCGAGTCGCGGAGGTTGCCCTTCGGACGGAGACGCGTAACCGCAAGATCGGTGGCGAGTGCGAGGTGAACGCACAAGGGGGTGAGTGTTTCTCTGCCTCCTGCGTATCCCACATAGTCGCCTTCGCCGCTGGCGCCTGTGCGTTTTATGCTCCCAGCTCAAGAATGCGAACTCAAGGCAGCGCGGTCGCTGGCCGCTCAGGGCAGCGCCCTTGCGATCCTTCGTGATAGGCAAGCCCGTCGAACAGATAGGTGAAAATGGTGGCTGCGTGCGATGCGTGCAGGCGGAATGTGGTATTTTGCGGAGGAAAATATCCCATCTTTATCGGTCAGTTCGGGACGGTTAATCACAGGTTCCCGTGAAAAATCGATTTTGCTACATAAGGAGCCTACAAATTCATCAAGTTATTACGAAAAAACAAGCAAATGAGATTTATTGCAACACATTTTATTGTACGTCATAAAAACACGTAATAATTGATTCGTAGGAAAATAGACGTATGTACATGTTGATTTATAGAAAAATGGAATCGGAAACCAGAGGGGAATGAATCTGGCGAACTCTCTCCCCCTTCCCCGTTCTGTCCACCACAACACTACGTTGCATACCTAACATCGCGTCACCCCACTTAATTTTTCAGAATCTTCAGTCACTACTGGCAAGCTATTCAACTTTGAAATAGAAAAAAAAAAAGGTTTGGGCGATTAATCCACGTTTAAGAGGGTTTCTACTGTAATGAAGACGGAAAATGTACAGAACTTGGTGTTAGGATGTATCACTTCCATGAACCACAGTGTTGTGTGTTTAAGTACCGTATGAAGAGTTGTTTCATTGTGACCATCTGCATGCTGTACTTAACCGTAGATTACTAGATGTTCGTAATTTTTACGACTTGTTTCGGGTGACGGGTGATAACTAATTAATGGCTTGGAAGAGAGAGGTAAGAATCAAGCAGTGCTTCCGTTCGACAGTTTACCTTGACTCAGTGGTGTAATCGGAAGGCAAAGACTATTTTACTGCTACCATGAATCTCAGGAAGGTCACATCGCATTGTCCACGGCGTCGCTACACTTGCTCGTAATTATTACGAAGGTCCAATCATTGTCTCTCTAATGGACTTCGGAATTTTATTGTACCTATGTTTGAAGTAATATTTTGTAACATTTTAAACAAGAATTCATTTTAGATTATAAGAGTGTAATGATAAGTAGAAATGAAAGAAAGTAACTATACAAAGCCAAATTTGATATAGTTTAATTTTGCATTTTATTGATGACTGAATAAATAATTTTAAAACTGATATTTGTTCTATGAAAGTTAACGTTGAAAAATATATTTTGACGTATTCTTAGTTTCTTTCTAGAATTTTTTCCGATAGAAATGCAAAAATTACATCAGTCGTAATTTTTACGAACGTCTTGTGTTTCCGGCCATTCCGAGTATGTCATCTAGGACGAATCATCCTTATCGTCGTTTATTCCTTCGATGAGAAAAAGGATTCTCAATCTCATTTCACGAAGGAAAATATAGTTTTCATTTTCTGTTCTCAAGATTAATTTTGTGAATTCTGTTAGTTACTAAGTCAACCCGTGCTATTAAATCGCATGGAAAACGGAATCTAAACCTCTACCCATAAGAAGATACACTTATTTGTAAGTAGCGAGACTTTTCCCTCATATTATCTAGCTGAAGGCAAGTTTCACTCGGTTTCATATGTAGCAGTAGCAATGTAAACAGGACATCCGAACAGGTGCTCGTAGTATATCATTGGAGCACACAATAGAGCATCACGTACAATTCTCTACGAATGTTTTTTATTATCTACCAGGTTTTCGTTTGCCAGGAATCAAGAAGTCAAGTTACATCGTTTTAGAAAAAGTAAGCGAGTGAAGTATCGTGTTTTATTGATTAAACTCTTAAATGTTATCTGGGAAAAGAAATTGTGAAAGATGAAATAATACGAAGTCGTAGACTCTTCTTTTATTGCTCTAAAATTCCATGTATCATTTGTATGATTTGCTCCATCCCGTTACGCAGAAAAAGAACGAATAATCTGGGGGACATTTGAGTTTGAATGTATATGACGATATTTATATGTACCCTTTGATCTCAACTAATGATTACGAATAAATTCATACAGAAATAATAGTCCCCAGAGAACACGTTGTAAATGTGTAATTTCGTACGAGCAAAACGTACGAAATGTTAATTACCCGATACTCAATATCATATTTCCATAAAACCGAATCCTCCTGAGAGGTCCATTTCGATAGCTGTTAGTGAGCCAATCAAAGTCGCTAATTTCAGGAAACGCTGCATCGCTACTAGTGGGGTGTGACGAGCGTTACGTCGCTCTCGAATTCCTCTAGCGAATGGACGTGGAAGGTCATTGCTTGTTGTATTTGTAAAAGGGAAATGTAGCGTTGTATTGAAGCTTATCTACATGGAGCGATAGGAGATAGGAGTTGGATAGTAGGTGGGCCGGTTAGCTGGGTTTACCAACAACTTGGCCCACATGGAGGGGTTAGTAGAAGTAATAGTTCGAGTTATTGATACTAGGAGGAGATGGATAGAGGAAGGAAGGTTTGCTTTTCAGTAGTCACAGCTATATGAACTGGGATATTAATGTGAAAAACTACAAATTGTCTTGCCCCATCGGGAATCGAACCCCGGATGACTCGGTGATGAGCGACAGCACTACCACTTGAGCCACGGGTGGGGTATACGAGCCTTATTGCTTGTTGGTGACGAAAGACTTTGATGGATGTGTGTCTCGTGATGGAATGAAATTTAATTTTAAGTAGATCAAAATAATATTTAATTTATATTTTAATTGTTTTACGTACTAATCTAATCTATGTCATTCCAAATCAGTTTCCATATATTCTTGAGAAAATTTTTTTAATTCATTAAAATGAATGTTTGCATGTACGTTCTTTGTTCGATATGGAAATCTATTCCGCTTGATGGATTTATTCATAGTTGGTGTTATAGTTTTAGACCACCGAGTTTATTTTAATTTTTTTCACGTCATTCGCAAACGAAAATTTACAGTACTTACAGCGAAAGAAAACGAATGAAGGAGGAGTCTAAAGACCACGTGAAGGTCGAGGAGCCAAGGCCAGTATTGCGAGATTGCCGAGTGTTCCTCTCGCTGTAGACACGTGGGCGTATTACTCGTGACAAAAGAATCTGAATCAGTTTGCGTCTTGATGCTAACGCAAGTAACGTCGAACGGGCAGTAATTGAATGCTAACCGTTGATCTCTAACCTTTGGCTGAAATAACTGTACCTAAAGTTAGCTTTTCAACCACCTCCCGCAGCAGACATCTAACACCGCGCTTTCGCACCATTGATTACATTTCGTTAATGTTCTTTCGCTGTGAGGACTGTAGATGGTTTTTCCTAAAAGCACTTTGTTGATAATTGCAATTTATTGAGTATAGGTGTCGTCAAGGGAGACGTGTAAGGTTCGTTGAGATATCAAGAAATGGTGTTAATCTATTTTCACCAAATTTCGTGAAAATGTGTGAAACGGTTGACCATTGATTGGTATATTCAAACTGCACGTCGACGCTGGATGAAATCTGCTGATCAGTATTCGTCTTTTAACTATTTTAATGTTAGTAAACGCTCTCCGGATTTTTAATTGTTGGAAAATTAAAACGAAATAATGATAAATATGTGTATTTATGAATTTGAAATGTTTCATTAATGTGACATGAAAAAACTTTGACAATGTTATTAACCTATATGCGTATAGGTATGCGTTACCTATGTGTAGCATAAGCGTCGTTTGATTGATTTATTTCCTTGATTCTGGTCACTAATACCTCGACCACCTTATCGTTACACAAAGAAGACGTATAAGGATCTCTGACTAGTCTATTTACATATTCACATACACATCTTTCATCTCCTTTTTTAAATGTACCTCGTATATCTTCAGTTCTTGTAACACAATCCTTGTACCTCTCGTATTGTTTTTTGTTTTATTTAAATTGGGGTTTTTAGGCTCGTCAAGGTCATTAGAACCCTTATCTCGTCCCTGTTCTCTATTCCGTATTGTAAATCAATTTAAAACGACCCTCTTTTTCAACAGACAAATTTTAATCACAACACTTAAATCCTTGTAAGTGAAATGTAAGATTTGTTTTAGATGATATGCAATTTCTTTAAGCAAGCGTTCTTGTTGGATCAAAGTTCTTTGTAGTATTACGTCTTCCAAATCTGTTATTGATTTTCTCGTAGATTAGTTGTCATAGGTCCAATGGCTCTACACAGCTTTTTACAAACTTTTTAGGAACCTGATGATGACCCAAAACAAGGGTCGAAACGTTGTATAATATTTAAAAGTATAAATATGTAATTTAATGGAGTGGTTTTAAAGTGTTGTGATTAACATTTACTTGTCGTTTTATATTTATTCATGAAATTGTACAGACGGTAAAAAAGGTGTTCATTTGCTCGTTATGAGTTCTCTTTTCGCTGCTATATTTAGTTCTCCTATTTGCTCTCTCTTTTCCCTGAAATTCGCATTTCCACATAACATGTTCACTATTCTTTTCGCCTTTGCCTCTCATTTACTCTGCTGATTATATTATACTTCTCTCTGTAAGTATTCATTAAAGTTTCCATGGTCTGTCACAAACATAATTACAAACTTATTTGATTTAAACCTTTTTCTATTCGTTAATTGTTTTGGAACTGCCTTCCTGGGTGAACCGTTTGAACTGATCCACCAGTAGATTCAAGGCGCAAGCCACATAGACGGTCAGGAAGCTACCCCATTTGTATGCCAAGCTATTTGAAAGTCAAATTTGACGCTTCCTCCGATTTTTAAGTCCTGATTGTGCTGAATTTTTGTTTCGGTTGAGCATGACTTTCCATTGAGCAGTATATTAAAAATGTACATTACTGTGTATTTGAAATGAACTACAAAAACATCACTAGACAACAATACTTTAAACGATTTAAAATGATAGAAACGTATTATAATAACGCAATAAAATACTAATAGTTGATGTAAATAAAAAATACTATCAACGGGGTTTATGAGAGTAAAAATATTATAAGGTTTGTGATTCTGTAACTTATATTATTAAAGACGAAAAGAGATTTTATGTATATAAAAGACGTATTTGTAAATTCGTTTCGTGTGACCATCAAATTTCTGTCAAATTGTTGCTGATACATGGTGCAGTATATTTGTTCAGAATTATGGAAGTGGCACCACCGCCAATCTGCTTGTGCGTCATTTATACTGAGGCCTTTGAGCTACTATCGGTATTCATTGATACATTTTCCTGGTCACTGGCTTGTCGGCAATTGTCCGATAATCAACTAATGTGCTGGCGAGTGCTCATATGTATGCTTAAAAGTTTAGCGCCGAAGTTGACAGCCTCGTGACACTTTATCGGAGGAGTGAAGGCCACTAAGCGTCAGGAAGATGGTAGTTTCTTTAAGTTGTATTTAAAGAAAAAATCGCCATAACAGTGAATGTTAACACTTTATAAACAATATTTTCTGAGTAATCTATAGTTTGATTGGAATACGTATTTGTGAAATAACGTTTTTGTTTTATTGAATACAAATTTATTGGTCTTTTGTTGATATAACGCTTAGCTAACAATTTTTATTCTTAGGAGTGTGCTGAAATTTGCTATCCGCCTCTGCCTTAGTGCCCTTGATCGGAATTGATGAGATGGTCTCTTGCTTGTTTCTTGAGTGTGTAAATTAATTTATTGTCCTCCACGGGGTCGTGCGCAGTTTGTAACTGCTTTTCGAGATATAGAAATCTCTTAAATCTCGATCCCGTCCCCCATTGCTTTTTGAGAATAAACTTATTATTTATATGAAACTGGTTATGTTAATGATGGGTAAATTGTCATGAAAATATCTACAAAAAACGTCCAAAAATTATTCTAAATTATTTTCCTTGTGATTAAATCTTTCGAATTCAGCAAGAATACTGTATCATGACATGAATACGCAATCACGAAACTATTCTCTTCTCCAAATTATTCTGTGCTCTTTCATAACGAGATCCTAAGTGAATCACACCGTATCGATCTCGCAGTCTGAGCTTCAATTGGAGTACTCTCGGAGCAACAATGCCCCTCGGGGACAATGGACGAATGCGTTCAGACAGCGCTGTTGCGACTGCGCGGCGCGGTGTTGCGCTGATACGTCCCACGAAGCGGGCGGTAATCAGTTGATTACGGCCGGTAGATGGAGCGAGCGAACTCCAGAGGAGAAATAGAAGGTGATGTGCATCAGGAAGATGGGAGAGGGGTGGAGAGAGCATTTTAAATCAACACCCCTGCCGTCCCATGAGCGTGTCAAGCTTCTAATCCACTCATGAGGGGAGATCAGGGGATATAACAGTAAACCACCGACGCGTGTGAATTCTATTTGCTTTTTGTTTGATTTGTTTTAGTTTTCCGGTGAGAACGTTAATAATTGTTTGATAATATTCAAGCTTGAAAAGTTATCGGTTGCCTGATTAAATTAAACTTGACACAATTTCTTTTTCATGCGTAATTTTTTTATCCTTTTTTATTTATAATACTTTATTTCTAACAGTACACAGTCTTGGCACGGCAGTGTACATTATGTCTGTAGCCCCATCCTAACCCGCGGGTTATTCTCCGGTTTTCCTTGTGGTAGTGGCGGATTTTCCATAAACGGGATTGTTGCCATGCTACAGAACAATGTGATAGCAAATTTAGGCTTGATCGAGTGGGAAAAATCACTCATTAGGGATTAGTATTGAAAACAAACCACACAAATGCAAGGTAAATTGCTTCCAATATGAACCATCCTTGAAGATGAAAATTATGACATTTATTACTATATAACCACCGTAACAGGTAGAATTTTGGAGCTCAGTAGACCAGTAGTAGAGAAAAAAAGCGAGAAAGAACTACTACTCACAGATATCGTCATTACCAACAATAATGATCTGGAACAATGAAACAAAAATAAAATTACAAATACATTAACCTTGGCTTCGGAATTAAGGACATGTGGAAATATAACAGATTGAGAGTATTCCCAATAATACAGTCAAACATGGAAGAAGTACCCAAGATCATGTTCAAATCGTTGAAAGAACTAGAACGCAAGCCACAAAACTTCCAACTCGCGTAAAAAAATAGTAATCTTAAACTCGCATAATTCGGCGATTCTTATATATGTGATGTTTGATAATAACACTTTGATCTTTATCTCCATAGTAAAATTAAAATAAACGTGGATAAGATGCGTCTCTCACTCCAACCACAAAGAAACTAGAGAAAATCGTGAACAAGATGGAATAATTATAATGACCAATAAAGCGATTCAAAATTGCGTGTATCCACGTGGAAGGTAAACTATTTGACTCACCGTATGCAAGCAAGGGACCGTCGAATCAGTCGCGTTCAAAATACCCTCATTAAAATCGAAGAAAACCCCACGGCTCGATTAAGGGCAGCGGACAAAACGCGCATGGCGGTTCTCATTTCTCTGAGATAAATGGGATTGAATTTAAAGCTGACAATCAGATATATTTGGAGACCAAGTTGTTGAATCCGCCTTCAAAAAGACCTAAGGTCCAATTTTTAATTCACTCTTTTCATTTTGCTTTTAGAAACTGTGTATAATATGAGTAGTGTATTAACTTACTTATAACAGTGCTCATACATCCAATGTTGTGCACATTTTTTTCCGTGTACCCTACCAGTGGAGAAGATATGTGATGACTTTCGGTCAGATGAAAATGGCGGCGAGTTGGGAATCGAACCCGGTACTCCTGTATTGATCGAAGGGGTGTTAACCACTACAACACCCGCACGCCTGACGTCCCGGGTATGATTCCCGGTTCGTCGCCATTTTCATCTGACCGAAAGGTATCACATCTAATGTTGTACTGCAGAATCAAAGTCAATGTTTCTGCAGCAGCCACCTGTGCCACTTCCGATGTTGTTTTGTGAACCTAAACTCTTTAAACTGAATATCGAGGTTAGATAAATGTTTCCACCGACAGCGATAGTTTTCCCGCTGAGCGATAGATCGCGGGTTCAAACCCTGCTCAACCGCATTAGGTGACGTTTTCCGCTGCTATTTCTCTCATCTACTTCGGACAAATGTCGGTTCGGAACTATAAGTTACCCTTAATCCATCGTATCTCCTTCCCAATTTCCTCACCCGAGTCACGGTTAGGTGGAAGGGCAAACCTCGTGGCCTGATCCTCACTAAAAGACATTTTAATTTAATAAATAAAAAATCCATACTTTCTTATATGTCAATACGTATCGCGAAAGCGTGTCTGTCTGTTTGCTACCTGATCACGACTAAACCTTTGAACCGATCGAGATGAAATTTGGCAAAGAGGTAGTTGAAATATCCGAGATGAACATAGGATAATTTTTATTTTTAAAATGTGTGGTAAGAAAGATAGAAACGGGTTTTGGCAAAAATGTCGATAAAATGAAAAAAAAAGAGTTATATTTGCTTACGCTGCCTAAACGATTTGAGATAGGTGACAACTATGAATGGCAATATTGTTTGCCTTATAGAGTTCTACAAAAATGTCCGTGACAGCATATGTCTATCTACAAAAATTAACTTCAATTATCAATAAAACGTGATTAAAAATAGAAGTGTTAAAATATTTCAATTTAAGAGAGTAATTTAAGAAGGAAAGAAATCAATCATCATCAAATTTAATGGGTTGTTTGTTTTGTGAATTCAATAAAGATAAAAAAGTATTTAAATCGCAAAATTTCGAAGAATAGTTTAAATTTTACATGAATTTTAATGAAATGGTGCAGCCGCGTCATGCTTCGGAAACGAAAATTCGACTCCCGCGAGATGGTGTAGTGTACACAGTCAAGTTTTGTATTAAATTTGTATTATCATGAATTTGTAAAATTAGGATGTTGTACATATTTAAAAAAAACAGTAAGTAAAAGTGTTTTGATCTTATAATATACTTGGTAATTGTGGAGCTTAAGCAACAATATCAAAGAATGATAAATTGAAAGGCGTTTCTATGTATCTCATTGTTTTATTGGTATAAAGCTATTTCGGCTGCATGGCAGCCATCGTCAGTAATCTGTTTGCCACTGACGATGGCTGCTATGCAGCCGAAAAAGCTTTATACCAATAAAACAATGAGCAACATAGAAACGCCTTTCAATTTATCATTCTTATAATATAGATAGATTTTATTTTTTTCCGGAGTAAAGGAAGATTGGTGTATAAAAATCCCAAGCAACGCCGGGTAATCAGCTAGTAAATAATAATTATATTGTATTACTTTGGAAATATTCATATCTCTTGTGGTCACTCAGCGGATGGATAATCTCAGGAGTCTCCGGGAGCAGCCTGTCGCTGCTGCGGCGATGTAGAGTGAAGCAGTTAACGCTACTCGAGATTGTTAGCGTATAAGCGCTTGAAAAGACGTCTCGAGAGCATTTCGTGACCAATAGGATGTGTCTGCATCCGTCTACGAGTCAGTCTTTCTTCGTCCATCAGCGTCAGTCTTTCTTCGTCCGGCGAGTGGCGACTCTGAGGGAGCTCAGTTTGTGATCAGTTATTCTTACTTCTCGTGAGAGGTGTTGCGTACAGAGATTGCGTGGTTTTCTGCTGTGGGGCGTTACACCAAACCTTCGTTTTACCGTCTGCCCCGTCGACGATGGGGGATCGCGAAGACGTATCTACTCCTCTCGTTTCTTCGTCCTCAGCTCAGCCCATGGCGAGGAATCCGCCTAATATGATGGTCACCTCGGTGATTACCTACCGTACGCGCTTCGGGCGAAGCAGGTATGTACATACATACTAGCATCTTTACACAAGAATTAAATAACTCGCTTATTTTGCCCGGCATCCTTAGCATCAAACTTAATAGCAATTCGCGAAGAAAACAAAAAAAAGTTCTTGTATTCGAGTACACAATTACGAATAATCGCAAAATCCAGACAAGAAGAAAATACACTTCACACACAATAAACAAATCGTTCAGCTAATACCTCTAAATTATTTGGTTTTGAATACATTTTTAGGTTATGTGATTAGAAACAATGCTAGTCAAAGATTTTTAAAAATTTTTTTTTGCTTCCATAGTCGTTTACGTTCAGTGAATTGTCCGATTCGTCCATCATTACTGATCTGTAGCGGAAATATCAGTGAGTTAGAAAGGCATCAGTTATGCGAGCGAAGACAACGAAGTTTTAATTGTTCCTTTCACTCGAGTGTTCCATTAATATTAATCAAATTTGACACTCAACGTGTAATCATGATTAACAATAACCTTTCAAAATTTTGGACTAATTCACGAAGTATCCTTCGTGATCTCTGTTACAGGAACACCGTTGAATTCACTTCTATTCATATAGATTATAATTTTCGATATGATGGATCTTTAGTTGGATGGACACTTATATAATGTTCTATTACAAATACGTTTCTGGAACCTCAATACAGTGAACTTGATTAGTTTATACAAAATAATGGAAGCAATCACACATTACGTATAGCATCCAATCTGCAAATACAACACGACCGTATTCAATACACCGCCTAAATACGAAAATATTCGGAACTATATCTTAGAGACAAAGTCAAAAACATTTCTCTTCAGGAGAGTCAAAACATATTTGAAAATGTAAAAACAAAACAAAGACTATTCATGTTTTTAAATAACGAATTATATTGTTCAAAACATTACTGTCATTTGCAAATAATTTGTTAAAATTATTTAAAGATAGTTTTGTTATTTAACTATTTCAAACTGTTTTAAAGATTAAAAGTACAGGAGAAATGAACACGTAGAAGGCAGAAACAGTTAATCCTTAATCACGAAGATACTCAGAAATAGAGACGATCTCCGTGAATGAAGTTTCTTCCAATACGTTAGGAATTTTTAGATGTTATTTTTTGTTTTTCATTGTCTTTAAAACTATTAAATCATAATTAGAAATTGACATGTATTAGGGTATTTATTATTTTTTTAAATATAAATTCATAATTGTTAGTTGTTGATTTAAAAATATTTAAAATACATAAGTACAGTAGAGCCTCTTTAACTCGAAATTCTCTCCAAGACGAAGAAATTAGCCATTCCCTTCCGTTGAAGTACAACATACCCTACAAATCGAATTATTTAGCCGCTGTAACTCGAACTGAATATGATTTACCTATGATGTACTATCCACACATATCACGCTCTCTAACTCGAACTACAAATCTAGCGGATTCTATAACTCGAAAAAGCAATATGTAAACTTTGCGGTCCCTGTAAATCGAAATTCTTTTCGCAAGACTCTTTAACACCAAACAATAGTTTCGTTGTCGTCAATAATCAATTCCAAAAAATGATTTCGTACTTTCATTGAAAGATACCGAAGACAATATATTTAATGCCTTATTTGCAATCGAAAATACAATTGGCAAAAAATGTGTTACTTCCTCGACTCAAAAAGAAAATTACAGATTTCTTTTAATATGTGCATTTTTTCAAGTTGTCCTTTACCATAAAATAATCTATATACAAGTAATTATGTACAACACAAATGTAGTACAATAAATCTCTATTAGTAGATTTTTTAATTTTCTAATGACTTTAATAGCATATACCTCTATAAGTCGAAAACTCGTTAACTCGATACTTATAACCTTTCCCTTGAAGTTCGAGTTAAAGGCTCCGCTGTATATTAATCACATTGAATAAATACATTCAATTATATTTAAAAAATGTTAAAATTTAAAAAATGTTAACATGTGGAGTTTTAAAATTTGAAGTATACTTTGACTTTTCTGAAAAGCTGATTCTTTGTTACTTAAACCTTTTTGACCCTGTACTAAAGATGAGCAAATAGTTGTACGTTCATCGCATATATATGAATGCACGTTTGAAGTATTCATGCGTGAAAGTGTGTACAATTTTACTTGGTACTCTCCAAATCTATGGATAATTTAATGTGGCTAAAGTATGATTCGTTGCCAAGCACTTTACTGACTCCTATTTCCTTACACACGGCTGTAACTCATGGATCTATTGGGCTTGGGATCTAATCCATGTGGGCTACTCTCTCTTTAAAGAAGATGAGTGTTAAGAACCGTGTTATTCTAGTGAACTGGTACTGATAATGGCTAACAATTTTGGTTTGAAAATCGTCATAGGCTAGGAAAAACGTTATTACTTCAGAAGTAAAGTTAAACATCTCATGCTTGGTAATGATTTTTGTTGTGAAGAATTGGTCGTCCAAGTGGACCTTATTGTGAAGGTTTGACTTCTCACCTGCATAAAATAATTTAGCCATTTTTGTTGGAAGAAATGGAATTTTAGTTCAGAATTAATGAATATTTCGAAGATATGTGCTCTACGGCAGCGGTCGCCAAACTTTTTGACCTCACGGACCAGTAAATTCATAATTTAAATCCCGCGGACCACTAATACGATTTTTTAAGTGTTAAATATCTTTATTTAAAAAATTGTGATTTAAGAATACATAAAATGTATCTAGTTAATAAAATGAAACTATTAATTGTAACCAAATTATGAAAGCTTTATTAATAAACCATAATAAAATAAATAAAATAAAAACTGTAAAAACAAAACAATTAAAAAATGGTTTGAGTATATCAAACTTGTAGCATTATACAACCCTAGTGTGATGGATGTTCCTGCTTACTTGAAATAAGATTGTGGATATTTGGTTCCAATGTTGTTACTGCAAGACGGAGAACTGCATTTATTTCAAGCTGAGATCGGTACCGTGTTTTGATGGCTGTGACAGATGAAAAGGCCTTTTCACATAAATTAGTTGTGGAGAATTGAATCAGAATTTTTCATCGCCTGTTCACTAAGAAAAGGGGATTCACTTTTTATGGAAAGCCAAAACTGAGATCATGATAAGGATGAATGAAATTTAAATTTGAGAGTTTCGTCGGACGATAGGTCGATGAGGCTTTCTTTTAGATGCATGCTTAAATTATTATCCTGAATTTTCCTAGAAAATTTCCATTATTAAGAGACCCTATCTTCTCACCTGTGCCCCGAAGCGGAAGATTGTTGCATGCCAAAAACAGAATCACATCTACGATTCTTTGAAATAATAACTTAAAAGGCGTTCAGTTTCCTTATCCATACCATATTGATTAATTTTATCTATTGTTGAAGATAAATTTAATGTTTTAAGCAAATCTTTCCAGGAAATAAACGAATTGACATGATAAACAGAACGCTCACGATCCTGGATCGCATTCGAGAGCTTCCTCCTTTTCACGTATTGTTTGAATTGAATTATGTTTCATTGTATCTTAAAACATAACTTACCGTGATGAGTAAGTATATTTCACATTTCTCTGGGGGCTAGCGAAATTTTTTCACGGACCACCACTTTGGCGACCTCTGCTCTACGGCACGGAAAATGTATTTTTCTTGAAGTCCTCTCTCTGGTATTGTGACAGAAGTGGAATGGACAGAAGACCATCATCAATGTAGATTGAATTCGGTAAAAGACATGCATGAATATGAATAAACTTCATCGTAAATATGATTCGTTTTATCTCATGTTATCGTTCTTAACTCCATCCGGGTTAGCGTCAACAAGATCATGTGGTATTCAAAATTGAGCGAAACCTATCATCTCATATTCTCAGTGACGCGACCTCTATAGGAAATGGGGTCAAACTACAAAAGAATTATGAGTGACAAATCTCTCTCGTGGTAATCTAAGGCCCGTATTACGCTATTAGTTCTCGAGATGTCTGTACAGCCGGTTTGTTAGAAACCGCAAATGGTGAACATTATCCAACAAATAAGGACATCTTGCGTTTTGTCCAAGTACATTTTTTTGTTATGCCAACATTTCGATATATTTTATATCTTCTTCGAAGCGAACAATTCTAAAACATTATTACTCTGTTCATATCATCCCATACCAACCACAACGCCAATCCTACACTTATCCTCCTCCAAAACACACAACCATTTCTTCACATCCTTCCAACTAACTAGTAGTCAGACTAAGTATTGGACTTACTAACAGAAGATGTAACACTACTTTAAAGACCTTTTTACTGGAGATACTACTTTGAGGAAGAAGAGGAACATTTCGTTATTTAGTTTCTTTCTCGATTTTTGGTAAGCAGTAGATGGCTCTTGTTGGTACATTGGCATTGATACGATTTATAACTTTATTTTTCATATTTTTTTAACATTACACAGAATATCTATCCTGCCTTGGGTTTTTCTCCGTTTTTCCTTCGGGTAGAGGCGAATTTTATACCCAGGCTCTCGAGGCACTAATCCAGGGTGTGGCGACTATTAACGTAATAAATATCAAATTTAATGTTATTTTTATATTTATTCAATCAATATTATGACATGTACGGAACTATTTTTATTCTTATCTTGAGAGTGCGCTGAACAACTATTTCTTTGAGACATTTAATTTGTGTCACTAAGGGCCGTTTCGACCACCTCTGGTTACAGTTCTAGACGAGCGTAACCGGCAGATAGTCTAAAACTCGCTTCGACGACCTCTGGTTAACAGCAACTGTAAGTTGAAGTGGTGGTCACCTTGACTGCCACTTCTGGTTAACGATTTATCCGGCAGTCATGTCGATGACACTGACAACATCTTTTGAGGTTATGTTCCCTTGCTTGCTTTCCGAGAGGAATTAAGCCATCAAAAATATAGAGAGAGGCAACCTGAGTTTTCTGCTGACAATTTAATTTTGAATCAAACTAAGAAAGTTCACATGTCACAAAAGAGAAAAATCTAGACAATAACCACATAAAAATGTAAATAAAATAACACTATGTTTCGTCTCTAATACGAGACATCGTCAGGTAAGATAGTTCATTGCTAGCGAGTGAACATTCTTAATTGGTTCAAAATTAAGTTGCCTTCGAAAATCTGATGTCGTTTCTCGATATTCTATATATTCAGAAAAGCAGACTTCAAGTGACATGATCATTTATATGAAATAAGCCAATTCTCCACTTGGTCGTACGTAGTGCTTCACTGGATGTTTGACAATAAATTAAAATATTTTTCATTCAATAATACTTTTACAAATTTATCCATTTATCCATCCACCTACTGGTCTTTGGTGTTAGAAAATATATATATTTTTTTGCCAAATCTCTCTTCATCGTTTTTGTACTTTTTCATATCGTAAATGAGATAAACATGAAATAAAACAACAGTTAATATCTTAAATCTGGGTCGCTGTAATTACATTTCGGATATATCACTTAGTTTGCTGTCCCGTTTGGCTTCATGAATTACTGATTAATTTCTTTTACTGTTTATCTTTTTTTATCGTCTTCTTATTTTGGTACCCGAAAGAATACTGACAATTGTGGAACGAGGACTCCGCTAATTCCCTGAATGGAGCAATACACTTATTTCTCTCAGCCTAGATGAAAAAGGAAACAATTACATTTGTTTGTTTTTAGTATTGAATATATTATCAGATTAAAAGAAATTCTCTTATTATGTAAAAATATCCCTTTTCATTACTTTGTAGGTAACATTTTGTATTACGCATTCCTCTCTGAAAATATCTAAAGCGGTCGAAGAGATGACAAAATCAATTCACCTTAAAAATGCAGGAATTTCAAATCTCTGGATTCGAAGCCATAAAAATCAGTTTGCTGCTCAATTATATTGATGTGGTTGTATAGTTTTTGTCCTTTATCGTCAGTGTATTTTTTTTTGTTCATTCGTTCATTTTTAGGCGTAAAATAAGTTAGAAATATAAAAAACAGGAGTAATATTGTACTGTACGTCTTTTAAAAAAATCTAATGGAAAAATGTAATTCCATGATCCTACATTTGACCCGGCAATATTTTAACGTCATGCTTCTAGTTGTTTCCTTGAAAGATTTCAGCATGAGACAGCTGTTCATTAATGACATTATGACCACATCCTCCATCTGCTCATGGATGTTTTGTACAGTTTATAAGCCGATTCATATGAATTAATTCAATACTGTTCGCTACACTTTGCAGCATCTCTTGTACAATATCAATAGGTATGTCTTTTTCAAAAAAAAAAAAAAGATCTGCCAAAGGAAATATTTCGACATCTTATGACTTTTACGAGATTACCATTTAAATTAAAAAAGAATGTAAATAATCCGTGTTTTAATGCATTAAAACTGGCATTATGTCATATGTTTTAGAAGCATGGAAACTTTTCTAACGAACCCGAGAATTCATTACTATGTTAATGGACTGTGACATGCCCTCGTTATGGAAATATTGCGTCACATCATACGTACTAGCAGAACAAATTGTCGGAAAAAGCAATAGAAAATAATTGTACCTGAAAAAATTAAAATTTTCTTGAAAATTAATCTACTACTTAAATTATTTAGTTTATATATATATGTAAATTATTTGTATCATGTTGAATGATTTCAAATAGGATATTGTGAAAGTAGAAGTCGCGCTGAGGTGTTCTTAGCGTAGCGTCTGCGTCTGATATACACGTAACACTCAACGTAAGCGCGCTCTGACTTGTGCCTAAAATGCTCATCTAACGAAAAATACTCTACAAAAGAAATAATTTGAAGGAAATTTAATGTGGTTTATTTTTTATGTTGGACAATGTCATCTAAAAGTGTGTAGTTTTCGTCTTGTAAGAAACATAACATAAGAAAAATTGGTTTTTGGAATTCATTTCAAAATTTTGGTCAAAACTTCGCCACACTCTAGCGCGATATCTGTTCGTCAGACAAAAAATGACAGACTTAATTTGTAGGAAATTTAATGAACATTAATTTTGCATTCGTATTTTTCTCCAGAAGCATGTACTTTTGGAGTAATAAACAAAAAACTAAAACAGTGAACTTTTTCGAAGTGTTTTGAATTTTACTTAAATCGCACAGGATTCACGAAGTGGAAAGGTTGAAATTCCGATTCAGCACCTCCAAAACCATAAGAATCGATTGAGAAAAAAAAACTTCTATACTTTTCCCCCGCCAAATGCGAGAGACCCGGGATATTCCGATTATCCACCTCTCCGGTTGGTTTCTTCTTTCCCTCCGCTGGAGACGATATTCTGTCGTATCGTACGGTACCCAGACGCATTTCTAAGCTGATGAGAGCACAATTCTTCAAATATAGGTTGTCAAATACCGGGAGGCAAAAAACTCCTTTGGTAGCTTAGGTGGTAGCGTTCTTGCTCTTCACCAAGTCATCCCGGGTTCAATTTTCGGTGGGGCCAGAAAAAATTGTAGCTTTTCACATGAATGTCCCAGTTCATATAGCTGTGACTACTGAAAAGCGTACCCTCCTTCCTCTATCCATCTTCTGCTAGTATCAATAACTCTAATTATTACTAATTACTTTTACTAACCCCTCCACGTGGGCCAAGTTGGTGGTAAACCCAGCTAACCGGCCCACCTGCTAACAATAACCTACTTCCCACCTCCTGTCTCCTATCGCTCGATGTAGATAAGCTTTAATAGCACACTACATTTCCCAGTTACAAATACTACAATGAAAAAAAAATATCGGAAGGCGGCTGGCTACTTCCCTCACTCACTTCCCCGTTCTGAGACGTCTTGACCCAGAGATTCTCTTTGGCATCACCTATCACTCACACAATATCCTAACTCTGGGCGACCGGAAAGATTCACTTACTGTAATATACCTATTACCAATTATATTTTTACCGTCCAAGTGTAAGTCAAATATAAGTTTAATTTTGGATTCTGCGCAAATTTTTTTTGAAAAGTGATACCGAACAACAACCATCTCCAAGCAATCTCGTAAGGAAATGCATTCATAGCTGTTAGAATATCTGCATTCATAGAAACAAACGAGATGTAGCCAATTGAACGAAAGTGCGGTGTTGTCATGTCTGCTGCGTATGGCTTAGCGTAGCTCTATCTATTCCAGACGGCATGCCACGGCACCCACACAAAGACTGCTCTAAACCGTTGAAAAGCTAACTTCAGGCACTGTTATTTCAGTCAAAGGTTAGAGATCAAGCCCTGTGTCAGTCACAGTCGGCGTATCAATTTCCGTCGGTTCTGTGAATCAGCTGATGTAGGCTGCAGTATCCAGACGAAAACTCACTAATATTCTGCGGACACAAGTAAAACGCTTAGGTGTCTACAGCGAGAGGATGAGCCGGCAATCACGAAATGTTCGAATTTCACATGGTCTTTAGTCTTGACTCCGTCATTCCTTTTCTTTCGTTTCGAGCTCCGTACATTTTTCCTTGATATCCGCTGTTCATCTCATGCTTTGAATAACGAACGAAATATCGTATCAGTGAATGCCATGTGCTTTATTTAATTTATTAACCAGGATCAGCAGTTTACAAAGTTTTGAAATACATAATGTATACGTTTACACAACAAAAATAAATTTAAAAACACATTATCATTACAATTTAAAATTACTATTTACAAGTATACACGAGACAGTGGGGGTATTAGTGTGAGGAAATCTAATGAGACACCTCCAGTTAATCTTTATAATTAATTTAAACTATAATATTTAATTTTGCAAAGGTTTAACAGTAAGTGTAATGTAATTTTTGTAATTTAGGGTGGTTTGAATGTGTGTTTTGGATATCGGGATTTCACCCTATTTATTCTTAAGGACTTTCCTAAATTAAATGTATGGGACGGAGGAGAACTTGGAAGACTGGAGTAGAATGTTAATGCCAATTTACTGTGTTCTCTCAACGATTTAACGTTTAATTCTCTATGGATTTGTTCATTGGATACGAACCAAGGGACCTTCAGTGCACATCTTAAGGATTTGTTTTGGATGACTTGTAGCTTCTTGAAAGATGTTTCTGCTGCCCCTCCCTATATTGGACAGGCATAAGTCATGGAAGGTCGTATGATGGCTTTGAATAAGGATAACGCCGTGTCTGTTTAATTTATATTTAATAATGGGTATAATTTACATAGTTTTTTCTTAACCGTTAACGCAATAGCATTGATATGTACCTTCCAGGTTAATTTTGTGTCTATATGTTTACCTATGTATTTTATGTGAGCGTTTGAATCGATCCCAACTATTTCCTCGTTATCAATTTTTAAGGGTCTTAACTCAGGAATTTTTCGCAGTGAAAATATTTTTGCTTGAGATTTCGTGGGGTTTAGAGCTAATCTCCATTTGTCTGTCCATTCTACGAAGGTAAGTAGGTCATCCTCGAGGCTGGTCTTACCAGTGAATGTATTGTTAGTTGATAAAAATAATGCTGTATCATCGAAAAAAAGGGCTATTTCCGAATTTACTAATTTGGGAAAGTCAGACGTATGAATGAAAAAAAGGAGAGGGGAGAGGGCGGAGCCTTGAGGCACTCCGGTAAGGATATTTTGTGGTTTAGAATGAGAGTCGCTTACCCATACTGTGAAAGTTCTATTTGTTAAAAAACTTTTAACTATGTTCTGTATGTACATGGGTACTCCTAACAGTCTCATTTTATAGAGTAAGCCCTCATTCCAGATCCAATCGAAGGCTTGTGATATGTCTAAGAAAACAGGGTGTATTGCTTAGACTCAAAAGATTTGGCAATGAATTAATTTAATATGAGAACTTGGTGAGTGATCGAGTGCTTTTCTCGGAATCCAAATTGTTCGGACGGGATAGCATGCGTTTCGGTTAAGAATTTGTTGAGTCTTTTCTTTAGAAGTTTTTCAAATATTTTACTGGGCGCGGGAAGAAGTGATATTGGTCTGTAATTTTTTGGAGAACTTAAATCTTTTCCTGGTTTGTGGATTGGTATTATCTCTGCATGTTTCCAGGTTGTGGGAAAGTAACCTATTCTTAGTTCTGCATTGAATACTGTGCAAATATATGTGCTTGCTTTCTTTGGTATTTCTTTTAAGATTTTGTTTGTAATTTGATCATGACCAGCAGATTTGTTCGGACCGAGGGTTTTTATTTGTTGCTCTATTTCTTTGGGAGAAATGAATTTTATTGGGAAATCAGCAGTGAATTCGGTTTTTCGTATTTCTTCAACAATGAATTTAATGGAATTATTAACAAAAGAAGATGCAAAATGAGTTGATAATAATTCTGCTTAATTAATATCAGACTCTGTAATACTTATTTGATCCGTTAATGGCGGCATATTTTGTTTTTCACGTGATAAGCGTTTCACTTCTAGCCATTGCGCTCGAGAGGCAGGATAAATTTGGGCCAGAGAGGATTGAACATTTTTAAACCGATGTGTTTCTAGATGTTCGTGAATTAGTCTTCCTAGTCGGTTGATTTTCTTTTTTAGTATCTTCTGAGCGATATTTTTGCCATGACCGTCCAAGGAGCCTTTTCCTTTTTATTACGTTTTATATATAGCCTGGTATTTGTTTATTTTTCATTGTGAAGTCGCGATTTGTTGTTAAGTATGAGTTACTTATAGAATCTTCAATTATTAATGTCAGGTTGGTTATTGACATGTCAATTTTTTCACTAGAATCTAGATGGGTGGGTATGCTCAATTTGTTTGTCATAAGTGTACGGAATTTTACCCAAGTTACTGTTCCCTTAATCATTTGAGACCTATTTGGCTTGGGTAGAATATTAGCGTTAAATATGACTATAACTGGCGTATGATCAGAATTTAACTCTGGTAGGGTGAGTTGAAATAGTTGTCTATTAAAGTTTTTTGAAAGCACCAAGTCCAATATATCAGGATTGAATTTCCTGTTATCTGGGTAATACGTTGGTGAGTATGGAGAATGTATGAAGATATTATGTGACGTTGTTATTTCTTTCAGTATTTTACCTGCTTTATTGGTTGATTTACAACCCCAGCTGGTGTGTTTTGCATTGAGATCTCCACATAGTAGCACAGGGTTTTGGCCCGATAGATGCGGTAGTATATTATTTTCCTTAAATTGTTTGCTAGGGGGTCTGTAAATACATTTCATAGTTATATTCGGTGCATTTTCCTGATTTGCAGTTATTCCGATAGCTTCTACTTGACTATTTGAAAAATTTTGAATTTGATAATGTTGTAAGGAAGAGCGAATTATAATAGCTACACCTCCCGTAGGTTTAGTGCTTAGTCTGTCTTTTCGATAATATTGTAGCCTGCTATTTTGAACTTGTTCGAGGTATTTAGGTGTGTGATTTAGATGTGTACACGCTATATCAATGTTATAATATTTTATGAAGTGTGTGAATTCTTCTTTCTGTCTTATTAGACCATTTGCATTCTAGTTTAATAAAATTGAATTTATTTGAAAACATTTCGTACTATTAGGGGAACGTTTTGCCTTGACTAGCTACCTGAGCATACGAGGTATCACTGCGGAGAGGTGACCTCGCTTGGCGGTGGTCTGGTAGTATTTGTGAAGTTGGGAAGTTTAGATCTAATAGTGTTAGAGTTTAGTGTGATTAGAGAGGAAGGTATTCGGTTTAGTCTTAAAGCTGGACATTTCTTAAAATTTGCCGAGTGAATTTTGTGGCAATTTACACATCTTGGAGGTGTATCACTAGATTTGGTACATTTTGAGAAATTGTGATATTTTAAACACTTAACACATCTGGGCTCTTTATTACAATTGTTGTGGGAGTGACCACAACTCTGGCAGTTTTTGCACTGAATGGGGTGTTTTGGCTTATTCCGGTGTTCCATTTTGACCACAACTTAAAACAGATTTTCAAGTTTAAATAACTGTGATTTCTGCGTTATTTTCAATCTGAATTACACATAATGGAATAGGAATCTTATTTTTATAAAGTCTAAATGTTGTTTTAATTACAGGGTAGTTTAATAATTTTAATTCTGACGTAACCTCGTCTTCCTCGTAGTCCGTTGGGATACCCCTTATTGTAACTTCTCTAGTTTTTTGTGTTGGGTCTTTGAAGGAGTGGAAATCTATTTGTTCTTTCGTACAAAAAGTTATAATTTTTCTGAAATCTTCAATGGTTGATGGTCTGATTTTAACTGATTTATTAAATAATTTTGTATTAAAAATCTTATTAGTAATCTCTTTTAAATCAATTAACATCAGTTTATAGTTTTCCACATTATGAATGAAAATTGGGGGAATAACTGTTTGTTTCTCTTGTTTTTCCTGCACTTCATTTGACACTGAATTTAACAAAGCATATTTATTTGCGGTTGGAATGTTTGCAACAACGATTTCCTCCATATTTGCATGATTACTAAGTAATTGTTTTGCACTATCTGTATTTTGACGTTTACTCTGGTTATTTAAGTCGCTGTAATTTTGTCTTCTTTTCTTTGTACCGAACTCTACTGCAGTGCCTGCTGGAGCGCCATACCTGTTAAAAGTTTGTGGTTGCGATAAGGTTTCTTCTGTGTTGTCTCCTTGGTTGTATAGGACGTTCATGGCCTTGCGTATTAC
>NNCF01127014.1:1034088-1050473 GCA_002313205.1 Laupala kohalensis
CGCTGAAATTAGTAGTGACATTCCCAAATACGCCAAAGTCCACAATCAGTCCATATACATCCCAGCATCCCTGGGGAAGGGGATGCCATGAAAATATTATGGAACATGCAAGATACCAGTGACGAATGCTGTCAACACTATCATATACATCAATACTATTAAACCACCAACATTAATGGGCAACGTTCTCATTGGGTTTCAATGTGAGAAAGAATGAAGTTGAAGATTACAAAATTCACGTGAGCAAATTCGCGGGTACTCAGCTAGTAAATAAATAAATAAATTACAAGTACTACTCAGTGCGCTAGTGCTTTTTCGTGTCTCATACTATGACTATATAGCCAGATTACGTGTGTTTGATTTCCCCTGTGAACGGCGAATGTTTTCAACCTGTTGTGTATGGACTCGTCTGTTTCCGAGAAATGGGTCGGATATCTGAGAGCTCCTTATCAATTGCTTGCGGCGAGCGTATCTCAGTGCTTCCGCATCGCTCAACGCCAATGAGGCTGTCTGAGGCTCACAACCAACTGGGAATGGATGCATGAATGAAATTCTTCTTTGGGTTAAGCAAGAGAAGGATACTTTGCTCCAATACTTTGTCATATTTTGTCCTCCACGTAGTCGTCAGCAGTTTGTAAATGTCTTTTTAACAATTTTTTTTTTGTTTCTCCATGCTTAGTGGTAAGAGTTATTCGTAGCAGTTGATTAAATATAGCGTGTTTAGTGTCTACAATACCAAAACTTAAACATTTAGATTGTGTATTCTGAAATTATATCTTCAGATTATATTCAAAAGAGAAATTCCCCTCCAGGGGCTCAGGTGTTAGCGTTCTTGCTCATAACATAGTCATCCCAGGTTCAATTCCCAGAAATAATTTGTAGCTTTTCACATTAGTGTCACAGCTGTGACTACTAAAAAATGAATTCTAACTATTACGAACCACTCCTACTAACACCTCCATGTGGGCCAAGTTGTTGGTAAACCCAGATAACCGGTCCACCTCCTAACAATAACTGTTTCACCAACCTCCTACCTCCTATCGTCCCATATAGATAAGCTTCATTAGCACGCGTCTACAAATACTACAATAAAAGAAGAGAAATGTGTATGGAGATATTGATAAAATTGATAAAAAAGTTCAACAGTAAGAATGGTCTCAATGGTACTGTTCAGCTTTTTTATATTGAACTTTCTTATCAATTTACAACGAACGATGTTACGTAATGGTTAAATTTAAAATAAACATTGACTATGTTCAATAGACTACTATAATTTTACCTAAAAGTTTACAAAATATGCTATTGCATGGATCATTCATATCATTTTTTAATTTTTTAATCTTATTTTTTTATTGTTCAATTCTTAATTACACACGTGTGTACATTTAATGCAATTGATGTAATTATCTTATACTATTTTTATAGTTATGTATAACTGGTTATGTATTTTACCTTCTAGTTTTTACGTTCTGGTGAAGGGTCAAAAGCTGGGCCCGAAACGTCAGCGGCAGTGATAATAATGTACAACCGTGATTCAGTTCTCACAATTCTCTTGAAAGTGTAGTGTAAAGTCAGTGTTTATAAGTGGTTGTCTTGAATAAGAAGCACAGAACTTGACAAGATATATCTACTCAGACAACTAGTTTTAAAGTCTATTGGTATTTATTCATTCAGTCCTCCTAATTCAAATTGTCTCTCCACCCGTTTATATACTCCACATAAGATCTATTTCCATGAAAGTATTACATCCGCGTTGACTGAAGTTGGGTTGTCAACTTTTCACGAAACTTGTAATATTCTTTGAAGGAATTCTAATTATTGTAATTCAGTATTTACATTACTGATTTTAGTGTTGAAATTGGACAATTATTTTGTGTATTTAAATTTTGATAATATATTTAGATTTTTGCTTGACTCTTTTTTCGATCTTCAGTCGCGTGATACGACTACCGTATCTGGTAGAACAGTATTTTCTGCAGTGCCTGTTGATTTATTCTTTTAAATGTGAGGTATGCGAGTCTTAACGCCATTGTGTTCCTATTTTAATTGGTATGTTTTACTGTTTTTTTTACCTATGTTAAGCCGATATTCATGTCACGGTATCAAAGAAACATAAGCTCGCGTAATTTTCTCCATATAAACTCAAAGTAATTTGAAGTCACATAATTCAAAATTTGCGCCGTAAGGATAAGAAAATTTATCGGTATTGGATAGAGAATGGTTCAAACTATCGTTTGAAACAATATTTTTCTCCTCGCAGCAAAAGAAAGCTAATGAGGGAGAAGCCTAAAGACCACGTGAAAGTTGAGAAGCCAATGCCAGCATTGCGAGATTGCCGAATCTTTCTTACGTGGGCGTTCTACTCGTGTTAGCAGAATCTTGTGTTTGGACGCTGCTACCCACAGTAGTCCCTTCCTACAAAATCGAGGAAAGAGGGTGAACGTCAAATAACATGCTACACGTGTCAGTTTTCCATCGAGGATTAAAAGGAAAGGCGTATTCTTTGGGCGTTGTTCGTTCTTTTAAAAATTGTTAATAATAAGGTAGTAGTTGAATTCTATACTGAATTATAATTCAGGATTAAGTTAATTTAAATTCACGAGTTGAATTAATGAATAAATACTGGGTGAATATCACAATTTACTATTAAATGTTGTAGATTTTTATGGGGAATTAAGTTTCATAAATTAATGTATTTTCTCCATACATAGTGGAACTGAATTTTAACACAATAAAGTGTTTTGATCATCGACAGATGTAAGAGGTCTAACATTGCTTTTTTTCATGCCAAAGCAAACCTGCTTCGCCGTATTTGTGTACATGCCTCAAGATTTGTTTCAACATTTTCATTAAATGTTTTTAAGTAATGCAGCTCAAATTGCTCTTTTCCACAAGTCACCGAACGTGCCAATTCAAATTAACGCTAAATAATCTCTGAGTTTTTGACAATAAAATCGTTTTTATTATTAACTACCCCGTTTGCTCCCGTTTCCTCAGTTTCTGTTCCATCAATATTTTGACATATCTTCTTACGTGTTACGTTTGGAGATTGACATTTTGCCAAGAGTACTGACTGAAATAAATAAAAGTTGAATTATTTTTCATGGAATCTCTTAGTTTTCTGATTAAAATAAATAAAAAGCAAGTTTGTTATAAATTTTTTATTTCATCATTTATTTGATAAGCATATATACTTTTACTTGTAACTAATAAGTAAGTACATTTTATTTTTCAAAATTAGCTAGGAACACATTTTAGCTTTGCAGAAAATTACAGTGGCACCACGCTATGTTAATGTTAAAGAAGTTTACAGCTTATATGTCGTGAAAAAAAGTTTTTTTCAAAGCATGCAGATGAACGTTTGTGGGAATGAACCTAATTTTGAACGTAAATTATCGTATTATTACATTAGAATAAAGTCAAATAATTTTATAACCTTTAATTTATGTAAAAGTTGTCCGCTTAAAATGAGACAAAAACTGAAGCATTTATAAAATTACTACCAATTACATGGATATTGTTTTGTTTGTTTAAAATATTTATAAATACATTTTCCATAAATGAAGTAGGCCATCGCTGAACCGGCATAATTTGATATACCATCTGGGACGGCGGGTTTTATCTGACCTTTGGCCGATAGGACACACGATATTCTTGAGATAGCTTTTCCACGGGTTATAGCAGCCTATGTGTGGGTGTTGCGGCGTGCAGTCTGGAATGGGTGGAGCTACGCTAGCCCCCCCCCCCCCCCAGAATACATATAACATCACCGCNCTTCTTATTATCCTTCTTTGGCTGCGGGGACAATAGGTGTAATACCTTAAGTGAAAGAAATGTTTCCTTTCGTTCTAGTCTCTGTATTCTCTCCCGTTGTGTAACGGTTGCTGGGCCTCCGTCATGTAATCCGTACGTTGAAGTGCTGACACAAATATTTGCCCAACGCGCAGGCGGTCCCACTGAGTTTTGCCATGCGTACGCCCTGAAGCGTTCGACAGATCAGTTTTCTTTGACGATAACCATAGTATGCGCGTACGATAGAAGGGGATACCTCGGAACATGAGTTGTCTGAGTTGACATATATGCAAAAGAAAGAATAGAGTTGTTACGAAGCTATCAGAGACAGGATGTGTTAAATGTGCAAAAATCTTGGACACTACTGTAGAAACAAAAATAAAATTTGATATTTTATGATGTTAATGAAATCACGTATACAAAGCAGTAGTTGGTAAGACGAATGAGATGTGCGCACGCCTCCCCGAGGCAGGAACGGTAACACCGAAAGGTGACTAAATGTGCTGTGCGTTGATCACAGAAAGAGAACTAATAAAAAGGGAAGGACCTCGTTTTGCGGAAACTGAAGTAACAAGACGGCATATGTACCAATAAAATGAAGAAAACAAAAGTATGCACATTGAATTATTATATAGAGAAACAATTATTAATAAGTGTCAATTAATTCTTATGTATCGATCCCTTCATCAGTAAGTAGAGAAATACAGAGATGTGATTTCTGTTGTTCAACTATTACTCTGAAAATCTTCGCATATCATTCTACTTAAATTTGCGTGTCTAAACCACCAAAGAACTAAAGAGAAACGAGTCATGGTTTCACGGGGAACAGACTCAATTACAATAATTTTCTTAAATTAATCGATTCATATATTAATAATACGTAAAATTTGTTTGTGTTATTTTGTTCATCCTTTAAATAAGTAATAACTAAAACGCGTTTTTCCCTCAAGGAGGAATCACTACTGGGTTTGTCCAGCAACAGCGGTCTTGTGACATACGAGAGATTAACAGTAACTTATTCATTTTCACCCAATACCAGTGAATGTTTTTAGGAGAGACCATTTTACAGCGCCAAAGATTGTCAAATTATGCCAGCAAATAACAGATTGAGTGATATTCTACTACTATTAACATCCATTATGTAATCTAATTAAATAAATAATTAAAAACTTACTCTAAACTAAAACTTTTGTTCGTCCATAAAAGGTCGCAGGTTTTTAATTATTTATTTAATTGACAGATATTGTTCATTACGACTATCTCATTTGTTTTACTGATAACTGAGCTCGAATCATAACATTTTTAATTGTAGTTAAATTCAGAATGCTCTGAGAACTATGATTTTCCCATATCTAGATTACAGATTAGTTATGTACATTGTTATTGATGAGAATGTCATCGACAGTACGAAAAAAGTGAGGTTCATGTTACACGGAATCGATATTATGTCTATTGATTTTGTTTATTAGGTAGTATTATACGCTTTTAAATGATGTTTACTGTCTGTATTTTCTCATCCGGTGTTGAGTGTTTGTTTATTTTGTTATTGAAACACGGAACTTAATGAGTAATTTCCCCTAGTTTTTTATTTCATTCCTTCATTGCAGTTGTCCGCGATTTTATAAACCGATAGATTAAAATATTGCTGGGGAGCAGATTTTTAGACTTCCTGGTTATAGTATATCATTGCTATGATGTATATACAATTACTTATCGACCATTTAGAAACTTATGTTTCGACGTTGCGACCTTTATATTTTTTTCGTCATCTTTCTCTTCGTATTTTTGTGTTGTTTACGTTTTTTTTGTTTACCAAAAAACATATTTTCTTGTACCTATTTTTTTGCCACATTCGTCTAACTCGTGCTATCCTAATTCATTGAAAAATAAGTGGTTTGTCAAATTTATCATAAAAATGGAATTTCTTTGGGATAAAGTCCAAATGAACTACTGACGGAACGTAATCCGGATATTTGCCTTGTGCCGGAATTTCACTTCTAAAATTAGTGTTAAAGTAAAGAATATAGTTATCCATACTACTGATATGTAAATGGGAAATGCGAAATGCGAAAGTGTGTCTGTCTTTACTACCCTTTCACGACTAAACCACATAATGTTCCATCGTGACGTAATTTGGTAAAGAGATAGTTTACATGTTCATGGTGAACATACACAAAATTTAATTTTTGTGAGGAAAGAAAGGTAGAAAATGTATTTTGACGATAAATGTCGACGAAATCGGAGGAAAAATCCTCTGTAGTTGCTGGCTGCCTAAACGTATAGAGATAGGTGATAACTATTAGTAGGCAGAGTACGACAGCGACTTAGGTCTGTACGACTCTGGCGTTGCCTTGAATAAGGCCACAGCATGATGGCCGAAATGTTGGAAGTTTTATCTACTAAGATGCGGTTTGTCCCGGACAAACAGGTTCAAACTGACTCCGGCCGCGGAAGTCTACGTTTATATGAGCAGGGATGTTATTCGTCTCAAAATTCTACGAAAAAGTCCGCATACATATATCTATGCACAAAGGCTAAAATAAATTATCGAAAAAGAGTTATTAAAAATAGAAGTGTTCAATATAAGAAAAAATCAACCATCTTAAAATTTAATAGGTTCTTTGTTTTGTGAATTTATCAGAGAAAAAAATCGTCTTTAAATAATCAATTTTGGACGAATAGTTTAGATTTTGTAAGCGTTTTAATGAAATGTTGCACCCACGCTGCCGGCGTTGTGTCTTGGGTGATCCGTGTATTACCTCGGAAGCGAAGGTTCGACCGGCAGGCGCGGCTCTCGGCGAGTGGGTTCATTCTACCTATTCTGAGATCACACTTCCGACGTTATGTCAGAGTTGGACCACTATAGTGGTTGGGTGGGGGAGAGGGGGGTGTTAAGCAGCCCTAGAACCCCCATGGATGGAGTGGGAAGGAAGCGTCTTGTAAAAGTGTTTATCGAAAAAGACGGGATTAATCCATAGGTTTTGGGTTCTTTTATGTAAACAGTGACATGATACCGTATAAATACAAGTCCAGTACACATACGGGGGTTAAATACCTCTAACTCTCCCAAGGGTGAAGTCGTGTGCTGGAATAATTGATGACGTTTCGAACGATTTGTTGCTCACACGGACAACTTTACGTTGCTTGCTAGAGGGTGGTTTCATCCAAGGATTTATTTCTTCTGGTTGCTGGAGGTGAAACTCAAAATGGTGTAAACAATCAAGTTACGTATTAAATTTGTATTATTATGAATTTGTAAAATTAACATGCTGTACATACACCGAGAAAACACTGTGGGTGTGAGATCCAAAGAAAGAAAAGAATTTCTCAAATTTTTGGACACGGCCACCCAAACTTATAATTTGGATTCTGTAAAGTTGGAATATAACATCCTAAGGTTGAAATGTCTCTTCCAAAGGTTTGGAGAAATCCTAGTTCCTTTGGATTTGAGTCTCACATCCAAACCTCTTCTCTCAGTGTACATTTGTAAAAACCAATGATAAAAAATATTTTAATCTTACAATATAGATAGATTGTATTCTTTCATGAGTAAATGAAGTTCGGTCTACGAAAAATCTCGGGCAACGCCGGGTAGTACAATCTTGGCGCGGTTATATGCATTATCTCTGTAGCCCCATCCCCATTCGTTTTTCCTCCGCGCAATGGCCAATTTTTCATTGGCGGGAATGTCATTTAAAACTTTTGTTATTATTTATCTCGCACATAACATCTATGATTCATATTGGAATGAAGAATGGATAACTGCGTATTTTATTAAATATTTAAAAAAATATAGGTATTAAAATCCGCCACTACCCTTGGGTCCATGATCGGAATTGTTGGGATGGTCCCTAGCTTGTTTCCGGAGAGTAACGTGATCGTACGCAGTTTGTAACTACTCTTTTGACAATAAAGTTTATTTAATCATCTCGTATTTTTGTATTACAGAAAGCACGGATGTTAGGGCACAAATACTCCACTTTATCGATCGTGATGTTGGAGCGTTCCGGTTGACGTGTTCCTGGCCACGTCGTCGTACCTGAGAGAGGATAATGACCTCATAAATATGCATATGTCTCAATTTATGAGCCGCCAGCTTCCAGTGCTGTACCCTTCCAATTGTTAGTAGGCCATCGCTCGCTTTCTTTTCGCTTCGTTTACGAGTTTAGTCTGACGTGAAATTAGATTTTACCAATTTATTGATAACTAGCTGATTTTCCGCCGTTGCTCGGGATATTTCTTAGACTAATCTTCTTTTACTCAGGGAGAAATAAAAAGTTATATATCGTAAGATCAAAATAGTTTTACTTACTGGTTTTTAGAAACACGAACAGCATCATAATTTTTCAAATTCATAATTATACAAAACTTGAGAGTATACACTACACCATCTCGCGGGAGCCGCGTCGGTCAGATGTTTTCAATCCTTGTTAAATGCACAAAGCGAATAATCCATTAAATTTGATGATTGAATTTTTCCTTCTTAAATTACTGTCTTAAATTGAAGAATTTTAATGCTTCTATTTTTAATAACATTTTATCGATAATTTTTACAAAAATCCCAATAAATTTGATGAAGATTGATTTTTTCCTTTTTAAATTGAAGAATTTCAACACTTCCATCTTTCATAATGTTCTTTCTGTATTTTAAATCAACCTTAGTAGATAGACATATACTGTCGCGTGCTTGTTTGTAGAACTCTTTGAGGCGAACAATATTGCCATCCGTAGTTGTCGCCTAACTCTGACAAGCGAATATATCTCTTTTTCCCCCATTTCATCGACATCTATAGTCAAAATCATTTTCTATATTTCTTTTCACACATTTAAAAAATGAAAGTTAGCCTGTGATCATCCTGGACATGTTAGCTATGTCCTTTCTAAATTTCATTACGATCGGTTCTGTGGATTAGTCGTGATTGAGTAACAAACAGACAGACACGCTTTCGCATTACGCATTTATATATTAGCAAGGATATGAATACTCAAGCTCCACATTCGTAATTACATTATGGAATCTTTTAATTCAGAAGCGTGTGATGCTATTGGTTAAAGAGATTTGTTTTTTCCTCGTGAGTTTCGCCAGCGAGAGAAACGTTCCTTCGTGGAGACCGGTTCGCCAGTTCGCTTCGCAGTTCGCGGCGCGTGTTAGTTGTCATTCCACGCCGCTCGATGGCGTTGGTAGCAGCGTCGCGGGATCAATAGGCGGTTGCCGTGCGAGCAGCGCCAGTCGAGCTCCGGCGAGCTCCGCGTGAACATTGTGTGAACGTCGTCAGCGGATCCCGCGTGGCTCCACCGCCACTACTCTTCCCCCCCTTTTTTCTCTAGCTCCACGTCTTTTCTCTTGGGAATAATTTCATGTACCCCGTTTCACACCCAAATCTCGTTTTAATCTATTTTTTATTCTTCGATAATATCTATTCGTTTTAATATTTACATTATTTTATTTGGAACTCTAGTGTGTTCCGAGAGGTGTTATTTTTAAGCCGTTACAACACGTGTGTGACAAAAAAAATTCTACGATTATTTTTAACACGCGTGCAAAAAAGAAAAATTGTGTGGTGTCTGTTTTTCATCGATTTGGGATATTATGGCGGGAGATTCTTCGGAAACTGGTGAAACCAGGATCATGCTAATAGAAGACAGTTGAAAGCTATCGGGCGTGAGTCTCCCAGAGATAACATTTGGCCAGTGCTTCCATCTCAGTCACCGACGCCGTCGCCGCCTCTTGTCAGCTGGGTTGAGGGCCAGCAACCGCGACGATCAAACAAGAAGCCCGCCCACGCTTAGCACATCTTACTTCGCTCGTGGGTATCTTCCAGGTCAGTATACGGGGTTTGTCTTCTGGTGAAGTTGAACGTTGTCGGTTCGGAATGAGCTCTCTGGCATCATCGCGAAGGACGGTCGCAGTGGTATCATGGTGAATTTAGCAATGCTGAAACGCTGAATTTCCCATACTTCCCAACAAAATTTAGGTCCAGCGCCCTCCCCCACCCCCCACCAACCCGGAAAATTCCATGATATGCTAATTTGCAAATTATTGCGCCTTACGGAGTCGATTTTCGGCGTTAAAACTTCACCATTTCTGTAACCTAAAAAACATAAATTTATATTGGGGTTTGTATTTTTTCTAACTTCTTTCCGAGTTTTGAATATTCATCACAAATTATATTTGATATGGCTCTCTTAACTCAAGAAATAAAATTATAATCAGAGTCTCTGTTTAAGTAATACTGTGATCCTTAAAACTGACACATTTTTGTGCTGGTTGTTGTGAGAAAACGAACCGCACAATTTTCATATTTCGCAAAGCACACGCCAAAGTCAAATGGCATTGAGACAAAACAACCTGACTCCTCTCACGCGTGGCCCGTGTCTCTTGCTGTATTCAACTTCAAATTTGTTTCTCAAATACATTTTCATGTCGCTTAAAATAAACTTATATAATTTTTTTTATTATTATTTAAAAAAAACCAGGACCGGAAGATGTTCGGATCCGTGACGGTCGTCCTCTTCCCATAGTCAATCTAGTGTCCCTGGAGACGCGCGCCAAGATCTTGGCGTTGGTGCCAGATGAGCTAGAGGTCACATTGTTAAAACAATTCAATGTTTCTTATCTTGATTTATGACGCAATTTCTTCCACGTGAAAATAGATGCCGGTTGTGGCGATTAAACCTCTGGTCCCGTACTTCATGACTATAACGTTATACGGCTGTTGTAAAATCTCCCGTTCAGCTCACGTGTTTTTAGGACTAGTAACGCAGTCGGTGGACTGTGTTCTGATATAGAACAGTAATAATTTTCGTGGTCCGGTTTTGCTTCGGGTAGATCCGTATTCTCTCGCTCACCTTGTGAGGGCGACGGTCCATTGAAATAATTAGTCTCGAATTTAGTTATTTTCATAGTTACGATTAAAAAAATATTTTCCAAATCTATAATTCTGTGCACTTGTATTTTATTAATACAAATTTGTTGGTGTTCTGTTTATATTATAATACTTCCCTACTATTTTTATTCTTATCTAAGACGTGTGCTGAAATTTGAAATCGATGGGATGATCCCTTGCATGCTTCCGGAAACTAAATTACTTGATTGACCTCCACGTGGTCATACGCAGTTGATACTGCTTCTTTGACAATATATGTATTTCTCTCGCCAATCGCGCAGGGTACGGATGTGGGTTGAGAGTTTGTGCGGCTGAACGTAGAGGGGGATTTCTCGATTGTTCTTATCTCGCGAAAAGCAAAATCGTCGACTGGAAAAGAAGCTGCTTTAACGTTGCAACGTTGTGTACTTACGTGTGTTTGCTCAACGTGGTCTGTGTGTGTGTTGTGGGAGTGGTCGAGCAGGCGTGAAGAAGCTCCTAGTCCTGAATCTTTGTGGTTACATTCTTCGCAAGTGTGCATAATTCGAAATTCGATTAATACATTTCTCAAGTTTATCTTTTCTTTTCTCTCTTTTTCTCTTTCAAGTTTTAAAATTGGTTAAGTAAATTACCTGATCTTTTGTGTAAAGGGAAGACTTCTCTGTATGTGTAAGTCCTATAATATGGAATATTTGCCGATGAGCTTGTTTCATGAAAAGTTATTCAACACATGTTGAAGAACTAATTACCCTTAGTCCACGCTGCATGAAATAAATGATTAGACGTTCTATTCTGCTGGACCTTCTTAGTATTGGATGTGTTTTCGTAATGAAATAAAGTTTTGTGTGGATAATATGAAAACAAATAAAGTGAAGTTGGTTTTAGAATACTTAAATTTTTTTAAATAATTTGATTGAAATATTCTAAACTTAAATTTGAAAATACCAGTTATTGGAAGTCGGTGATTCTCGCTTCCGAAATATCGAAGTGGATGAAATCTCCAGATGTTAATATGAAGTTTATTAACATATACTAGATTTGAAATGTTTTAGATTTTTTAATTGAAACGTTTTTGTATAATATTTTTCTCGTGTTAAGAATGTACGAAATGTTTACTATTAATTATCGTATGAGCTACGCAACATTTAGTAAATCTAATATTTTACCGGATTGTACAAATTTCAATTGAAACTTATTCCATAAATTGCATGAAATTAGTTATCCACAAAGTTCCAATATAACGAAATGTTCTCTGAAAGAAAGAGGACAAAAAAATTCCGGTTGATGTTTGGAATTTGTCAGTGATACTTGGAAAGTTTTTAAGAGGCATGTTTCAGATGGACATGCGTATAATGGAATAATTTCTTCCTATTCAGACTTTACAAATTTTGATTTTTTTTCTATTATATTTTCATTATTTATTCCCTACGTTTATTTTTAGACACGAGTAAATCTACTGGCCGTGAGAAATGATATAAGGAAGGGCGGAACCTGAGGGTGTGTGATACTGCCCCCACCCCCCGTCCCTCCCTTAGTTAAACCCATTTCGTGTTTTTTCACTAATGAATGGTACGGATTACATTGTATAACATACAGAAATATGTACAAAAGTGACATGTATGACTTCGGAAACCAACCCTCTCCACTACACAGTCTGAACCCTGAAAGAATTTATAGGCAGTTTGTAACTGCTGTCTTGATAATAAATTATTGATTTATTTATTGCTAGTCTAACTAGCTTGATGTTCGTACAGATTATTACCACGTGTAGTTTGTGTTATAAACTTGTTCTTTTACAACAAATAATTGATTTTGGGATATATTCGGTTATAATATTTATTCGGTTTGTAGAAGTTGGCAACGGCTTCGAGTATAGGTCCCTTTCGTTTCTTGTGCTGGTGCCGCTGCATCAGCTGCGTCAACTGTATGTCTGATAAGAGCGATGCGCGTGTGCGGCAATGCTTTCCGGTTGTCGGAGCTGTTCCTTTTCCTTAATCCCTCGCCATTCGACGAATTATCATCGCTTTAACAGCGACGTTCTGTCTCCTATTGCTACCTGGCGTGAAGTGAATGGGCCATTAGGGCTACTGTATAAAAATGCCCAATTTTTCTTTTCTTTCTCTACTGTGGTGATTTTTAAGACTGCCTATGAAGTTGNTATAAAAATGCCCAATTTTTCTTTTCTTTCTCTACTGTGGTGATTTTTAAGACTGCCTATGAAGTTGGAGTCTATACAATGTTATTTCAATAGTGACCTTTCTGTGCTCATAAATTAACACTGTTGTCAGTTCTTGAATTACTCGTGTGTATACAAATACCGTAAAATTAAGGATTGTGTATCTAACGTGTTTTTAGATCATAGCCTATCGTCTTTTGTATCTTTGGTAATGATTTCTAGGAAGTTCCCGAAGATACTTGACGCGTACAATGACTAGGTTTTCGAGACAACCAACCCATTCTACTTGATATAACTTTTACATACTCTACAGCGTCGATTATGCGAAATAATGTCAGTAATTTATTTAACAAAAATACACTTTTAAAAAGAAAAAAGAGATGCAATACAAGTAATAATTTTCGAACGAAATACAACTTTATTTGCATGTACCTTGTAGTACGTAGTGAACATTAAACGACAAACAAAATATATGAAAATAATACCAGACTCGCGACCCTTTATGGACGAGCAGTATATATATATATATATATATATATATATATATATATATATATATATAATGTGTGTGTGTGTGACGAATAGCTCACAACTTTTCGGCTTTAGTGTGAAATCGTCGTCTGGTGGTATATATTCCGATAAGAAATATGGGAACAGAAAAATTGAACATGATATAAACATAAATATGAACACAAAATATGTTTACGAAAAAGCAGAAACAATACAAACATATCATAATATTGTATAGCATTGCATATACCAGATAGCTTTTCTGTGTCTGTGCGTAAATTCAAACTCCCGTGTGTATTTAAAAAAACATCGTTTCTGATAGGCAACGTTTGTAATAATTAACTTCTTTATCCAATATTAATGTATTATCCCAATCTATGAGGTGATCATTGTTAATGCAATGTGAAGTTCCTACACTTTGTTCAAATAATTTTAAATTTCGTTTGTGCTTCTGGATTCTAGTTTTTAACCCTCTCTTTGTCTGACCTACATACCTAGCATTCAACTCATTACATTTTATTTTGTAAAGTACATTGTTAGTATTCATATGATGTTTCTTATCTTTCCCTTTCGTTATCGAATTATTTCGTTTATTTTTAAAATGTATATTAATTTCGTAATAAAATATATGTAAATCGTATGTACGTACACATGTACCATACTGGGATTGGTAACATCAACATCATCGCTATTGCTTTTGTTATTCCCTTTTTCATGAAGCGTGTTCGAATAATTGTAAGTTCTGTCACACGCGAAAGAACACTGTCTAATTCGAATTCCCGCGTGCGAACATGCTCTTGTGACCAGATGCTCTATATAACGCCTCGTGTAGCAAGCGACCGTGAACTCGTCCTTGGATCGGATGTTATACGTTGCATGTAGATCCATCCCTTGGTAATTGTCGACCGCTGCGAACGCGCAGCAAGGCATCCGGCATGCGCTGCAGTTGCTCTACCATCGCGTTTACGCGTTACGTATGATCGCTGATCTTATAGCCTTCATAGCGAAGAAGAAAAAGATGTAGCCAATGGAGCGACAGCACGGTGTTGTCATTTGTTTGCTTCAGGAGGTGGTCCCATTCCAGACGGCATGCCACGGCACCCACACAAACGCTGCTCTAAACAGTTTTTTTCAGCCAAGGTTACAGATGAAGCCCTCTGTCCGTCACATATCAATTACTACACGTTCTACGAATCGGCTTATGTAGGTGTTAGCATCCGAACATCAACTGCTGATAAGAGTAAAACGCCCACGTGTCTACAGCGAGACGAAGAGTCTGTTATCTCGCTATAGTGACATTGGCTCCTCGACCTTCACGTGGTCTTTAGACTCCTCCTCCATTTCTTTTCTTTCGCTGAGAGCACTGTACATTACCTCTCGATATTATATTTTCTCCATTGTCGTAGGAATTTTATTAAATTTGCTCTGTGTACCTTGAACGTTACTATGTGTACCTTGTACAAGACATGTATCTTGTTCAAACCCCGATCAGACAACAATACAGAAATGTACTTTCTAATTTTTTTCTATTAGTTCCGTTTCTCAATTATCATTCGAAGAACTATCCGATATTTATACAATAACAAACTACTTTGTACAATGTACATTTGATGATGTGATTACCATTTGATCACCTAGATTTACCATTTGATTAATAAATAACTGTTTTGGGAAAGTTTAAAAAAAATATATTTTTTAAACAAATCACACAAACGTTTTATAAAAAATGTGTATATTTTTCTAAATTTACGAAATAACCTCATGAATCGTCCACTTTGCAAACCTGGTGTAAAAGATAGGTCGGAACGGTATGTAGGTCAGCGACCGTATCATTCCTCTGTCGTGCATTGATTTATAGCACAGGACGTATTTGTAAACACACACGGAGCTTCTTGAGCGAGTCTGGCTATTTATCAATGAGTATGAGTTCATGCACCGTGGTTTGTTATGAGATCTTACAACTCGAATTTAATTGCTACGGTTAAATACGGTAGAATTCTTGTACGATACTTAGTCAAATATGATAAGATTAAAATACGGTACATAAATTGCAGCGTTGAATAGGTAGTTTTATCTACAGATCTGAAACTTTCCAAATCTTTCATACGACAATTCATAAAAACTATTTTCCGGACCCCTATTTCAACTTAATTATTCCTCGCTTCCGCGAAGGTAGTAAGAGTATCATTAGTCGTTTATTCTGAGGAAATTTATCTTTATTCCATCCAATTCTTGTATCCTCGTAATTTCCCACTTATTTTCGAAATTAAACACTATAGATTTATTATTCATTAAAACCTTTTTTTAACATACTCTTATGAATGTTTGTTAATGGAACTATTTTCCTTTCGATTAACGTACAGTAGTATTTGTGAATAGGAAATGTAGCGTGCTATTGAAACTTATCTACATAGAAGGTAGGAGTTGTGTGGTAGGTTATTGTTAGGGGGGTCATTAGCTGGGTTTACCAACAACTTGACCCATAACGAGGGATTAGTAGTAGTAGTTAGTAATAATAAGAGTTAGTGGTACTAGTTAATGATTGGCTTTTCAGTAGTCACAGCTATATGGACTGGGACAAAATGTGAAAAGCTACATATTTCCTCTGGATCCAAAGGGATATGAACCAGGGATGACTTTGTGATGAGCAAGAACGCTACCACCTGAGCTACCAGAAGGACTAACATTCAGTTCGTAACAATCTACGAAGGATAGAGTGCATATATTATCTTAGTGATAACACTGGCGGATCTTTGGAGAGGGGGCTAAGGGGGCTATAACCCCCACCCCCCTCATTAAACCTGAGTTCTTAGCACATAAAATTCAAGTTGATAAATGGCATACTTTGTAAATGCGTCACTAGATTAATAATTGATATTAATAACATTAATAATACCATATTACTCAAATTAGTCTTACCGTATTAATAAAATTAGTCGAGCCGTATTAATAAAATTAGTCGAACCGTATTAATAAAATTAGTCGAACCGTATTAATAAAATTAGTCGAACCGTATTAATAAAATTAGTCGAACCGTATTA
>NNCF01127014.1:1051347-1096962 GCA_002313205.1 Laupala kohalensis
ACCGTATTACTAAAATTAGTCGTACCCTTTAATAACTTTATAAATAATTGTTGGCATTAATAATACCATGTTGTTAAATGTTAATTATTTAGTGGATGTTTTTATTTAATGGTAATATTTACAAAATTTGTGTTATAAACAATAATTTTAAACAGAAATACTCCTTGGTTAACCCTCCCTCGTGATTACGGGTTAGATCCGCCACTGAGTGCTAATAAACAGGGACATCACGAATTCCATGTCTAGCATGCAGTTTTAAATTTGAAGAGAGTTTTCAACGTTTATAGATATGTGTATCTAATAGTGACCATTATTTTCCAACTCGTCTTTTTTTTTGTCAATAAATGCACTGTTATCTCCCAGCCAGTGACCTCTGACGTGGTTCATGCGATAGGTTAAGCGTCACTCCCATTGTTTGTTCTCTTACTGGAGTAGTATTCGTACTTTCAGAATGCCATGTTTAAGCATAAAATTATGTACTCTGATCTGAACCGATTTAAGAGTATATTGCGAGTTAAGCTATCTTTATGGAAATTGCGAATTTCTTTTGGCTTCTCATTCTTCCGATTGAACTGAAGCACTCCTATTATGTTGTCGAAGACTGTTCTTATTGAATCGATCGCGGAGTTAAACGATTGTGGAGTCGAAGCAATCAAGAATCGAATTGCCTATCTTGAGAGCTGATCACTGTATTCACAGAACCCCAGAAATAACTCTTTTAAGAGTGGAGATTTGTTGTGACGAGAGGGAATAAGAGACAATCGGTCTTCTAGAATATTTATATCATAGAAACCTTGGTTACATAATGACGATAGCATGTTTTGAGATTGTGTCTGTGTATTTAATCACTCGAAATACGTGTAACTGCTATTAGTGAATTGTTTTGAGTTTCACTTCAAATCCGTGGTTCAAAGTCCTTCAAATCCGTCGCTTCAAATGTGTTAAAATTTACTGATTTTAATGAAAGCGTTTAATGAGAGATTCCATCTCCCCATAAATGTTGTTTCCCGTATGATTTCGGTTGATGTAAATGATTGTAATTCCTCTTTATCGCGTCATTGTTATAGTACTGTAGATGCTGATTAAATTCCTTTCCTCATGCATGTTGTTTTGATCCTATTTATTTATTATAGTTTATTTCTAACTGTACGCTACCTTGACACGGTTCTGAACATTATCTCTGTAGCCCCATCCTGTCCCGGGTTTTTCTCCGGTTCTCCTTCGGGTAGTGGCGGATTTCCTATGAGCGGGAATGCCATTAATACGTTTGTTACTATTAATCTCTTTTTATTACTACACATAATATCTACAATGCCGTATTATATGGAAAAAGTCCGTATTTATTTAAAAAATTATTTTATAAATATTAAATCCACCTCTACCCTTGAGCCCTTGACCGGAATTGATGATCGCTTTCTTGTTTTCGGAGAGTAATTTTTTTATTGTCCTGCACGTAGACANACCGTAAAGTTTATTGTATAAAATCTAGTTTGAGTACATTAATATTAGTTTAAGGTCCGCCCGTAAATTACGTGACGCACATTGGGTCGGGTGGGGGGTTATATCGTTACGCTGCGTTACGACGGTGAAGGGAGACGTCATTATTAGCGGTACGTCACGCTAAGTTTCATGGATTATGTTTGTTAGGGTGTTAGAATTTTCGTTTAACACAGTCATCCACGTACGTAACCACTCGATTTTAGGACAGATCTAAGAAGATCGAATAATTAAGTCAGGATATCAAAATTTATCACCCCAGTTTTCGAAAAAACTTTTCCTAGAGAGGGGTGGGGCTCTAGCGTTACGTAATTATTGGTGGGGGGAGATATCGTAATGGGTGCGTTATGGAGGGAAGGGAAGATTGTGTTAAGAATGGTAAGTTTTGCGTTATGTCATTTTTGAAAATCCCATTATAGAACTACAAATCTTGTTAGACTGGTTTTCACCTTATCTAATCATTCTTTGAAATCCCTGTTTTGTAACATTCACTTACGGAAACATTATTTCTTTACCTCGTTCAGTTCTTATGCGAACTGGTTGTTACTTATACAATACTGAACAGATTTACTGGATATTACATCAACCGTATTTAAGTTATCTAAAAAAATATTTCGTTGACACTGAATTAAATTTTTCTTCCATTAGAAGCTTGTAGTTTTGTTTTAATTTTAATGAATGTGTAATTAAACCTATATAATAACTTGAATTTATAATCGCATTTAAAATTACATAATCCAGTAAAAATATTACTAAACAATTTCATTATCCTATAGTTTTAATTTAATACACGAGAGTTTAAGGGAAAGGTATAGCTTATCGTAAATATTTTTTCATCACTAAGGAATAATTTATTTCTATTTAATTGAACTAATGGGAATTAGTTGCATTTTTGTTGGTGTAAAAGTAAACAGAGTATTAGACAGCTTCCATATGTCATAGAAATAAAATAATGAAGCGAAACGTATTTAAATTTCTGAACATTTCTGAATTGTGTGTTAGAAAAACGAGTCCAAGTACTCCATTAATATGAAATAAATAAATAAGTAAATAAATACAATTGCATTTTAACGAAAGGTAACTTTCCACACAAATATTCGATCCCTTACAGAACTTCCTTTACAAGAAAATAAAACTCTTAATGTCGAATTTGTTTAATAATATTTAAGATAAGCTACAACTTTCCCTTAAGTTCTCGAGAATTAAATTTATACTGTAGAAAAATAAAGTTATTTAGTCTTCTTTTTAATGAATTATTTTATTTTAACTGCGTTAATAAATTCAAGTTCTGATATAGGTTCGATTACAGATTCATTAAAATAAAAACAAGTTTCCAAGAGAAATTTAATTTAGTCTTAACAAAATATAGTTTTTGAGATAATTAAATACGGTTGATTTAACATCCAGTAAATCTGTTCAGTATTGTCTGTATATCCCTAGTAGCAACCCTAGTTGTCGTAACCACCTGATGTTCTTTGAAGCTGTGTGTAGAGCGTAGAGAGAGATCGAGATCACGTCGATCCCGCTTGTTTCTGTCGCCAAACAAATGCTCCAGTGGTAGTGGCTGCTAGACATGAAGTCCCCGCGTCGAGGCCGACCAGCTGTCTCGGGGGTTAACAACCTCGCCCGACACGCGCAACGAAACTGTACTCTGAAAACGAATGACGTTGTGGAGTGAGAACGATAGGTCGTTACCTTAAGGAAGAATTAAATCACTAATATATCTCGTAAATAAACAGCTACATGTATTTATTGTGATTTCAGCGTGAAGTACATACCTCACCGGCCATTTATATGAAATAATTGCATTTATAATTTGTGAAATATATTACGTCTTAAAAAGCTTTACAATCAATAATTTCATACCATTTATTATGTATTACTCGTACGTATAAATTGTAAAAAATTGGTAATTACATTTTTTATCGGATCCCAAAAGCTAGTCGAAAAATGGTACACAACTCATTAAGTTTGACATCGTGATTCTAGCTATTGTATTAAATTGAACATACGATCAATAATCGGTCTCTTAAGTTTGAATATAATGCATGGTAAATGGAACTATATTGCTAGTAGCTTAGTATTATTATTGCAAAAATTGAATACTTATTGCATTATTTACACATTTTCAGATAAAACTAAATTATTCCTGGAAGTGTTTGTGTAAACATTGAGGATCAATTTTTGTATGTATATAAAGTCACCAGACCAGAGTAAGTCTGGTGTATGTGTTTGTTTACTTACTTTAATGATGAATATGTTCAAACATTTTATGCAAAATTTGTACTTTATTTTATTTATTTTGTCCTTAATTTATTTTGGACTCAGCATACATCTGATACTATTAAATAAGTAATACCGGTTGCAGTATGTATGGGGATGTTTTTCCGAGAATGACTTGACATATTTTGATCAAAATTACGGAGTTTAAAGTTTCTTAGAATGAAAACGTCTGATTTTTGGTCTCATTCATTTTTTGAAGCATTACTCAGACATATAAATAGCTCACTGAACTATTTTCAATGTTATATTTTACGTATTATAAATCCCAATCTGAGTATGCCTATCTAAGGACGAAGGTCTATTGCAACAATTAATCTTGAATTTAAAGTTATTTTAATAGTTCCGATACATAAAAGATATTTTCCGAATATTCTATAACTTGGTAATAATACGTACTTGTGAAATAAATTTTTTGTGTTCTATTAAATACAAATTTGTTGGTATTATGTTTATATTAAAACACACAGCTAACTTTTTATTCTTATCTAGTGCTAAAATTTTCAATCCACCTCTGTCTTAGAACCCTTGTCCGGAATTGATAGGATAGCCCCTTGCCTACTTCGGAGTAAATTAGTTTATTGTCCTCCACGTTGTCATAAGCAGTTGTTACTGCTTTTTGTACAATAAATTTATTATTATTTATTTATTATTATTATTCTCAGAATCGATTTTCGTTTTGCTAGTTGACTCTTCATTGTATCTAGTTCTCCTTTTCCCTGTATCGTATTTAACATGCCTTTTTCCTCCAATCCAGATGTAAGTATAGCCTTATTAAGATTCTGCTCTCGAGTTTTGTGCTAATGTCACAAAAGTTCACGACGCACTCTCGTGATGCAAACTGAATGGCGAACGCTTCTGAAAGATACCAAGTTTATTCCTTCGTGAGGCTATAAGTTACGGTTGTAGCGATAAGCGCTGATTTTAGTTCTGCGTGGCGTCGTCAATGACGAGATCACCACGTGGAGAGCTACCGATTTCATTTATTGGAGAGAGTAGAAGACACTTGAGTGGCACCAGCCGACAGCATATTCAGCTCAATTAGTCCAAACGAGCTCAGTTTTAAACCATGGTCGAATGAAACAGCGGGTAAAAATTAGCTATCACTAAATAAATTTATTGTCAAGAAAGCATTTGCAAACTGCCTATGACCACGTAGAGGACAAACTAACTTATTCTCCGGAAGCAAGCAAACAAGGGACTATCCTATTAATTCAAGGGTGCTAAGGCAGTGGCGGATTTAACATTTCAGCACTCTCCTAAGATAAGAAAAAAATTAGCTGTGTATTATAATATCGACAGAATAACAACAAATTTGTATTTAATAAAATAATGGAGACTAATTTTGAAATTGCATCTCATTGGTTGTTTTGAATTTAGCGAAAGAATTTGACATTCTATTCATTAACATTCAATGCTTTTTACAATTTATTTATCTCACATTGCTTCCTCCCTTCTCCTCTCACACTCTTCTATGCCTGTTTCTCTTTCTCTCGCCAGAGTACAGATACGAGAAATTGTTGATGGCTGTAGCGATAACAAAGGTGTTTTTTTATCAATGTAAACAGTTTTACATTTTCTCTTGCCTTTCTTCTGGCACGACGGACAGACAATCGAAATCGCTACAAAGAAATTGAAGTTTATAGACTATATGATTCATATCTTAATGGGACAATCAATTACGTGTCACTGATATCACAAATCGGTAGTTTGCGATCGGACAGCGAAATAGCGTCGAATGAAGGTTGAAGGGTGGTTTCGTGGGCTAAGTAGGCGTTGTATTGGCTGAATGAAAAGAACCCTTTTTGCTCAATTTTCGCTGTATCTCGAAAACAGGAATGCGGTTCAGCAATCTGTAGGCAGAATTAACTGACCAATCAAAATGCTTCCATGTATATTTTCAAAATTTTGAATTTAAAAAGAACATATGTGGAAGGTGATGTGTAAATGATGTCTGTATGAGTTGTCCAAAAATAGGCCTCTACCTTTAGTGCAATCGAACTCAAACTTTTTAAGTTATGTTTCGATGCATCAATTTGTTCGTGAGTTATCGGGGGGAACAGAATTCTTAACATACACACACACCGTTGGACATCTTCCTCTCTAACATTTGGAAATAGACTCTCCTGAAGCGACAAAATTGATATCCAATATAGTGTGTTAAGAATTTTGTTGAGAGAAGAAGAATCCTGTTCTCGTAGTTGGGAGATTCTGAATGTAGGGAATAAGTGCATTTACATTCAGGAGAAACATGCAATTTACATTTTGAGGAACATATGAACTAATTACAACGATATATACATAGAAGTCGTAAGTTGCAAACACCGGTGTGTGCTGACAGGATTCGTTTTAAGATATTATATTCGGTAGAGCGATTTAGATACAGTACCTCACAAAATGTTTCAAAACTGATAGTAGAACCATTTCTTAAGCATTGGTCATGAATTTTTATACTTTTTCTGCTCAAGAATTTTGAATTAGTTGCCATTAAATTACTATATGGAGAAGGATACGAATATGGTCGTATGTTTAAAGCTTATATGGAGAAACTTTCCTGATGATTTTTTTTATGTCCTCACGCTGCATCTGCTTAACATAGAAAAAAACCGTACTAAAACATAGCAAATGGAAATAGGAACGCAATGTCGTTAAGATTTTCATACCTCACGTGGCATTTACCAAAAACTGGAAAATACTGTTAAAATGGAAATGGTAGCCGCATCACATGACTAGAGACAATGTGACCCTTGTCAAAGAAAGAGTCAACGACAATCTAAATTTATTATTATCAAGTATTATCGTAAAATAATTGTCCTCGTACAGAAAAAAAACAGTAGAGCAAATTATTAATTAATTAGAACGCCTTTGGTGAATATTTTCAATTTTAGTGAATAATTAAAAACTTGACTTCAGCCAACGCGGATACAATACCTTAATTCATTTTTATAATACTTAATATTCTTCACATTCAAAATTTTATTTCCTTGTATTACGAGTATATCTGATTTCAAGGAATCTAAAGAAATTAACTAAGTACCATGCTGTCGTGATTCTATACATTAAAAATACCTAGAATTAACTTTTTTTTTACAAAATTTCAATTAGTGTTTTTGTATTTTTGAGGTGTTTTGCTTTTCGAAACGTCGGCACCTGCCAAAAGTCGGTACTGTTGTGACTCAGTACTGATTAGGGAGCTCAGTACTGAAGGATGGTAACCACAATTCATGAACGCAAATAGTTCAAAAATAATTTACCAACACGTATCATATTCATGTGTGTTAAACGATTTATTTCTCATATATACATTCATACCAAAATGTTTTTTTAAGATTCTATTTAATTTGAGAAACTTACAAACGCCTTAATAATGAATTCCTAACATTTTATGGTAAAACATCTTTTTGTGTAAAATTCATTGAAACATTGTATTTCCTCAGTAAGTTTTTTTTTAAGTTTTAAATTTTGAGTGAAGACTTAAAGGGTACTGTATTCATTGCTTTGGGGGAGTACAGTTTAAATGAGTTGGACGTTATGGAATTTTTTCTTTAAAAATAGTTACTGTAATTTAATAGTTTTCAATTAAAATTTTGATTAAATACTCTATTGACATTATTTTAACTTCCTCTTTAGACGTTTTAATTCATTATAAGTGTCGGTTCATATTCAATATTAATTGTGCGAAATATTGAGTAGCAATGGCGCACCCATACCTTACTTCTCCACTACTACTCAAGACTTACTCAAGACCCCCTCCCCCTCTTACCACCTTCCCCTCACACACTCGTTGTGGGTCCTGTCAGATTTGAAAATGTAAAAAAAAATTACATATCTTTTTCCACTCCAACCTAATTATTAATGATTGTACAAAACGACCGTTAAATGTAAATAATTTAAACTTGAGTTTTTTGGTCATGTCGTTTCCGTACATTTCAGGCGACAGCTCTTTTCCGTCTAATATCTACCATCTTCGGGCACTGAATACAAATTCCATTCAACACATACTTCGAAAATGCTTATGGCCTATATCGTTCGAGTTATGTTAACGTCGTCCCAGAAGTAAATAAATAAATTTGTCACAAAAGCTGTTGCAAACTGCGTATGACCACATGGAGGATAATAAAGTTCCTCTCCGGAAACAAGCAATGGATCATCGAAGGAAAATCGAAGATAAACCTGGGCCAGGATGGTCACAAAGTTTAGTTCTCGTAAACTCAAAGTGATTTGTCCTTACACAATCCCCGTCGCCATGGCAACAGCTACTCCGCCGCCCACGAGCGTTTTCCGCTCCTGTCCCCTCACTCTCACGATCTCCAAGTAACAGTTTCGCGGTGCTCAGTTTCTCTGTATTCGGTTGTTTTAATTGGAAATAAAAATAGCATTCGAAGAGCGTCTAGGAGTCCCAGCGCTGGCGCAGATATCGGTCTGCGTACCTAATGAAGTCGCGCTACGTATACGTGTATAGAGATAAACTTCTTTGGAGCTGTCCGCATGCATTCTCCATATCGTGAAATCTCACGATTATATATATGGGTGTGTGTGTATCACTAGATAGAATATTAAATAGCTCATTAAGTAATTTAATTAATTAATTACGACCTTTTGATGGACGAATACCACTGGTTTTGTGCATTCAAGAACACAACGTTTCGGCTCCAGGTTTGAGTCGTTGTCAGGTGCAGCAAATTATAACCAATCAATTGAAAAGCACAAAATACATAGCATTCGTCCATGAAGAGGTCGAAAGTCTTCAATTATTTATCTATCTTGATTATAAAATACTTATATAACTTTTCTTTTATTATTTGCTTATATAATTTAAGTTTGTTTATATAATTTATTTATTCAATTTATTTATCATGATTATGCAAAAGTAGAAAACAGCTGATTGTTAAATAAGGGAAGAAGTCTTTTTATTGTCTGATAAAAATATTGATCTAATATTGTATTCTGGATAAAGGAGGTGGATAGAGGGAAGGTTCGGTTTTCAATTGTCACAGCTATATGAACTGGGACATTGAAGTGAAAAGTTACAATTTTTTTCTGGCTTCGCCGAGAATTGCACTTGGAGTGACTAAGTGGCAGCAAGCATACTTGTTCTTAGGTACCGGAGGCGCATCTAAACTTGAATGTGTCAAAATGGAGATTTCTAACCCACTTCTAGCCGCGCGTGCAATCGTTCGCCTCTGTACTAGCTTACGGGTAGCGCTGAGTAATAGCCGTTTTTACTGCGCCTCAAACTGGAACTAAATGGGTGGTGAAACTCGGGATCCAGTTATTTTCGATCTAATGGCACCCGTGTACGGAATGTTACTGTAACACGCTCTTATGTTGCATACGTAATCCCTGAATGGATTTTGGAAAACGACGCCATTATTTCAGTATTAGTCACCTCAATGGTGGTGAGGGATATGGTTGTCAAAAATTATTTTTTCGAACCAGATACGGATATTTTACATAATTGTTCGAATCGAATAAATAATTAAAGACTTGCGACCTTTAACGTACCAAGACTTCATATTTTGTGATTTAAATTTCATAACATTTCGACTTCGTGTTGAAGTCGTCGTCACGTGGTACAAATTATAACAAAAAACGTAGTAAGAGAACGATTGAACAAAATATTAAACGAAAATATAAATACAAAATACATTTATAAAATAGCAGAAGCTGCACAAAAGTGTTATAAGATTTAATTATTTACTTAATTTGATTATATAATGGACGTTAATTGTAGTAGTATAAAATTTGTTCATTCAATAAAACAGTTATTTTGGCCGTAAGAAGCTATTGATAGTCTAAGAATGGCTAGGCCACGTGTTTGAAATGCCACGTGTTTGAAATGGAAACATTTTTTTTGGCGATCATTGGTAAGCGAGAATCTAAACGCGAAACTCTTCGCAACTCATGATACTTTTCTCGTACTTAAAAAATGAAACCTTTTGTTTTTGCGACACTTGTAAAAACATACATAACCATGAACTAGTTTGTCCGGGACGAACGCGTCGTAGTAGATAAAACTACCAACGTTTCGGCCATCATGCTGTGGCCTTCTTCAGGGCAATGTCAGAGTCGTACATACCTACTAAAGAAAAGAAGACCTACTACTAGTAAGTCGCTGTTGTACTCTGCAGACGCGGTTTGTCCCGGACAAACTAGTTCGTACTGACTCCGGCCGCTGAAACCTACGTTTATATATACGACCATGTCATATCTACGCGAGTTCCAATAGAATGCATGTATCTGAATACTATTTTTGTTTCTGGTAGTCTTACTGTTGCTATATTTTGTTGGTTGTATGGTACCTCTTAATATTATTATTCGGAAAGGAAATAATTTCCAGGGTCATAGTTTAAAAAAAATCAAAATTCTGATCTTAGGCCGTAAGATGTATTACTCTCACTATGTGATGAACGAATATTCTGTGAATCACTCACGTAGTTGACTCAAGTGTCTAGGAATTTCTGGCAATGTCTCAACGTTGCACTCGTTCTGCGTTGAGAAAATTGATTGCCTAACGTTTTGTTATTGGAAAGAAATGTAAACGTCACTGGATGAAAGCTTTTATTACTTGCAGTACTGGTCATACTACCCTACTCAACTCCTTTTCTGCCAGTCCTCACTGGGGAAAGTTGCTCTAGAATTGATCGCTGTGTAGATTGCATATCAAAGTAAAAGGACCGATCCATGCAAAAAATCGATGAGGTAAATCAATGGAATGTGGTGGCTCTAGAAATGAACCATACAACGAATGAAGTACTCATGAACAGGAAAATGACTTTTGTTCACAGGAAAGCTATAACGAAGCGATAGAATATTTCATCTTGATTTGGCGAATTTCTATAAATTTCTTCGAAAACATATATAAAAACTAATTAAGATTCTTTTTAATGCATACTTCAGTATTGAAGATTTTACCATGATTGCCAAAAAATTTATATTTTGAAGCAATCCATTTACCAATTTCTTAGAGTTGGGAACCTTCTTACAACGTCCATAAAATAATGGATTGTTGCACAGAGAAGAATTTTTGCCCTAAATGGAATATTTAGTTTCTGAATTTCGTTTTGCAATATATATCGGTACATTGATTTCGTTATCGGAAGAACATATCTACCTCATCTGTGGAGCACATTGGCCGGAGCACGAAACTTCCAAATGTTGAATTATTGTCGGAACCGAACAATATTGACTATTTTCCTCACATTGTTTTTTCTCTCTTCTGGTAATCATGATTGGCTCGATGTTGTATCCTTGCAGAGGCGGATCTAGACCGTAATCAAGAGGAGGGGGAGGGGGGGGGCTAACCAGGAAGCATTCTTTTTATTAAATTATTGTTTTACCACACAAATATTATAAATATATCCTTTAAATAAAATGCATCAAATGAATAACTAACAATCTGGTATTATGAATAACAATTGTTTATTAAAGTGTTTAATGAGGTATTTTTAATTTTATGAATCGGGTATTATTAATTTTATTAATCAGGTAACACTTTTACAAAGTATGCCATTTATCAACTTCAATTTTATCTGTTAAGAGTTCAGGTCCGATGGGGGGGGGTATAGAAAATTCGTTCAGAAAACATTACTACATCCCGATGTACGATGCGAGGGGCGCGGTGTGCAAAGGCTCGTGATGCTTCAGGAAACTTTGGAATTGCTCTGGAGGCGGAGGACGCAAAAATGCGAGTCTGTACTCATATCGTTCAATATACTAATGTGAAATAATGCATAAATGATTGTTATTGCTGACCCTTCTGTCGATACTTGCCAAAAGAAAACTATCTGAACTAAATCTTGCAATATCCTGGATTCCCTTGAATCTTTGTTGACGTGTAATAGTAAATGGAAAACTCTGTGTCTAGAAGCAACGTCTTCGCTTCGCGAGTTCCCCTCTCCACCGGAGAAAGTAGCAAGTAAATATGGAACATTTTTGCTGCACGCAGGATGCACGATTCGGGCTTGGCCATTGCTAGCCGCAAAAGTTAACGAAACTACAATAATTGAATATTAACAATAACTAATATATCAACAAATTGCATTTACATATTCGTGTGTCTATAATCCAAGTATTACCTGTTCATCATTGTATAATCGGATCAATGAAACGGAATATATCATATTAATAATTCTTTATTTTTTGGCATCGGCTAATTCGACGTACAAATCGTTCTTTTCGTCTGAGGAGCTTTCAGACAATATTTGCAATAAATTCAGAGTAGCAATCGTGGATGCGTTATCCACAGACTAACCTAACCTCAACAATGCCCAGTGCAGTCCCTCCACAGCAAGTTGCCAGAGCAAGTCCGGTTTCTCTCAGAGCGTGGAGAGTGCGCCTAGGTATACAAATGGAACTATCATATTCCGGCACTGGTGTAACTACGGTCATATGGGACAAAATTTTTGCATTCGGGGTGCACCAGTGCACACTCGGAGTAGAAATTGGAAAGCACCATAGTTTTCTTAGCATACTTCGTGTCAGGACATTGTGCGTAAACATAGGGTTTGCCAGTCGTTAATAATATGAAAAGAACATATCCCGTTTGGATATTGTCATGATGTCCGGTGGTATTGACATACCAAAGAAAAGTTATGGGACAAAGCTTTTCCTTTCCTTGTGTCATTCCATAGTCGCGATTAGGCCCACAGTATCCAGAGTTTGCTGGCCCTTGGTATCGAGCGTGGGTGGGCAAGGAGGGCGGCGACGGCGCGTGCACCGCCCCCGCTCCACGACCCTCCCTTCGCCGCCCTTCGTCGAAACCGCGTGCGCCAGGACGTATCGGGGGAGCCACCGCCGCCTCTTCCGCAGCAGCCCTTATCGATCGGGCGCGGAGAAGGGCGCACCGGCGCGACGCGTCGAGGGCATCCACCCCGGCACTGTTGCAGTGCGCACCGACCCTTCGCCGAACCAATCCGCTCACCGGAGATGTAGGGCAATAAGAGGACACAGGAATGACTTCTGCGATGATATGTCAATAAAGTAAAACACTGCTACTAGATCACATTATAAAGGTAAATAAATTTATTGTCAAAAGAGTTACTAACTGAATATACCACGTGGAGGAGAATAAACTCATTTACTCTCCGGAAGCATTCAAGGGACCATCCCATCAATTCCGATCAAAGACTCTAATTTCAGCACACTCCTTAGATAGGAATAAAAAGTTAGCTGTGTTAAAATATCAACAGAGAACCAACAAATTTCTATTTAACGAAACACAAAAAATATAGTTCACAATTGCGTAATATTATCTGACTATAGACAAATTGATATTTACATAAGCGTTGGAGAAATGTTGGTTGACCTAAAATTTTATTTTCGTCCCTCATCTTTATTCCATTGTTTTGGAAAGCATAAATAACTGGTATGTACTTAGTTCATGGAGGAGAAAGAGTAACATATGATGTATAATATTTTAAGCGTGAATTAAAGAATTCCATTTGTTTTTACTCTAGGATTTGAATTTGAATCATCATCTTTCAGAGTTACATGATAATTGTCCATTTCATTTTAAAATTAATGAAATATATTTGCTTTGCTGTTACGTCAATGTTTTAGTGTGCTTGTGTTAATCTTAATATTTTTCTTTTTCAGGTAAGTTCGTCTCGTGCAATATTTTGCTGGATGGTGAGTTAACCTTGGCATACTATCCCGATTTCGTGGTTCAAACTTTTAAGGATTGGTACAGGACACAGTAACAGTCATTTATGGTATTGGATTGTATGGGCGCAAGTGACGCGGAGTGGATCAACACAGGAAAGACATGATCTCGTTGCTTGAATATCTGTAGCTGCTGTACGTGTGCGTGAAATACCTGGCATCTTTGAATACGTACGCCAATCGCTCCTCCGACGCTATCAAGCGTATATCTCTGTTGGTGGATGTAATTTCCAACAGTTATTGTAAACATAGCACTTGTGAACGACGCTTTCAATATATCTTTCCTTTCATCTCTTGTTTCTTGTGCTTGCGCCCATACATTCCTATACAATAAATGATTGTTACAGTGTCCTGTACTAACCCTTGAAGTTTGTACCACGAAATCGGGATCATTCTGTATTGGACCTACCATCTAGCCAAACCAGACCTCCGGTTCGGCTAGTACCCACTGTACCCAATCCCAGATCCCTGGGCAGCGGATCAGACCGTGCGACGAAGGACGGAGGCCAATTCGTTGAGAAACCTCGAAAACGGTAACTTGTTACAGTGTCCTGTACCACCCATAAGTTTGTACTATGAATTCGGGATCATTCTGTATAATCACTTAATCGAAGTTGTTATGAAATTGTTTCACAAGTACAACACACCTCCCGCAACGTCAGATAGGTACCGAGGCAGACAGGTCTACATTCAGCATCCGTTCTGAGAAATCTAAGGGTCCAGGAAGTTATTGGAATCTTATCGATGTGTTGCTTTACTCTCCTTAAATACTTGGGAGGGATGTTAATCGACTACGTTCTATTACAAAAAATGTAGGTTTTTAAAAAAACAATGTTTGATATTGAATGCGTCGAGTAATAATAAGCGCGAAGAATATGTCTTTATTAGACATATCGATAAAGTTACAAACACAGGAATCTTTACTCTCCCTTAGCACTTTTTAAGTAGTCTTCAGTAGGTTTGTTTATCTTTAAATTCATGAAAGAATGATCAACNATTTTTTTAAAAACTATGTTTGATATTGATTGCGTCGAGTAATAATAAGCGCGAAGAATATGTCTTTATTAGACATATCGATAAAGTTACGAACACAGGAATCTTTACTCTCCCTTAGCACTTTTTAAGTAGTCTTCAGTAGGTTTGTTTATCTTTAAATTCATGAAAGAATGATCAACCTTGACAAAATTTAGTGATAAATAATTTATAATAATGGTGTCGGGATCTATAGCTCTTTCGTAAATTTAACCGCAAAAAAGTTGTGAGGTAAAATTAAACAATTTGATGTGACGTACTTTGAAACTCTTTTGTTGCAAATGTAAATTTTTAGAAATTAAACGCGTTTATGACTACTTTATTAGATTTCGTTTTTTTAAACTAATTTCTCAAAATAACCGAGAAATAGTACAGTACAGTATTGAAGGTAATTAGTTTTATTCTAATTTGATTCAAACGTAAATTAATTAATTGGATACTATACCAGATATTTTAGGGTATACACCTGCAAGTTGTCGAATAAATATTTAGTGAGCGCCGTAACCTATTTTTTGTCCAATGTATTTTGCTTCACATTAATCTTGAAATTATAATTATGTGCTAATTCACGATATGTGTTAGTACTTTATTCCCCAGTTTAATTTTGATAATGTCAGAGTGGGTTATAAAAATTTGGAAAAAATTTGCTGTTGAAAATAGAGAGGAAAATACTGTTCATTACAAACCATTTGTCTTTGGAGTGTTGAATCTGAACATTCATGTCGTTCTTCCCTTGATTTTAGAGAACAAGAATCTAGGTCTATTATGCTGGAACAACCTTTATAACACAATCAAATAAAACTAGTGCGAATATTTAGTACCATTTGATTACTCTTTAATTAGCCAGAAATAAAATTTTTTAAAAAAACGAATTACGTCTGCTTTCTTCTGCTTATGTTGACATATGTTTTTATACTTGTATCTCTTGCCATATTTTTGCTTCAACAGGTTGGAAAATCAGTTTTTATATGGATCTTAGGAATGGTGGTATGATTGCATTAGTTAAAATTTGTTTATAAATGTTTTCACAATATTAGTTTTTTTAATTAATGTGGGAAATAATTTAAATTCTTTATAAGTTTTAATTAAATTTCCATTAGAATTGTGTTAATATGCGCATTTTCTCAGTTTCAAACTTGATTGTTTATTTGGATTTTTTAAATTGTAAGTCATGTATTTGGAATGTTGCGAAAATTTAACAATAAATAACATGTTTATTAATGATTATATTTGTTCAAAATGCTTTTTGTAATGTATGAATGTATTGTTTGAAAACATTGTGCGTTTTTGATTTTTTTTGCGCATGAAGTATTAGTTTATACAGTTTTTAATTAATTAAATAAATAATTTTAATGACAAATTATTTTATTACTCGAATGTTATTATATTTTGTGTTAATATTCTTTGGTTTTGTTAGATTTAGACACGTTTTAACTATGTGGCTATATTTTTATTTTTCACTGGTATGTAAAGAAAAAAGTGTTTAAGTAATTGTTATTGATTAAAATTTGGTATAATTTTTGCGTCATTTAGTAGCAATTAATTCAAATGTAATTTTCAGCTTGATGGATTATTTTTAATAAGCGTATTATTAAATGGTTGTGTCATCTTAAGAAGAAAGCTGACACGAGTTTTTTTTCCTTCGAAAATTGGACATAGGTATAAATTTTATTTATGGGAAAATAAAGAGTAATTAAATGGTACCAAATATTGGCACTAGTTTTATTTGTTTGTGTTATAGCGTAATAGACCTCAAGAATTTTTATCGATCCCCCTCCCTCCCACCGTAGCTTAGCTAGTGTTGGAATACATCGTATGTCGTAGCACTAGCGCTGTTTTAACGTAGCATTGATCAATAAACGGAATACCCGTGTGCAACGTTCGCGGTTAGAAATCTTGAACGATCGTGAGCAGTAAAGTAATATTTTCCCCAACTCTTTTAGGTGTTACGCTGTGTCCCCGAAGCAGCTAATGCTGTTAGAAGTCCTCTATTCCAGAAGCAATTCTGACACGTCATTTTAGGTGTTCCTGTAGTTATAGTTCTTCAAAGTCGTCAATTACTTTCCTTTGAAACAAAAGATGATGTGGAAGAGGAACTAAGAAGACAAATGCATATTCGATTATATACAAAGAAACTCGTAATTGTCGGTGCGTAGTACTGAAAGTGCCGTGTTCAAAGCCCGGTCCCATCTCATTAAATTTAACATCGTACTAAGTAATTTGTTTGGAAATTTCTGTGCAGAGAGTTATGTTACAATTTGGTTTCCTTGGACCCTAGTACTACATATACTAGCACATATCCAGGGGATGATTGAAGTTCAGTGCTTGATCTACTTCTTTCACGGCCTTTCACATTTTCAGTGAAGAATAAAAGAAACATTCGCAATTGGAATTAGGTGTGAAGAGAAGAAGTTTTAAGACCCCTTAAGCCTCCCATCCCTCTGTACATGCCTCTAACACTACACACAAAGTCCTGCTGGTGAATGAAATGCGTATCATTTTATAAACCACGATTTTATTCAGAACGTGAAAGAATGAAAAGGGACTGAAGGAATAATACGTTTTGATCAGTTGTGGATCTTTGGGGGGAGGGCACCCATTGGACCTGAACTCTTAACAGATAAAATTGATGTTGATAAACGGCATAATTTGTAAAAGTGTTTCCAGATAATTAATTGTTTTTAGTTATAATTGTTATTGTTATTAATAATATAATTGTTATTAATAATATAATTGTTATTAATGATACAATTGTTATTAATGATACAATTGTTATTAATGATATAATTGTTAGTTATTAATAATAGCAAATTGTTAATAATTTATTTGATGCATTTTATTTAATGGTAATATTTATGAAATTTGTGTCGTAAAACCATAACTTTTAAACAAAAATGCTCCCTGGTTAGCCTCCCCCTTGATTACGGTCTAGATCCGCCTCTGGTTTTGATATCCGGATAATATCCCTGAATTCATTGGAAGAGGAAAATTTCCGGCTGTAAAATCCATTTGAAGAGGAGAGACAGGGAATCACAACTCTCGCTTCACAGTGTCGTTTCGCTCCAATATTGAAATCATAAATAGTCTTTCATTCTCATCACAATAGTGCTTTTCTGTTCTCTGGTTGTTGTAATTCCCGTTGGTAGAACATTAACATATTTTCATTCATTGGTACTGTTCTGAAATTATTCGTTAGTTTAACATGACGTCAACCTAGATGTTGCGCCACACCTATTTGTAGAGGTGTGTGTTTACAAGGAATGTACAAACGTTATGTAGTATAAGGTCTTCATTTTGTTGGCTCCTATAAGTTTAATGGGATCGTATTAACCAGTGGTATATTTCAAAAAACATTTTTAAAAAACATTACAACTTGTGAAGTGTCTTTTTCTTTTCCTTGACTTTTGCCATACATTTGCTATTTTTCGATGCTTTGGTCTTCGTTATTGCCTTTACGCATTTGAAGAGGAGTCCGTTTGACTCTCATTTTTATAAAACTCTCACATTAAAAAGGTTTTTGATTCCTTATTATATATATATATATATATATATATATATATATATATATATATATATATATATATATATATATATATATAATAAATTTATNGCACGAAGTATTTCTTTTCTCTAATCTTTACAATATGCTGTTTTATTAAATTAATGTATTGGCACTTGGAAGGCCTTCTGATTCAGATTGGTTATTCATCGTACAGTCTTCTACGAAAATCGTTAATTTGAATGTTTAGTTGATGAGACAAAATAGTTTATTGAGAAAATAAATTCTTGTGTTTTGTCAATACATTTGTTACGTAGGCGGACGTTTCGACTGCGAAACTATCTTCCTTGGGGCTTAGTTGATCAACAAAATTCTTGTTATCTAACTACATCTCCATCACCATATGCAAAAACAAAAACACCATCTACCATTTTATGACTCACCAGAACTAAAAGGGAGAACTAAAAACGTCAGCCTAGTTAATAAATGTATTAGGAAAACGCAAGAATTAATTTTTTTCATTTCATCATAATGGGAAATTACATCCCGATCATTAAAATTGTTAAATTTATTTTCATTCTTCACTACCCGTGCACTTGAAAGTTAATATTCTTAATTGGGCTGAGATGTATAGGATGTTCGTCAATCGTCCTATTAACCCATTCACTGGCTGTATTACGCTGAACGAGCGATAAAAGTACTTGACGGCAACGTTGTCTCGGTCATTCCCAGAAGTATTGCAGCTCTGCTTTCTCCTGCTGTGTACATCTCCGCGATGTGTACTGAAAATACACATCTTCCTTCCGATTAAATACTATCGCGGAATATTTGTGAGAGTCCTTAATTGCCACCAAGGTAATTCTGGTGTGTGTGGGAGGACCTAAACATGATTTTTTATTTCATCAGTGACTTATCCCAAGCGGTACTATCATAGGACATCTAACGACAGTCGGAGAGACAATCACTCTGAGAAAAAAACAGAAAAGGTTGCATGAAGAAATAAAATGACCTTACTTTATAGCAGACAAGTTTATTAAAATATTTAAACAATTAAAAAACTTTAGTCTGTAAACCTCACTGTGTACGTCAATAACAATAAAAATTTACTCAATGGAGTCCAATAAACTTACATTGTAGTTCTAAAACTTTTTGAAAATTCTTTGCGTGAAAATTTGTTACAACTTACAAAATCACTACGTTTTGTGTGGTGTTGTGTGTAGGTGCCACCTGATGATGTGCCTAAACACGTGCACTATGAGGTTTACAGACTAAGTGTGTTTTTTAAATTTTTTCTTAGATATTTTAATAAACTTATCTGCTATAAAATAAATAAATTTTATTTCATTCTACTACTATTATTGCAGTTGTAAAGAACAATATTGGTATCAGAAAATAGTTGCAACCAAACAATTTTTTTCCGTCCCCACCGGGAATTGAACCCGGGACGCCTTGGTGATGTGCAAGAACGCAACCACCTGAGCCACCAGAGAGGCTTGTCTGATGAGGATGTATGCTACTGTGGGGAGAAAACAATCCATTCAGACCATATGCTTTGGGATTACTTGTTATTTGTAGAGAAAAGAGGATTTCAGAACAAATTACGGATTTCAGAAATGTAAAGTTCACTGTTTTAAAGAGAGTTAGATTGAAAGTGGAGATCAAACGCTTGATTTGATAAATGAGTACACATAGTAGCGGGAATTGGAAATCAAAAGGGGGTGGGAGGCAAAAAAATTGATAATTTTCATTAACATGACATGTTTTGCATATTTCTACCAAGTATGATTTAAGTAATGAAATAAATCAAAGGAAACACAATTGGTGATAGCCCAATAGAGGATGGTGTAATTCTTTGTAATTCCCAGTTTTAGACTGTTAAAATGAAATGTTTATCTTTCCTTAAAAGACCCATCCTCCCAATTGTTCCCCCCTCCCAATCACCGCCACTGAGTAAACATTAGATACAAACAATAAAGAATGTTTCGACAGATAAGTTTTTGGAAATTGACCCTCATTGAGATGAAGTTGAATACGAGGGATTCCGCTGGCAATATGAGTAGAAGCAGCAGAAAATGGAAAAATAAATAAAATAATGACAAAGAGGTCAGAATCAAATTTTCACAATATCAATCATTTTTGCCGCGTAGGAAACGCGGAACTGCGTCTAACCACATGAAAAGCGTTCTCGTTTTTTATGAAGTCAGTGTATCATATTCGTAGTAAGCTCTAATGAGAATTAGAGAATTAAAATGAATCCGATTTCATTACAGACAAAAAAGTATGATTTTGTTTGTATTTCTTGGAACAAAGCTTTAAATGTCAATAAAGGACTTGTGAAATTCTCATTAATTTGATAGTTGTGAAAAACTTAAAATTGCTTGTTTTAATATTACTGGATACCAATGTTGTTTCACGACTTCTGTTCTGAATGTAGTTCACCTGAAGTTTCGCATTAGAGACGAAACGTATTGTTATTTAATGTGTTATGAATCAATTGTTTTTAGTAAATTGTAACATGTGTATTTTATTTTATTAATTTGAGTCAAAATTAAATTGACTATTAAAAACTCAGGTTTAAACCAATGTGTTGTGACGAAAAAATTGAAGTTCAACTCAGCCATTATGTTAAAAGTATAAATCTTCTCTTTAAAAAACTGAAGTTAATTTAAACACATAGGGGTTTCAGAGAAACTCACTGCGATACTTGACCAGTGTTTTAAGAGAGGAAGCAAACATATTTTGGCTGGAAATTCTCATCAATACTCATGAAATTGTAAAATGTTAAATGAAATTCATTGTAACTGCGAACTGATTAGCTCACCGTGACATTATTCAAACTGGGAATACATTGGGAATGGTGTTAATTGTATGATTAAATCGTACAAATACCAGTTGAATTATAAATGATGTATTCAAATTATGTAACATTTTACTCCTCAACTGGTTTAGGCAATTGTATAGATGTAGTCAGTGGTGGATCGAGACCGTAACCGAGCATTTTGTTTTAAAATTATGATTTTACGACACAAATTTTATAAATATTACCTTTAAATAAAATGCATCAAATAAATAATTAACAAGTAACAATCTGGTATTGTTAATAACAATAACAATTTTTTATTAGTTAATAATATGGTATTATTAATTATTAATATATTATTAATAATAATTATTATATTATTGAAAACAATTATAACTAATAACAATTATTATCCTGGTAACTCTTTCACAAAATGTTCATTTATCAACTTTAATTTATCTGTTAGGAGTTCAGGTTCAATAGGGGAGGGGGCTGTAGCCCCCTTAGCTCCCCCACCCCAATAGACCTGCCACTGATTGTAGTCTGTAAAATAAACTGTCTGAGTACGTCCCTCACTCTGTCACCACTTCTTCGTTCCGAGATATCTTGACGCAGAAATGCTCCCTAACACATCTTTCACTCACACCAACATCCTTACCCTTGGCGGCTGAAACTAAAGGACAATAAATTAGTTTAATTTTGGATTCTGTATAAAATGATATCAAACCATTTTCAAGTATTGTATATCGATGTTGACAACAGCAGTGTAATAATCTCGGTTCGAAATAAAAGGCCAGCGATTGCTTGAAAATGATGGTTGACCTCGCCTTAGATCTGAGTAAAAATGGTTGGAGACACAAGGCATCTCATCAGAGAATCCTATAATCTGTGCTCTGTTGGAGCCTGGTAGGATGCTGTGTCAATTTGTTTGTGCGTGAAACCAATCTTACAGCATGGAAGACCTGATAATCTCATCCGAAATTGTAAAATTCTAGTCCTAAGTTTAAAAAAGACTAAAGATAAATTATTTTCGATTGTATCACAGATATCATACCAATTAATGTATACAGGAACGCTTTATAAATCTAGACAGACTTAAATGTTTCTATGATAACAATTTCCATTTTAACAATAATTTTAGTAATTTTTGTGGCTTTAATCAGGTTTTGTGTGTTAGTAATATTTTTCTCCTAACTCGTATCTGGAGAAAGCATTGAACTATAAAGCTGGTTCGTTCCAGTTATCTCGGACGAAATAGTCCTTGCTTCACGAGAGTGAATTACTTTCCATGGGCTCGAAACGATTTCTCGGCTGATGATCTAAATGTAATAATATCTGTAAATGTACAATCTATTTCCAAAACTACAAATCTAATATACTGAAGTGGATATGAATAGTGGTAGTGAAATTCTGGAGTTATTACTTGTCCTTTTAATTTAATTTATTAGATGTAAACCAATTATATGTCCATGTAATGTCACTGTTTACAAAACGAGAGAATTAAAAAATAATCGTAAGATAGTTATTTTGTATACGTGTATTATGCCCGTGAAGTCTCTTTTTGCTTAATGGGACATTTAATTTTGAGGAGTGGATTTAGTGTTATATTAATCACATTTGAACACGTTAAAGAATTTCTTTTACTGTCTTTTCAGAATCTGTTAACATTTATGAGTGATGTCAGTTTCTGGTGTACAGTTTACTCTTTAACAATAATAACTCCTCCTCATCACTATGTATCTTAATTACAAACAATCATTACAAATGCAGAATTATTGGTTCACAATTCTCTTTAATTACATTTGATTACTACTACATTGCCAACGTTTCGAGGTTGGTTGACCTCTTCATCAAGGCTTGGATTGAATGAAGATGATTAATAAACCAGATATTTATTTCAGTTACATATCACATTAAAATTTAAAATATTTTGGAAGGTTGTAGTTCAACCTTCTCTGTCAAGCAGTTCATTTCAGATTCGTGAAGTTCTCTCTCTATGAAACATACGAGGAAGATGAGAAGCCCAGAACTTCGAGAGCTAAGAGTCTTCTGAAAATTGAATAATATTCCTATAATTTAATTACGCACGTATGTAATGTATTGCATGTATAAATGTTTACAGTTATGGATATTGTGAAAACAGCTAACACCGAGTAGTTTACGGCGGAGCGGCTGCATCCAATATGCACTCAACTTGAATGGGCTGTAACACTATGACTAGAGCTTAAACAGTTCTTTTGACGAAGAAATTATCTCTAAGAGAGAATATTTGAAGTAAATTTAATGAAATATATCTTTGTGCCGGTCACTATCCTCTAAAGGTGGATTATTTCAGACTTATATTCAAGAAAAAAGAAAAGTTGTCTTTTGAGGTCCATTCCCAAATTGTAATGGAAATTTACAGTTGATCGTCGAACAAAAGAACCGGAAAGACTTAATTCGTAGGTAATTTACTGTACTTATTTTTTTTTTTTTTGCATATGCAGATTTTTCCCTCGAAGCGTGAGCGTTGCGAACCGTAAACAAAAACCTAAAAAAAAACTTCGAAGTTTTTCGAATATTCAAAGCACACAAGCTCAACGAGGTGGCAAAATTGAAATTCGGATTCATCACCTCCAAAAACATAAGGAACAATTATATACTACCTTATGACTGCACTAATAACTTAATAGAAATTGTCGTAACAGAACCACGAACAGATTTTATTGTTGAAGTCGGACGTTCGATGTAAATTTTCACGTTACTTCACGAAACTCCGGTTGTTACGTCGTTTGTTACATCGACGTGCTGATGTTATTGAACAGGAGATAAGAGGTTATGAATATTGAAGATATGTATATTGTGGGAATTATAATTCCACATTTTATTGTCTATGGTGTGAGGAATTTTCATTTTCATTTTTTAATCTATGCATAAACCACTGAAAAAAAAGCATACAAAGCAAACTAAATGGTGATTAGACGAATATTCGCATTTTGAAGTACTTTCATGAATATATACGTTTCGTAGAACTTAATTTTTAATGTGATAAAGAAAACGTAGAATATTAAGAGTACTTTAAAGTAACCTGAACACTAAACCCTGTCATTTTCATTCAAAATCCGCATTACTGCAGTTAACTGTAATGTATAAAAATATACAAAAAAATATGTTGGCCACTTTTGTTGCCTTTTAAATGAAAAAAGAAGTTCCCTTAAAATCTCGAAATTTTATGAAGGGATGGTTCATAAATTGGCGTCACGGTCTTGGGGAGGGAGGGGACTGTTGACGAAAGCGTGACATTACTTTTTGGTATATCATAAAGATTTAAAATTATGTTAATTGAGGCAAATTTTTCTACAATGAAAAAAAAAAAAAGTCTTAAAATCACGTATGCACAATTCTTCCGTGCGATACCATCGACCTCTATAATCCACTTATACTTTCTCCTTATAATTACTGTTTTCCATTTGTTGTTATGTGAGAGGGCAGGTCGGTTTGTGACGTCACGTTAAGGAGGGATTTGGTCAAACATGACGAAGCGTGACACAGAGGGTTCGGGAGAGGGGGGGAGGTAAAAATCTTCAAAGATCGCGTGACGTAATTGATGAACGATACCAAATACCCAAGTACCGTTCAAATCTTGAAATTTTATTCTTCAAAATGACTTCAAAGCAATTTTCAGGAATGATGACTTGAATGAATTTCATTCATTGTATTGCAGTCTGCAAAATGCAAAACAATGACGTCTCGGCTGAATCACTTTACAAACGCAGGAGTCTCTATCCATTGTTATATAAATAATTAAAAACTTACGACCAGTAGTGGAAATACCCATTGTTCTTTTTTAGCACCCTGTCTTTCGTTCCGTGTTGAGGATTCTCATCTCAGACGAAGGAGCAATGTTTACGTAGCGAGATCTTTTCTAGTGAACGTTGCACTGCGCATGTGTGGTCGATACGCGATCCGAGTCCCCGCCCCCGACATCTACGCAGCGACTTGGCATCTTCGCTACATCGTCACTCTTCTCCTCTCCCGCTTCGCTATCTCCACTCCAGACGCTCGTCTCACGCTCCGGAACAGTGGTGTCCAATAATAATGCTCTGGAACCGTAGCCGTTATAAGGTGGGGGTGGATCTGTGCCAAAAAGTTTCAATATACTAGTTACAATATATTTTTATAATAACATCCCTCATTCTGACGTATACGTATGTTCCTTATATATTTTAGTATAATGTCTTTAGACCAGTGTCGAATTATGGTGTCCAGTTCTGTGTGCTTCAATACTTCAATTTACTAGTTACAAAATATTTTTATTGCTATATCTCCCATTCTTGTGAACTGGTGTTTACTACAGTGTTAAAGGGCCAAGTGCATAGATAATTTGGAAACGGGGTATAATATCTAGAATATCAAACTGTTTTGTAAAATATTAACTTGTGTAACATCATTATAATAAAACTACGAGCACCTCGTTTTGTTGTACTCTTTTTAAGGTGTTTAATATACCTATAATGTGTTAAATATTAGCTCAGCGTGCAGGCATGAACCCATGAAGACGTGTGCAATCACATTTTTTATGTATAACATTGTAGTATTTATACATAAAAAATGTGATTGCACACGTCTTCATGGGTTCATGCCTGCACGCTGAGCTAATATTTAACACATTATAGGTATATTAAACACCTTAAAAAGAGTACAACAAAACGAGGTGCTCGTAGTTTTATTATAATGATGTTACACAAGTTAATATTTTACAAAACAGTTTGATATTCTAGATATTATACCCCGTTTCCAAATTATCTATGCACTTGGCCCTTTAACACTGTAGTAAACACCAGTTCACAAGAATGGGAGATATAGCAATAAAAAATGTAGTATTTATAATCGTTTTATTTAAACCTTAAATACAGAACTTACAGATATCGATCAAAGATGGCAGCACTCTTCATGTAAAACGTCCAAGTTAAATGCAGTCAGCTGCGACTGACCTAGAGTGAGGTTATGTCTGGCAGCGACTTATAAAAGTTAGTTTAGTGGCAAGTTTCTGTAGTATGTGTTATATTAATGTCTAGAAGTTATGTTTACTGAAGATGAATTATAGATTAAAAATAAAAAATTCATAAAATATGGCACTCGAATGTCGAGAGCATGGATTTGCTCGTTAAAATTATTTGTTCTAAAATTAGTGAAATTTTAAATGTTTATAACTATCACAGTCTTTACGAGCGTCAGAAATTCCCTGGACTGGTCGTTCGTGGCTCGTGAGCCGTCTTTTGGAGAGCATTGCTGTATGAGCATCGTCTTCTCATCACCGTGGAACCATCAGAACGGGATGGCCATCAACACTCCCTCATAACATCAGAGAACTTTCTGCGATCTCTTCAGAGCCCCAAATATACCACCTTCAGTCGCTCACCTCTTCAAGAGGAGCAGTTTACGTAAATGAGAACTAATTATTTTACTCTACCCCAAAGCAGAGGTTTCTAATTTATTTACTTCTAAATAAAATTCAATTATGAGTTCATAGTAAAAAGGAAAATAAATTGCAGAATCAAGGTAAGAAACTTGAAAAGTTCCTCTACGAAATATTTTTTAATTTAGATTAATCAATTATAAACCTTAAACCAATTAATAATTTAATAAGCTCGAGTTGGAAGGAAGAGAAATTGGGAATAATTATAATTTTTTGGATCATTTTAAATTATTTTATGATTTGTTTGTTATGCAACAGGCAATAGACCAATTACAATAGTACAGTAATTGATGATCAAAATTATTGATAACAAATTACGAAACTGGGATAAGCTCAGCAGTCATCAATATACCCAGCAGTGACAGCAAAAACCTACAAAGAAATGTCACAATAAAACCATCGTAGAACAGAATATACTATCTTACTAGTATTTTATTTAACATAAAGTAGTAAAAAAATTCAATAATATTACATAATAAATATATCACGAATGCATGATATAATGCAAATATAATAATTACTTGGAATAATACTATTATTATAATTTCAACTCGGGTAACTTTGTGTAACTGAAATCAATTATTCGTTAATGACTTCCTTCTTTTTCCTCCCGCGCCACCGAGACGAGTATTTGCGTAACGATGCAGGGATGCGGTACTTGGGATGGCGTCACGTCTATTTACGGTACTGTGACATTGATTCGAATGCAAAGAGCAGACTCCGCAGCTTTGCTCACCCCTACCGCGTGCCATTACATCTTCTAACTAATTTCTCCAACTCTTCTCACCTGACAATTTAACTGCACCACCTCGTTCTCGTTATGAATTTGCGTCATCTCCCATTAGTCTCATCGACTGGATTATCCAGTTTTCTCCCCTTTCTTTTCAATCCTCTTCTCTCTATCAACATCGCGTATTCCTTTAGTGCCGTTCTTTTTCTCCTTCCTCGTTTGTAATTCTTCGTGCTCCCTGATCTCTTCGCTGTGGTGGATCCAGGAAGGGGGGGGGGTAATGGGTTGATCGCCGACCCCTCCTCAGGAATTTGCTTTGACTTTGTAAAATACTTAAAGGATTCAACTCGTTAAAAAATTTTAAATTTGACTTACGATATTTAGAACCCTGTTCCTAGTTAATATAACTGGGATTTACATTACTTGTCACTACTGATTCTTTCCATTGCTTTTCGTCCCATGTGGTGAAGGATTTTTATACGCAGCGCAATATTATTGTATACAGAAGTGCCTTTCAAACGAACCACGCAAATACAAGTACTAGACTGAAAACAAAATAAATACTTCCGCTGACATATATTTTATTTCCAGTATTAATAAAACCGGTGATTCCTCGGAAGACGAAACTTACGGGGGGAATGTTGCAATTTTCCCCTAATTCCATCACAGTCCGTTCTCCATTGCGGTGTGAATTATCCTCTGCTGTGTCTGTGCGAGATACCCCCACCGCATTATCATCAAACGACTCTATCACCCCGATTCCACGGGAACTTGGTTGACTTCATCCTAAAGGTCTTCCCTGGATCCTGTTACACGTCGGATTACGCTCGCATGCAATAGCAACCCTGAAAACTTTGCTTGATTCTTTTTTCTACTCCCTCCCCCGGCGGAGGCTAAAATTCGTGAAATGTACTATGGTATATAATTATGAGCAGGGTTAGGATTTGCAAGTGCAAATTTCATATGCGGAAAAGGTGGTAAAATAAGGTTAAAATAGGACAAATAGGTGCTGTTTAACTCAACTAATTCAGTCTTTTTCATATTCTAGTTTATTGAGTAGAAAACAAGTAAAAAAATAATCACTGATCACACGAAGGTAAAAGGAGGAAGCTGTTGTACTCCAAGATATTAAGTATCTCTAAATTTAAAAAAATGTTTCTATTAGAAGATGAACGTCTTTGTGTCCGCTAATAGAGCTGTAGATGAATAAAAAAGTTTGCATAACCTGCAATATTTTCCATGGTCGCAGATGTGCTTTCAGTCACGTGTTTTCTGGAAGTAGGTACCCTTATTATTGACATGTTAGTTGCAAGCTGTAGAGACAATACTTGAAAGTTTCGTGAATATTTGAAGAAACCATGTATAAATAGAAAGAAAATTCCCCTAGAGGGTTATTGGTAAAGGGGAAAAGAGCGAATTATGGTTAAAGTCTGGGGGGAAAGGGATAAAGGTACGCAAAAAAAGGGGGTGAAGGAAAGGTGCCCAGAAATGCATCCTTTCTCATCTGTGGTACCTTTCCGAAGCGCTTCAATTTACAATAAGAACGAAAGTGTGTACCTACAAATCCTAACCCTGATTCTGAGATGTTTCTGAAAGAGAGAAAGAAGATGTAAAGTATGAGCATCGAAATTGTGATATATTTTGCTTTCAGGGAGGGGGATAATGTGCAACTTGTGAAAGTAAAGAACAGAAAGTACGGAAGGAGTGAACAAAATACTCTCTCCCTATGAAGAAATTGAGAAAATACGCAGTGGCAAGCATGGAATTTATTTAAAAGTTAAAATGATCTGTGATGACATTCAGTGGCGGATCTAGACCGTAGTCAAGGGGACGTGGGAAGGACCTGGGGAACAATTCTACTTGAAAATCATAGTTTTACAAAAAATTGTATAAATATTTTCTTTTAAATAAAATACATAATCAACAATTAACAATATTAAATAGAAAAATTTATTAATTGTAGCAAATAATGCCTTTTGTGTATTGAGAGTTCAGGTCCAAATCCGCCACTCGTGACATTGTTATGCTACACGCTCAGTGAATCTGGGTAGGGTTATTGGAAAGGATTTCTTTTATCTATCCTAAAGCCAAACTGCTTAAATTTGTTCTCTTTTGTGCATACATAACATTTTTCATATATGCTCTGTATTATTTTCCTTAATTCCTCTTTTCCCCCTTCTATTTTTTGTCTTAAAAAAAAATTTTTTTTTCACTTAAACCGAAGTTTTATTTTGGTTGAAATTTTTTTTTTTCCTCTGATATAAATAATTCACTGAAAATAAAGTAATATGTGTACTCAACCTTGGCATGGTTGTGTATACTTAATTCTGTAGTCTCATCCTTGCGCGGGGTTTTCTCCGCTTTCCCTTCGGATAGATGCGGATTTTTTATATAGGTTCTTCAGGTTCTTGCCTATTGGCGGCATCTATTAAAATAAAAGTGTCGAATTTAGCGTTGTTTTAATACTTACGACTTATAAACAGTATTTTCCGAATAATCTAGTTTGATGATAATAAGTACTGGTGAAGTAAATTTTTTGCGTTTTATTAATACAGATTTGTTGGTATATTGGTAATATTACGACACGTATTATTCTCCTCTTAGGAGTGTGCTGAAATGTTAAATCCGTCTGTGCCTTAGGGTCCTTGATAGAAATTGATGGAATGGTCCCTTGCTTGCTTCCGGTGAGTAAATTAGTTTCCACGTGGTCATACGCAGTTTGTAACTGCTTTTCTGACAATAAATTTATTATAATTATTTTATTATCATTTGAGTACTAACCGTGGCATGTGAGTTGTGTTTTCGGAAATCATGTATTATTTCGAACATTCTCCATATTTTAAGTTTTTGGCACTTACAATTNTGTCCTCTTAAAATGATGATCCAGAACGTAAAATATCACGTAGCGTAACACGTGTCGAAGAGCTCGTGTGTCCACCTGTTATCAGCTTCAAGGACTCGTTGCCTCAACACAATGCAAAAGAAGTTGTGTCCAACAAAACATAATATCGTGTAGTGACGCGTCGCGTTCGTGACACACATATCTTATTCCATTTTCTTTTGTGGACGTGTGCTATAGTCGTTATTGATAAACCTTGTACACGGGCTCCATTTTTATTATGTAGTTACGAACTTTCTTATCCTTCTTATCCTTTTTCGGTTGGATCGTTGGAACGCGTTACCTCATTTCCCATTCATTGCATTTAAGGTAGTATGAACGTCTAGGAGATACCGGTTAACTGCAGTTTTATTTGTTCGATCAAGAATAAAGATATGCTCCTTGTTTTGAAGTAAATTGCAGTTGAAGTTACATCGGCTCGTACGGAGTCAACTTTCAAAATGGCTAATTTTTACAAGTTGTGGGTTATTTAGCCGGTGAATTGAACGAAAAAAACGTCAAGCATTTCGAGAATTTATTCTAGAAAAGAGCACCCCAAAAATCAACAATATTTGCAGAAAAATACGTGAAAACATAGATGTGACCGCCATTATTCAGTTTGCAGCGTGAGGCATTGATTCTGTTCGGTTTGATGACAACGACGAGTTTTATGAAATATCATTATTTTTTCATGAAATAAAAATAACATGTTGTTGAATAAAGTTGTAAGAGGTCTTATGCAGAGAGTCCTTGTAAGGACTATTTTTAAATAAATTCTTACGTAAATGTAACTGATGTTGGTATAAAGAACTATTGCCCATTTTAAAATTTAGTGTAGAAAGAACCAGAACCGAAATTTCCCTTGCCTTTCCGGACAATTGATAAAATTATTCCAGAAAACAGCCGCACAACTGGAAACTAAAGACTATCAAATACGGTGTTTCTATTTAAATTGTATAATTAATTGGAAAATTCTGAGAAAATTTCTTACACAGTAAACTCTACTTCCGACACATTCGTGTTTTAAAAGTCAGTCTGTTTTTTTAAATAAGTATTTTCTCCATGAGATGTAAAAATTATCAGTTCCTGGATTTATTTCATCTAAGTGGTCGGTGTTACAAGTATGTTACAAGTAGGTATTATATTCGCGTTGACTGAAATCAAGTTAATCATGTTACGTCGAATGAAAATGGGAGACGGGACCGGGATTCGAACCCGGGACCTTGAGCTTTACGCGCTCATGCGCCTACCGACTGCGCCATCCCGTTCACCTGTCGGGCCCGTACTTCCTAAGGGAGTCGCCTCAGATGAGGAGTTTAGTCTCTACGAGACCACCTCAGAGGTCTTTGGGTTTCACAAGTTGAATGAGAATGGTAGACGGGCCCGAGAGGTGAACGGGATGGCGCAGTCGGTAGGCACATGAGCGCGTAAAGCTCAAGGTCCCGGGTTCGAATCCCGGTCCCGTCTCCCATTTTCATTCGACGTAACATGATTAATCTGTTACCTGGCGGTGAGGTTCACCGCAATCTAGGAGATTTCTATGAAATCAACTATTCTCGAAACCTGGAAATATTTACTAAAGGAATTGGAATTAATTAATAATTCTCTCTACTTATTTTGACTGTTGGAAGAGCACAGTTATTTTGGAATTTTTAAACTTGATAATAAATTAGTCTGTCGTTTGACTCTTTCTTTGCCAAGGATCTCATTGTCTTCAGTCATGTGATGCGGCTGTCATTTCTTTTAGAATCGCATTTTCCGCAGTTTTTGGTGAATTATTCTTGTAAATGGCCCGTAAAGTATGAAAATCTTAACGTCATTGCTTTCCTTTTTCCACATGGTATGTTTTAGTAGGTTTTAGTTTGCTATGTTAAGCCGATAATTGTGTCAGGACAAAAGATAATGATAATTCTGCGAAAGTTTCTCCAAATAAGCCCATAGTAATTTAAAGTAAAATAATTCAAGATTTTGCGCCGTATGGCCATGAAAATTCATCGCCACTTGATAGGGAAGGGTTCAAACTATCATTTTTTTTGGGTGGGGGTGTACTTTTGCCTAGTCGCTCTAACTGATATAATACCTTAGGTCTTACACTGTCATATTCCTATATCATATTTATGATAAAGTTATGATGAAAGATAGGTTCCCGAGAGAAACTTTGATCCTATGTCATAGATATATGATCATAGTTGAGCTATGATCAAAGATTGTGCATTACAGGTCATAGTTTTGATCATATATCTTTGATCATAGATATATGACATAGAAATATGGTCGTGAAATATGGGCCTTAAGTTGAAATTGCTAAGCTTTCGATAATCCCTGCATTGCTTTGTTACCTTCACGTGTTGCTGGTGCGGACGTGACCATTGTCAACTGCGTTCCCCGCGCCGTGCTCGGAGAAGAATCGCCGGCACGCGGAAGTCGCCTACTCCTTACCCTCCCTCACACTGTGACCACGTGGTGGAGCACGGACGGATTTAGAAACGACGTACACGACGTCTGCACAATGATGACGGGCTTGGTGATGTAGGTCGCTTTTGTTGGCGTATGTGACTGACGCAGACACTGACGACTACCCAATAACACTCCCAGATTTATATTTTGGGAAGGGACCCAAACTTTAAACAAAAATTTATTGTTTTTAACTTCATGAACGAAATTTTCCTAAAATAGATAAGTTTGTCCAATTCTTTAGTATAAGTTGCTTATTAGTAAAAATATTAATACAGATTAAGCAATTTCGCTATGTTATGAAAAAATCCAGTGGGGACCCGAATTTACCGAGCTCTTCCCCCCCCCCCCCACCCCCGCGCAGAAAGGTGTTTGTAGGAGCGTTCATGATAGTTTTGCTTGTACGTACATAAATCAGCTCCAATAAATATTTTATGATAATTAATAATTTAACCATGTATAAATCAAAACTAAAATCAACCAAAAACTGAGAAATCCACTGCTCATAATTACAATTTGACTTGAGAACCTATCAGCATGTATTTTTCATGTTCGTAAGTTAATGAACTTGATTGAACTTAATGAAGAAATTATTTTAGGCCCGGGATTCGAAGACGAGTTCTATTATGCAACGAAAATATCCCTTTGTCGAAATTATCATTTTGCGACTTATGCATATTATGTAATTATATTGTACATATTAAATTTCACATTTTTAGATTCACTTACTCTATTACATTATGTTTGACAGAACATAAACATTGGACTTGTGTTTATTTTGTCATAGCTCTTTATATTGTGTTAATTGTTTAAATAATTTAGATTCTCTAGTATAATTTTATTATTGTAATTCTAATTATTTTTTTAGTTTTATTTATTATTTTGAGTATCAATTATTATTAATATTATTGTAATTATGATTATTTATGTAGTTTACTTATTATATTTGAATATCAATTATTATTATTATTGTTGTTGTAATTATGATTATTTATGTAGTTTTTTTTATTTTAAACTAATTATTATTGTAAATTTGCCTTTTTTTCTCTGTTTGTTTTGATGAAAGAAACTGATGGTCTGAGCCAAACACAATAAATATTCTATTCTATTTTCTATCCAATGGAACTTTCTTGAATTTTACTACGTACGCTCCATCTCAAGTGGATGTCCACCAGAAGCGTGAATGGACAGCGTATGGTCCATCTCCTTAAAGCAGCAATTTCAAGACGCAATCCAATGCAAGGCGAAGCTGGAGCATTAAAGCGACATAAAGCTTCACTCTAAACGATAATTTAGGAAGAGGAAATGATGCTTTCCTTTTATCGGTTTTCGAACAATATATTTGTTTTTGTGTTCAGTTTCCTTACATTAACAAAAGATAACCCCTCTATCGGATTTTGTTTTTAACACGGGAGAAGAACGAAACAGCAATTTAACACGCTTAATTTTTAATGGGAAAATTTAACTCTCATTTAGGATCAGGAAATTGCGTTTTGTTTTAGCAATAATAGTGATTTTATATTTTACAAGTGATTTAAGAAATATTTCGTATGTATGCTAGAGATAATTACTTCTTTAATTAAAAATTCCTTATATTCTAGATCACATAGTCGACACAAACAGCATTACGGAGTTCGATATTGCCATATCTTGAAACATCAGCTCCTATTTATAATTAGCGTAGGATTCGTGATAGCCCAGGAAAAATAGACAATAAAAGACGGAGTTAAACAAAAATTCGCATATTAAGTAAGAAACAAACACTTCTTGATATTTACTATACACACATTATAAGTCTGCTCCAAAATAGGAAAGAAAAGAGCGTATTACGTTTGCGGAGTGGTAGTCCATACTCGAGTTCTTGCACTTGTACGCATTGTGGGTGCAACATAATATTAATCGTTTTAGAACCGCGCTAGCTCGCAAATGATGCTTCGGAGTAAAAAACAACAACATATGAACCTTCCTTGTAGGCAATTGTATAATGTATAAAATTTATAATCATTTTTACGATAAAACGTATCATTGAGGATATATTTTTGAAAACCCGTTTTTCGGGACCAAATTTCCTCTGCAAATTTTTGATTTGTGGAATGTCTATTTTCTCTTGACTATGATATCCATAATAGTCTTAATAATCAAGAGAACAAAGGTTACATGGACCCTTAAATACACTTAATATTTTTGCGAAAGTAGAAAAGTTTCTTCTGTATCCAATGCATACATATCTGATTAGCTGTCAACATTATTCAACGGAATGCATATTTGTGACGTATGTACTAACCAAGTTTAGGGGAACTATTGAGAAGAAGATTAAACATAATAGGAGTGATATGAGGGTAATGTATGTTCTTGTAACGCGTGCGCAGTACTTGCTTCAAAACTCTCGTTTAAGTCATTCTAATTTATCGTTTTATAAATTTAGTGAGTCTGTATCCAAATAATTTACTCGATAAATATACAGTTGTAAGTTACCAAGTGCTTCGGATACTGTCGTAGGGGCAGTAGGAGGCCACTTCTTTATTCTGAGCAGCGGGCGCCGCGTCTGGCCTTGCTCCTGACCATCACAGTTCGTTGCCTTTGTGGGGGCAATGCCTGCAGAGGCTGGTGGCTGTGTTTTGCCCTCTATACTTTTCATTACCTTGAAGGACTAGCCGTCCTCCAGCCGTGGCGAGCAATTCATTGTAATTTCGTAAGACAGAAGAAGAATTGATCTTTCACATCTCAGATGCCTTGAACGTTATTTAATAATAAATATGATGATAATAATAATAATAATTTATTACTCTGAAAGTGAGTAATGCTGAATGACAGATAAAAAACATAAGAACACTGTACATAATAATATAATAAGAAGTACATTAACAAATCAAGCACCCAAAAACGCACATGTATGATATAAAAATCCTTAGGAAATTAGGACGCAAGGTAACAACTACATTAAAAGAAATTACATTAAAAGAATTAATTAATCACTTGGAGTTCATATGTGCGTACATTCACATGCACGCATGTACACATTTCCCTTGCTAATAGATACAGACACTCTCATATAAACAAACATGCGTAAATATAACACATTTATCATTACACCCCTCTATAAATTTAACGAAAAATTGTTTTCTACAATCTAATAAATAAAAATTAAGTAAAATGAAACCAAAACAAGGTAACATCATACATCACTTCAGTCTGAGAATTTACTCTATACTTGGACAGCAATCATCTCGCTGCACTGCACTTCTCTTATGCATCTATTTCGAAAGATTTAAAAACAAATTATTTACGAAAACCGTTTATCCAACCTCGTTAGTTTCGTTATTTCATTTCATCTGAATCTTTTTGAGATTCTATTACTATTTCTCACAAAATATACACTGTTCGTCCATAACAGTCTTGCATTCCTTTTTTTTTTTTTTCAGTGATCTTTTCGTATTTTCGTTTTTATATACGTTTGGTTAAAACGGAAGATATAACGCATTAATGTAATTGTCGACTCCAATTTCATTTTTACACGGACAGTAATTGTCCTCATGAGAGGAAGTACTGTGGCTGAATATAAGAAATAAATAAAACAAATGACATACATTAACTCGCCGCGATTTCTTATGTCACAGTATGGAATATGGTGGCCTTCACGCTGCCGGGTTGGTTCAACGGAATGGATTTTTTAAAGTAATAAAAATATCTTAGAGGACAAACATTTGTGTGTAATTTACCTATGTGGCGATTACAATTATTTCTGTTGCTATTCTGATCTCGATTCTATTTTATACAACTATTTCGATTTTCATTCTGAAAACTAGTTTACATATTCTTCCATTATTCTTAGTAGTAAAGTGTGAATCTTTGAGTACACTGTACACTTCTACAGTCTGCTAAATTTTATTAATTTTTTTTGTTACGCCAACGCTTCGATATAATCTATATCTTCATTAGGGCTACATAATCATCAACAAAATGATATTTTCATCAAAAATGACATTTTCATATACACTAAACTACAGAACACTTAGCCAACAGAAAAACAATTATATACATCTATGAAACTTGGTACATACCTAACAATTGTAAAAACTTATTACTATGTTCATATCATTCATAACTATCCTTCACATACTTCAATTCAAAGAACCACAACCATTTCATAACATTACTTTACATCTTCACTTATCCTTACAACCAGCAAGCAATTCTTGTTCTGACTGATCTACGCTATCATGTCCGTCCCCCCTCGCATTATTCATAGCAGTGACGCCACATTGTTGTCAACCTTCATGGTTATAGAGGGGAAAGAAAATATCTATAATTAAAATAATTATCTACCAACAAAAAAAATTAAAGATAAATTACGATATATAAATATAATGCATACACATACAACAACCAATATATTTGAATACAACGCAAAACATCTGTGAAAACACGAAACTATACCGATACCATGAGTACGTACCTTGTTTATAAATTTTTTTAATCAATTAAAAAAGACTAAGATAAAAAAGACAAAATACATACATACATATAGATAGTTGGACAACATAGACATCTAATATTAACATAAAAATTAATTATATTTGTACAGTACTAAGTCATGTTTACAATTAAATTTGTATAAACTTTGCTTAAATTGTTCTGTAGTTTAGTGTACGTGAAAATATTCTTTATGATGAAAATATCCTTTTGTTGATGATTATGTAGCCCTGATGAAGATATAGATTATATCGAAACGTTGGCGTAACAAAGAAATTATTGCATTTGGGCCTAAACGCAAGATACTTACTTATTAAATTTTACTCCTAACGTCCATTATATAATCAAGATAAATAATTTAAGACTTACGAACTTCTGTTGGACGAATACTCAAAATAAATGGTGTTCGTCCATCTAAAGGTGGTAAGTCTTAAACTATTTACTAAATGAAAAAAAATTAAAAACTTCTGACGTTATTACTTTTCCCATCGATCCTTCTTCCGTTCTGACCTTCATTACTATGATAGAGAGACCATCGAAATCTGTATATCCTTTATTGACGTTGCAGTATTTATGTAGCGTATTCACTGTATTTGGCAAAATATTTGACGTATTCACAAATATCACAAACATGCCATCCTCACATGGTCTGAACACGCAAATAACTCAATATCAAATGTTTTCTTATTTATGTAAAGGACGGGATGTATTTGATATAATTAAAGAAATATTTATACTGTTTCGTTATTCCAACTCATAAAAATGTTCCAGTCCATATTTAAGAAATTGTAGAATAAGAAAAGTCAAAATATAGGTTAAAGAATCAGAATATGAACAAATCTCGTGCCCTCTAGTGAGTGAAACACGACCAACCAAATGTGGTAGCGTTCTTGCTACTCGCCAAGTCATCCCGGGTTCAATTCACGTTGGGCCCAGAAAAAATTGTAGTAAACATTAATGTCCCAGTGTATATAGCTGTGACTACTGAAACCCTCCTTCTTGTATCCACCTACTATCACCTCCACATGTGCCAAGTTGTTGGTAAACCCAGCTAAACGGCCCACCTACTAACAATGGCCCTACCATCCAACATCTACCTCCAATCGCTCCATGAAGATAAGCTTCAATAGCACGCTTCATTTCCCTTTTACAAATACTACAATGGAATGGAAAGTGTGGACGGTTCACCCAATATTTGCCTTATTTGAGTCCTTCGATGTGAAGCTAAAAACCGACAAGAGAACGGATACGGGTGTTCGCGTGCTTGTGTATTTGCCACAGTAGAGCAAATACATCGAATAGAGACAAATAGCTCATCTACTCTGGGCCGTGTAGGCAAATACACAACGCCAGTGAAGTGCCGGCATCATATAGTGAGGTATGAGGAATGTAGGCGCCGTTGACATTTTGGCCTCTCGGGACTCTTTACGAAGCCACTGTATCGCTCCGCCGCCGTCACCGTGGCCGCTGCGCGGTTCTGTTCGCGCGCCTCAGTTCGTTCACCCGCCCGCGTCTCAAGCGTCGCGCGCCTCACCGCGCCGTTTCCGTTCCGTCCTTCGCGTCGCGTCGGCGTCTCCTCAGTCTCCATCGTGTGGGTCGGAATCATCACTGCTAAAACCGTTGCTTCCGGCGCTTGTCCCACCTCTAAAGACCCGATTCACGTCGTATCCAGTATCCATGTCTTATAGTTCTCGAAGCAAAAGTAACAAGATGTACCCAATGGAGCGAAAGCGCTATTTTGTCTTGTCTGCTGCGAGGGATCGGCAAGGGTAGCTCCACCCGTTCCAGTCGGTTTGCCACGGCACCCACACAAAGGTTAACTAGGCAATGTTCAATTTCAGCCAAAGGTCAAAGATCAAGTCCTCTGTCCATCACAGTTGGCATATCACTTACTGCGGGATTCTATGAATCTGCTGATGTAGATGCTAGTATTCAGACGTAAACTCACTAAAATTCTTACGACAGAAGTAAAACGCTCACGTGTCTACAGCGAGAGGAAGAGTCTGCAATCTCGCAATAGTGACATTGGCTCCTCGACTTACACGAGGTCTTTAGACTCTTACGTCATTCCTTTTCTTTCGCTACGAGCTCTGTAGATTGTGCTATCCTCCAACCACTCGTGTAGTCTATCGTTCAAGAACGCACCTCTCATCCAGTGTATCACTTCCATCCTATTTATTCTCCGTTAACATCCTCCGGGAATTCAGATGGGTTATGTAGTGTAGGTACGCGATGGCAAACTGGTGTCTCTTACGGTCCTCTCTTGTGGTCTTCCAAAGGATAGTTGTTTTGGCATAAAACGCATTTTGATATTGTTACCTCGAATATATGTTTAGCTGTTCGTAGTAACAGAAATCCAGACTTTGCAAAACTGGTCAATTCTCGTAAACGTCCTCGCTGTTCACATTTAAAGAAAAAGATGTAAAAGTTGTATGCTGAGACCCCCTTAATTGAAAGACGTTGGTCGTGGTAGTTGAAATATCTGTTCGTCCACAAATTATATACATGCTTCCAGGGAGGTGTAGTGTAGAAGTGTAGCATTTAATTAAAAGGGGGATCCGTGAAATTTGAATTCGTCAGGTCAATCTCAATTTTTATATTGAATTAATATATACTATTACAAAATTGTAGAGTAAGGTTCGCAGTTATGAAAAAGCATTTTTCCCAAATTGGGACTAATATCACATTACATGAATTCTAAGAATGAATTTCAAGATATTTTTCTAGTTCAGGTCTAGAGGTGTCGAATTACGTAATTTGTTAGGGAGTTAAAATCGTTTTTATGGACGGCACCGAGTGACAATCGAAGGTCGTAATTGACTGTATCAAGATCAATGTTCCAATAAGTGCGGCTAAACCAGTGGCGGATCTAGACCGGAAACAAGGGGTGGGGGCTAAATTTTATAAACATTGCTGTAAATAATAATATAAATATTAATGTAAATATTAATATAAGTATTATTATAAATATTAATGTAATTATTATAGCGATTTTGCATTTTAATATAATACATCAATTCATCAAATAGATAATTAACTATTCATGAAATAGTGACTAAATTGTTTAAAATGACAAATACATAATAAAGGATAAAGATACATTTTGTCAATTTCAATATTATCTGTTGAAAGTTCAGGTTGAATGGGGGGGGGGGGGGTAACCCCTATAGATCCGCCAGTGGGCTTAACGAATATGGTCCAGTGGGTCCGAAGAGACATGAGGATCAGGTTAAGTACATGTTGCACAATTCAGTAAAATAGTAAGAAAACTATTTGGAAAAAATTTGTCCGACAATTTTGTCATACACAGAAAAAAAACTAAATTGGTCTCGTAATTTGCCAATTCTGTGCAACCACATTATTTCTTTCGAAGTATCGTAAAATCTACTATAGAATCATGTTTGTGGTTATGGCCAAGATTACTTCGCACTTTTCGCCACCTAGTAGCTATCAATTTAGTTGGGAACGGATACTCGGGTGTCGACTAGTACTTTCGATGTTGCGATGTTGCGACTTCGCGGTAAATAATAAAGTGAAAAACTTAACTATATGCTCGTTTTGTTAAAAGTCAAAGTGACCCTCAAGGGCTTCACGGAGGTTTAGAGGCCTCGGCACTGGAAGAACGAGATGTGGCAAGCATCTCGTTCTGGCCGGTTTGACCCCAGGGTAGACAAGGTACTCGTTTTACAGAAGGTTGAGTACACTCGGGTCAGTCTCGATGTTAAGGTGTGATGATAAATTCCCTCCCCACAGGGAATCGAATAGGTTTTGTTATTGGGTGAAAATAAATGCTGCGCAGAGTTCGTGTTAATTGCATAAATGAGGAAATTATTTTATTTTTTAGAAATGGGATTTAATACTTCCGAATATATGTCAATGTTTGGGAACTGTATCCCCGACATTTGCAAATCTCAGGAAATAGCGAGAAATTATTCTATATATTATGGATGATTCAGAATCTATCGCCATCGTTTATTTATTTTTTGCTTTAATCACTAAGCACTCCTGAGCTGAGTTTCCGCTCACATATTGATCTTGCATCGTAATCACTTGTTAGACGCTCAGCATTGAATACTACGCAACGCCGCTCCTCTTGTTTCTCTTAGCGCTTCGTATCCGTCTGGCGCCCGCCAACGGCCGTTACACGAAGCTTCTTTCTTCCTCGCTTCCCACGGGGTTGCGTGCCGTTAGTCTACTGTTCCAAATATTGGCGGGCGCGGTCGAGCGAATGGTGGTACGGAAAAGAGTATTTCAATTAAGTGCGGAAATAGGTCGACCTGCTGGGAACACTTCAAGAGAATTTCCTTCCAGGTTTGTCTCCTTGCGCTTGACTCTTGACTTTTCTCGATAGAACTTTCATCGTTGTGTACTTAAATTACTTCGTTGTGATAAATTATAAGGCATTATGTTTGTTGCCCATGTTTTTATTGTCGCCAAAAAACTTTTTCGGCTACACAACAGCCATTATAACATGGGCAATTATCGTTCTTTGATAATGTTGCCAACATCCCACAATTAACTAGTTTCTTCGTTGTAGGAAAAACTAAAACAAACTTGAACTCTTCAATAGACGTATGAAATGAAATCAACGTCGACTACATAACCTGTGCAATTATTGTACAGACTATATAACCTGTGCAATTATTGTACACTCATTTTGTCATTGATAGGCCAACTATTGGAAAAGTTTAAGACCTAAAAATAGCGTTTTGTAAACAAGCGTAGATAACGACTTGTTCGACGTATTACTATTCAATATATGGAAATAAGGGGTAACCACTTTCATTGTACATTTTTCCGTTGCCTTCATTTTATTTTAACTTTTTTGTGTTGGCACGTTAAATTTACTTTTGTCTCTCAACGTCCTGTAAGTTTAGATGCAGGGGGGGGGGAGGGGTCCGCTGAGTCAGTGAGGCTTTGTCAGTTTGACTTAGTTTGAAGAGGTCGTTATATATTATTTACATTTAGTGATACCTCTGTTGTTGAACGGAATGTCACATCGGTATTCACATAGTCTAGGAAAAAGGAGATTTTTACCTGGAAAATTTATGTTTTATTTTGACCACTGCACTCGGCAGCTAAGTTTTTCCATGCTTTTATGCATTTCAAACGAGTGAAGCGAGTTCCCGAATATTATTTATGTTATTTAATTTCTATCAGTTAATAGTATGTTTTTCCTTAATATAATTCATAATCGGCGCCGGTGGCGAGTGGTTACCGTAGTGGTCTCTTACACCCCCGTTCAAACCCGGTCGAGGTCGACGGATATTTAGGATGCAAAAAATCCACACACGGCGTATAGTATGATTATACTGCATGTAAAAGATCCCTTGATCATCACATGCTCTCGGCAAAATTAATTCTAGGCGAAAAATGCACCCACGCAGAGTTCCGGCTTCTACTACCAGATGGCAGCGGAAGACGGAACGTCTAAATTGCAAATGTGGCTCAGCCGAAAGGGTCGCGACCAAAGAAGAAGGGGCCACAATTAACGGGAGCCGACACCCATACATTATTATTATTAATAAAAAATGTTTTGAAACAATTACAAAAAAATGTACTTCTCAATGATTTGAAAACTTGGAGCTATTAAGTTCTACTTTCATAATGAGACCTGTAGTGATGAAAACCTACGAAGATGCAACACGTGTTGTTGGACATAACGGCGAGTGGTCTTCGCTGTAGTTGACTCTCGCTGCGCGCTGCTGGAGACCAGTCCTGGACCTCGCTGAGCGCGCCGCGTTCACTAGGTCTGGCGTCAGAGGGCATTGAGCTCTGGCAGAATGTTTACGTCTCTGCTCTTCGCGTGCAAAGGCCGGAGGTAAAGCGGAAACGACGCGCGTCTTTCAGAAGCGGGAATTACACTGACCTTATAATGAACGAGAGAAAATATCGTTCGATTTGAAATTATTTTTAAAATATACTTTGTTGACAATAGTTACAGAACAGAAAATAATTATATTTTTGAATAAAAATTAGAAAATGAACTATTTCTCAATCGCGTCGTTTAATGTTACTAAACTAAAACACTGGTTATGGTTAATCAATACTAACATTTGCCGTTGTATGGCGCTTAAGTCCTATTTTATTGAACATTTTGAAAGAGATACTAAGGTGAAACAATACAAAAATGTATATGTTTATATAATAATAAAATCATTTATATATAAACATAAATTAAAAAGTTTTAGAGACTTTCGAAAGAATATTTCATTATCAACGTGACTATAGTGCTACGGGAAAAGATACAATTTGTGTCATTAAATCACAGCCTATGCGTTAGTCACAGTTTTATAACAAAAGTTAATAACGAGAGTCAGAACGCGAAGAATCGGGTGACATAGTGGACTTTGAGGAGGATTCTGGAAGGATGGTCCACTATAGGACGTTTTCCCAATGCCAAGCGAACATATACCCCATTTAAATGTAATCGGAAACACTAACTACTCTCAATCTTCTCACAACGCAAAATGTGAGGCAAGCAAATCATTTTAAAACTAAATTAAAGTATGCAGGAACAACACGAAAGAGAGGGAGACACACTGCGAATCATAATTATTAAAACAATTCAGTATTAAATCGAATATAGTAGATAGACTCTAATCCTTGCTGTTCCATATTAGTTCAGAAAATTGGGAAACAAAAAGGGCTCTACACGGAAAATTTATGTTTTCATTTTGACTGATTCTTATGTATTTTCGGTCGCTGAATACGAATTTGACGTTTGCGTAAAAATACATTTGCAGCATTTTAAATACATCGAAAAGAGTGCTAATTTTTTCAAAAAAATATTTCGTTTCCTATTGCTTTTAGAGCAAAACCATTTCTTTACTAAATGAAAGTAGACAAGAAACCCTGATTATTATCAATTTTTCGTTGGGATGTTATCACCGCTAGAACCCCGCGTTTGACCCAAAAATGCGTATTTTGCGCTGCGCTTCCGTTTCGTGTGCAACTTTCACAAATTACGTGTATCCTCGTCTGTGCACAACAAAAACACATACAAATTGAAGTTGTCTCTTCACAACAAAAACACAACAAACAATTTCATACAAATTGAAGTAGAATAAAAATACTATAAAAGGACACAATTTTTCTCCAATGAGAACGGTTTTGTGGGCAGCAGGAAGGGAACTTTGAATTCGTCTACGCTGGTGATTCCGCCATTTTTTCTTCATTCTTTATGTTAAAATTAAAACCACTTCGAGGATGATGTTTTCTGTCATATCATGAATTCTTGTGCTATCCTTTTATACGCAGTTGAATTACTTTATTATATAATGTATTTAGTAAATCACTTTATTTGTATTCACGCATTCGTGTATTAGTGATATGTGCATCACTCCTCGGAAAAAGTGTAATGACCGGTGGCATATTAATAAAACTGATGTGACAATACTTCACAAATTGTACAACAAATCAAAGTAAACTTCCATTACTTCGCGTTTTTTTTTTTTTGAAAATAAAGTTTACTCCACATTATATTCTCAGTCTCCGGTTTCTTTAAGCCAAACGCTCGTTTGGCTGAAGTTATTCGAGAACTGGACACTTACACTAAAAAACTCACTGAGCGGGACACAGTAATCATCATAGGTGGGCAGAACGATATCAACTTGGGTGGACATTTTTACACGTCTGAACATTTACAAAAACTAAAAATGGCCCCCCTGCACACGAACATAGTGCTCTCTAGCCTGCCTCCACGCTTCAACGTTCCACAAATAAACCACGAAATTAACCTGGCAAACATCTCCCTAAAACATCAGCTGGCAGACACACAAATCAAATTTTTTGATTGGCAACCACACCTGACTGCCAAGGACTTTACCCAGCACGGTTTACACCTGAGACCGTGTGGGAAACAACACTTCGATTCTCTCCTAGCTTCACATCTGACCTCACATCATCCACTTACCCCATTACCCACTCCTACACCTCCTCCTGCACCTACCTCATCTCCTCCTTCACCTCCCTCTGCTCCTACCTCATCACCATTTCCTCTTCCTATCACACCCATTTCTTCTCCTGTCCCCGTTCTTTTACCTACTGGTTCTTCATCTCCCACGTCCTCTTCTATTCCTCCTGTCGCCCCCATACACCGTTACAACTTGCGCTCAGGAGTACGATGTGGTACTCGAAGGTGACAATCGCGTTCAGGTGCAGTGTACGGGCTTGATCCGGAACTAGAAGCTGTTCCATTTCCCGTGAGTCACAAACGTTTTGCGAAAATAAAATAATTATATTTCATCATAATGTCCAATTCCTTTCAAACAAATTGACAGATATTGACATTCTGGTACACGAAAGTCGATTCGATTTGCTATGCCTCACAGAGCATTGGCTTTCAACTAAGAACATCAACGATACTGCTATTTCTAATTATTATTTAGCAAGTTCTTACTGTCGGCAAAATTTTAAAGGCAAAAATCCCCACGGAGTAACGTATATCTACGTTCGTAATGATATTTTATCTTCTCCACTGACAGGCTACGAGAACTTCTGCGTATATAGTGTGTTCGAATTTTCTGCAGTTAATCTGACCGACACCGGTATTGTTATTTTGTGTATTTATAGACCTGTCAATCAGATCTTGACATATTTTTTCGGAACTTCGAAATTGTTTTAAAACATATCACACATAAGTTATATGTGGTAATTTCAATATCGATTTCTTGAGTACATCCGACTCTGTACATTCACCAGTTAATCGATTCAAGAATCTTATAGACTCCTTCAACCTTATTACTACGATAAACGACCCCACTCGCCTCTCCGGCTCATCTCAAACATTGCTAGATCAAATTATAGTCAACAATGGAATCTCGTATCTCTCTGAAGTGTTTATCGCCGG
>NNCF01127014.1:1119595-1177018 GCA_002313205.1 Laupala kohalensis
CACACACACACACCTTGATTACGGTCTAGATCCGCCAGTTTCCATTTCGTCGTTTGTTTTTCCAGGGAAGAGGTAAGATTTAGGGGAAAATGTCCTTGCTTATGTAAACTGGCAAATTTAATATAGTTTGCTGAACGTGAGTTTATTTCAACACTTTAATTTCATTGTTCTCTCTGAGAGAATTTTGTGTCATGATTAGGTGTGATATAGCGATACATCTTAAACTCGGAACATATTAACGAAAATACAGATAAAAAAATTTCCGTTTTCTGTGCGAAATGCGAATGACATAATCTCTCATACGTTGTGTTGTGTATATTGGAGTGAACTGCATTGGAGTCAAACTATATTCTGCAGACACGAGATTTAAAAAAAAACTCAGTTAAACGTTAAACTGTTCTTTCGACACTAAAATATCGTTCTTGGAATTGTTATAACCATTGACAAAAAATTAAAAATGACAAAAAATGTATTATTTAAAATAAAAGAGTTATAAATAAAAAATAAGATGTAGAATAAAATAAGAAAATTAGATGTGGAATAAAATAAGAAAATTGAATGTGGAATAAAATAAGAAATTGAAAAAAAAGGTAAAGAAATAGTAATAGTTCGTGTTATTTCTATTCTTAGAGGAAAGTACTGTTTTTGTTGTTGTTGTTTGTGTCGACTACCTGTACGAAGTGAATTCCTCCTCTGCTGCCCCATGAGGTAGGGGTGTGGGAGGGGTGGTGTGGGAAGCGACAATCCACGCGTCTCATATTCATCAGGTGCATCATGCGTTGCAGCTGTCTTGAAATAGATGTTGACTGTGACGTAGGTCTCATTCGCGAAGGTTCTCACGGTAGTTATTGAGCGTTGGATCTTGCTAGAACCCGCCCCGACCTAATCAGTTAACAAAGGTTAACGTTTTTTTTTTGCTTCTTCTGCGTTTCTTCGCGCTGCATTTCAAAGAAGTTATGCTTACAACTAACTTCGCAAATTCTTAATGTTCTGCTTGAACAATTTCATGTTATCTTTTGTTTCTTAGGATGCGCGTCGAACTAAGTTAAGTCTGAGTGAAGCGTACGATAATCACTTTTACTTCTGTGTAATTGCATGTTTTCATGCAATTGATTAGTGCTTCTCCTGAACTATTCCTAACTACGTAAGAGTGGAGTGCAACGGAATTCAGTTTGTTGTCGTTATCGGCTCAGGATCCAGACTGAATTTTTGAATTCGCGGTAGAATGGTAGTTTTATGTATTTCAAATTTTAACCTCACATTACTCTTTTAATTTTAACTGTCAAAATATACGTTAACACTCAATATTAAATAGTTTTTGTCACGTACCTAGGTGAAGGTATCATTTTAATGATTACTTTAAACCACATCTTTTCGTGTACTATACTCGACGTTCATAGGTGTGTGGTAATATCTGATCCGGAATTATCTAGAATAATCCGTTTTTGCAATTATTGTAAAATAACAGCAGACATTTTAAAATAAAATTAACGTACGGTCCTATATTTTCCAATTTATTTATTTTAACCATTGATTGATGTAGTTTGTTCTTTTTGGCGGCATGTCAACTCAATGAGCGACACCTGTTGTGGGTTACGTTACTTGGAATGTTATAAACCGGGGATATAAAAACGAATTGAATTCTAGACTTATTTTTAATAGGCATGTTTTGACCAGAATGTTGAATTTCCCTTTTAAATGAACGGAAATCTGATTTTGATGCAACTTACGGAGTCTCCAGATTGTTGGCTGCCCAATCACGAAGTATTAGGTCATTCCAGGAAAACAAGTCTGCTTTTAAGGAAAGTCTAGTAGAAGATACTTTGTACGGTAGAACCTTTGTAATCTGACGCGATCGGATCAGTGACGTGTTGGATTAGGGAGTTTACCACACTAGAGAATTTTTTTCTGAAAACGCGGTTACACAATGAATAAACGAGATTTATGCATTTATCATTATGTATTCTTACAAATAATTGTAATTTACATTAAAAGAAAAAACCTAATGATATAAGACTATTGTTTTAAAACAATGGACGTATTTAATTAATTGTGGCGAATGTGAAGGTCGTAGTATAAAAATTATTTGAAAGACTGTCCTTTAAGTAATTTCCGAAAATGCAGGATTATAGAAAGAAAAGTAATGAGGGAGAAGTCAAAAGACCGTGTGAAAGTCGAGGAACCGATGCCAGTATTGCGATATTTTCGACTCTTCCTCTCGCTGTAGACACGTGGGCGTTTTACTCGTGTCGGCAGAATCCTGACTCAGTTTACACCTGAATGCTAACGCCTACATTGGCCGACAAGCTAATGCCAACGCCTACATTAGCCGACAAGCTAATGCTAACGCCTACATTAGAACCAACAGTAATTGATATGTATAATTGTATGTGAACGACATGTCATCATCCACATCAGATTGCAAAATGGTTCTTTTTGCTGATGACACTAATTTACTATGTAAACACGCCAATGCTCAAAAAGTTTTGTCTAACCTTTCGACTTGGTTCCATGCAAATCGTCTCATTGTAAACACTGACAAAACAGTGTCTATGTCATTTCACAATAGTATCACAAAATCTTTACCCCAGGTTTCTCTTTCTTTAAACGGAACACAATTAAAAACTGTTACAAATACAAAATTCTTAGGTCTCCATATTCAAGACAACCTCAAATGGAATTGTCACATTGACAATCTTAATTCCCAATTAAGCAAATTGTGTTACGCATTCCGAATCTTAGTTAACGCAGTTAGTCCACGTATTTCCCGTTGCGTATATTTTGCAAACGTTTACTCCCATTTACGTTACGGCATTACCTTCTGGGGTAATTCCGGTCAGAGTATTCAAACTTTCAGAATTCAGAAGAGGATAGTTCGGATAATTTGTAAATCTCACCCCCGAAACTCTTGTAAACCTTTATTCAAGGAATTAAATATATTAACACTTCCCTGCATTTATATTTATGAAACAGTCGTGTTTGTTAAGTCCGAATTACTGAAGTGCCACCCTTGCTTTATACGAAACAGTCTCGTTCACGAACACTATACACGCAATAGTAGTAATATTCATCGCCCTAGAGTGTCAACCACTCTTTGCCAAAAGGGACCATACCATTCGGGAATCGTTCTATATAATTCCCTGCCCAAGAATATAAAAGATATTATGAAATTGAATATCTTCAAATCCGCGGTTAAAAACTACCTCCTGCACCAGTGCTTCTACACTGTAAAAGAATTTATTGATTTTAACAAAAGTTAAATTCGTCTTGTGCTTTATCACGCCATTGCTGTAGTACTTTTTAAACAACTTATAACAATTTCAAAAACTATTTTCTTGCATGATTGTGTTGTCTTATGGCTCATATTAATTTAGTTTTATGTGTACTCAACATTGGCACGTTTGTGTACATAAATTCTGTAGCCCCATCCTGGCCCGGGTTTTTCTCCGGTTTTCCTTCGGGTAGAGGCGGATTTATCATACAGGTTCTCTAGGCTTTGTCTAGGGGCGGGTCTATTGTAACAATAAATCGTGAATTTAGTGTTATTTCAATTTTTAAGCACTATACTCAGAATAATCTATAGTTCGATAATAACTTACATGTAATTTTTTGCTTAAAATTACAAACATATTGACATTCTATTAGTATTATAACTCGCAGCTAACTTTTTATCTTATCTAGGAATTTTTGCTGAATTTTTTGAATCCGCCTCTGCCTTAGGGCCCTTGATCGGAATTGATGGGATGGTCCCTTGCTTGCTTCCGGAGAGTAAATTAGTTTTTTTTCCCTCCACGTGGTCATACGCAGTTTGTACTGTTTTTTGACAATAAATTTATTTATTTATTTATATACGGTGACGTGCATGGGCGTAGGACTTGATCCTTAACCTTTGACTGAAAGGACACATCCTGAAGTTAGTTTTTCCACGGATCAGAGCAGCCTTCGTGTGGGTGCTGTGGCATGCCCCGCAGCAGACATGGCAACACTGCGTTTCCGCTTCATTGGTTACGTCTCGTTACGTTTCTTTCGCCGGTCAACGCCTCGTGTCTCCCTTCCCTCGCGCCAGATGCGTGCCACTCGGGTCCTTGCCGTCGCTGTCTCCCCGCTGACGCATGCCTCGACAGCTCGCTGTGTCGCTCGTAAACGACGTGTTTGGACAGTGCACCCGCCGCGGCGCCAAAGGGGCTCGGCACCGCTCCACTGTTTCCCATTGAGTCTTCACTTAGTGCCGCATTGTTTGGGACATGTCTCTTTCGATTATTATATATACTATACACATACTAGATTAACTCGTAAGATTGAATCACACGGGAAAATTGAATCTAACATATTGTGTATGAAAATATGAATGTTTACTTTTATGTAGCAAGTTTATTTTATTTACGTGAGTAAAGTTTCATTCTGTTTCATATTTAGCATTAACAATTTAGTTAACAAATCAGAACAGTTGTGAATACTACATGATATTATACATTGGAGCATTATGTAACTCACATACTTTTCCCTTCGACTATCGTTCTTACGTACAAGACGCGTCAGTGATTTCATTTGTCAGGAATCAAGAAGTCAAGTTACATCGTTTTAAAATAAATGTAACGTCTTTTTTTTGAATGCTGTTATGTCGGAAAGGAAAGAAAGGAACTCGTAGATGCACCTTTTAATGTTCTAACGTACGATACTTGATTTATGTGATTTGCTCCGTTCGGTTACGCAGAGAAGGAACGAAATATTGAGGGGAGGGATTTATTAAACTAAATGAAGATTTCTCAGAATAACATACAGGTGTCTTTATAACGATAACCTATCGATAACGATGAGATGAACGAGGTTTTTTTGGTTTACCGTAACAGTAATGTGCAACGTCAACACGCTGGTGAAAATTGACTCGGACTCGAACCCGGGTCCACCTCCTGTGGCCGCAGGAGTGCTATCCACTGCACCAGCTTCAGAGGTACCAGCATTGGAGCCACCTATGGTCACCCATCCCCTGTGACTCAGGTTCACCGGATCAGGCCAGGAGGAAGTTGCGTACGGACTGGGGATACGAGACGGTGGTGCAGTGGATAGCACACCTGCGGCCAGAGGAGAAAGGTCCGGGTTCGAGTCCCCGTCCGTCGCAATTTTCACCTGGCTGTTGACGTTGCAAACATTCCTCCACGAGTAGGTACTCGGAAGTTGTGAGTCAGAACAGTAATGTCTTTATTCTTTCTCTATACCGGTATTACTCTCTTTATGAGAATGGTATTTCAGTCGTTCAAGTCGTTTCAGTTCTTTGCCGCTTCAAGTCAGGTCAGTGCTTTGGAAAGGAAGAAGAAAGCAAACTAGGATGACGGACTTTTTCTATTAATGGAAATGGAGTAGAAGAAGAGTAGGATGTATAAGGGGAAAAGGAGATACAGAGGAAAATACTGAAGCAGCTTTTTTCAAAGTTAATGTAAGTAATAATATTATACATAATAAATCATTTTTTGTTTGTTTATGGTATTATTATATTTTTAAATGTAGTATATCAAATTTTGGTTTCTATCTATAGAACGATGAAAATTTCCCGTCCCTTCGATATCGTTGTATGATAATGGCGATGTACTTTCATGGTCAACATTTTTTTCTTTATTAATCACTATTCCAGTTGTGGAATGCAATCTTATCCTAGTAGATTTCTTGGATTGCGTATCTTCATAACGTGTTTCTTTAGTTTCATTACTGTTATTAGAGTTCTACCCGAATGTTGCTTTCGACTGAGAATCAGGAGACTGGTGTTCTACATAATCGTAACTAATCTACATAATCATAGTTACATAGTCGCAATTAGTAAAATTAACATAATTTATTATATGTTCGAAGTACGTTTTTTCAGATTCTCCAGCACAAGAATCTCCAATTTTGTGATCTAATATACGTAATGCAAGTTTCTCGATCTCTCTATGACGGTGCTTTGTGATGAGTTCGATCTCCATATTGATACGGTCGATGTAAAAGGAGCTACAGATTTCGCGTTCCACGCAATTTAATTTAATAAATGGGTTAACGTTACCAATATTGAAAGTCAATTCTTGTTTGTGGATCTAGACTTTAGTAGGCCTACCATCTAATTGACATGAGTAATAATACTTCCCATCTCTTCTCACTTTTTACTTTATGATTTAAAGCAAACGATTATGATTTAATGTTTTTGGAAAATTCGCAAAATTATTCAGACGTTTCAAACAAGTAAGTAAACAATAGACATTTGTTAATTTTAGCACATTTTCTGACGATGCGAAACTGATTTCTAGCAGAGTTTTTCTTTCGCAATCTTTAAGAAAATTCCTGTATGTCCTATATTTGAGCATAATTATGTTTCATATTGGTACTAAACGCGGAACAATAGATATGAAATGGTATGTGCAGCTGCTATGGACAGTTCATTAACAAAGTGGATCCGTTCGTGATGCAATGCGCTTCAGTGAAATTCCACTGCATATAAAATATCCGATATTCGAGAAACGCGTACGTTTTATAATTACTTCGGTGTTCCCTTTCCTAACGTGGTTTTTGTGTTGGGAGACTGTTCACCTGTGCTTTTATTATTTTCCTGTCTGTTGTTGTTCCATCTCGTGTTCAGTAGAATCCCTCTCACCCGACCTCGGATTTCCGGGTCCTCGGATTAACCGGACAATCCCATGGAAGTTTTGGCTGAGCATTTTATTGATCCTGGTTATGATTTTTTTTTAAATCACTAGTCAGTGATTTNCGTTTTAGTTTATTATTGATAACACCCCTGCGAGTCCCGGGTTCGATTCTCGACTCGTCGCCATTTTCACCTGATCGAAAGTTATCCCATATCTTCTACGTGTAGGGTACACGGAAGAAATATACGCTTAAATTATTATCGTTATCCTTGTAATTCTTTGATGATATTCATTTTATAACTTCTTGTTGGACTAGTTGAAATTCGCAGATTATGAAGAGAATGAGTTCTCTTATAGAGAGGATGCACACTTATGAAACGAAATGACTACAAGAAATATACTTTAAAAGGTAATCAAAAGAACTGGGCATCAATAATCATAAAGAAATGCAAATTAATTGGAATTGAATGAAATAATTAAAAAATGTGAGACGACAAATTAGTAACTGATAAATGAATAAACAGAAATGAAATAAACATTAAACATATACTCCTCCACGCCCTGAGCAATCCTCTCACAACACGCGGCAACGATAAATAAATCTTAACCAAACCATGGGCAACTTGCTGTCGCGAAAACATCCAAAGAACATACATGGGTAGTGTTATATTCAAACAGACAAAAAACTGCGCACGCAAATATATCGAGATATCGTATTTTTCTCGCAACTTCTCACTCAAACTCCTCATACTTTTTTCCCATTAGTTTTTTTCTAATCCCTCCCCATCTTCGGGCATTTCCGCGACTTCTCCTGTTTCTCTTCTTCTGTTCTTTCTGAGTTCGTTCTCAGGCACGGATAGGTGGGCGTAATTATACTTCGAGCCTTTCATACCTCCTTTTATTTCCCTTATTTCCTAAATATTCTATTTGGCTTCTCTGTTGCAATCATAACTGGTCCCATCTCAGTTATTCCTGCAGTAATCATTTGCTTGAGGTAATATGTTCGTTCTAGTCCATAGAAGCTACAGTCTAAAAAAAACAGGGTCTATCGTCTCTGCTCCTTGTCCACAATCCCACTGTTCCTCTCCCACCAATTTAAATATGTGGAAATACCCTTAAAATCTCCATGTACCGTCAACATTTCCATGATTCCTGTATTCGTGCTAAACCATTTTTTTCTCTTTTCGGTGAAAGTTACTTTGGGTATTAGCATACATAATTGTCTCCCTTTTAGTGATCTATCCTATTACTTTGTTTTTTCATTAATTTGACCATATCCTATTTTTTCCTTCATATTCTTCCTTCCTATTGGCTACCTTGTTTAAATAGCATTGCAATACAAGGTACTGTCGGAATCAATAGTTCTTTGCTAGTCTTTGTTCTGTATGCACAACTCGGCCGCCATTGAGGCGCTACCCGTCCCTGCCGTCGGGGAGGCGTTCGCTTCATCTACTTTCTAGCAATCTTTTTATCTCCATTATCTTTGTCGTATATTCCTCAAATAGTTGATAATTTATTTCTGTTTGTATTAAAGTGTTTAAATCATGTATATTTAATATATCCTGCAGCATGTAAGATTTTATGAATTCTGCACGTTCCGAAGCATATCGTGGGCAATCCCATGTCGCCTGTTGCCTCCGGTCCTTCTCCGCATTCACATTCATCATGTCCTATCATTTTTATGCGCTCTAAATAGTATCCTGCAGAATGTGCAAGGTACGAGATGCGATTAAAATGATCTGACATGACGTAACAAACAGGGGACGTACCAATGTGTATTGTGCTATGGTGGGAAAACAGATGAGTAAACATTTTTTCCGTATAATGACTGTTAACTTAGGTTTTCCGGTATTTTTAAGATTTACTCAAATTAGCATCGTATTACCATATCCTATTACTTGCACTCAAGTGACGCTACATCTCGTTGGAGGAGTGTCTCCTGTGAGCGCCTTTTGACGTGTTTGTCGACGCCGAATAATTAGAGCGCTTTGTCCCGTGGCGACGTGCGTATCTTGAAGTGGCGACGTGCGGGTTCAACGCTGACGCCTCTGAGGCCAGAGACCACGTGCGCCACTCGAATTGGCGACGTCGCTGCAGTCGTGACGTATGACAAGCGTGGCGACTCGACTCAGGGTCAATTGTGTCACTATATAATGTTTTTCCATTGTCTGTTTTTGGTATACTTGTTTCTTGGAAGGTTGTTTTTCCTATTTACTGTCCTGCCGAAAATACTTTTTGGCTAATACAGAAGTATTTTTGTTATAGTGTTCAGAATAAATTTTCAAGTAAAATCAACAAATCAAATAACTCGTTACATTTTTTCAATATATGCCATCGGTTACACAGTCATTATTTTAGAAATCGGATTGTTCATGAATCACGTCACTGTCTTGGGGGAGCAGGGGTTGCAGCCAATGACAAGTGACGGGGAGGGGGGAGGGTAAAAATCCTCCAAATATCGCTTCACGTAATTTATGAACAATCCCAATGTGTATGGGAAAACATCGAGACAATGGGGATTCTAGTTCGTATAATGAGTCTATTCATGATTGGTTTTCGCACACTAAAGTATGAAAGAGTATTTTAAAACTTAAGAAATTTGTTTGAATGTTCCAGGTAATTACATAAAAGCAACTATCGAACTACGAATATAAATTAATAACATTTTCAATTAGAATCAATGGAGAAATACTAGGACAGAAATCGATTCTGTACGTGTGAAACCGCAGTTATAGTTATATTTAAACCTCATTTTGCAGATCTGATTCCAACGAGTGATCAGATGATTAAAGCGAGTCAATGAAGGTGGTTTGTAATTTCAATCTTTTGCAAGTCCCATAAAAATGAATTTAATGAGCATGAAATAATGACGATTTATACATTAATGAGACCGATGACATTAGGAATACTATTCTGATAAGTTTGAACCGCAGTTGTTTCATTACAGGATGTTGTCTACTAAAATAACCCGCTGGCATTTGTCTAATTACACCGTGTTACAGAAAGGGTCGATGTAATGAAAACTTGTTGTGTATTTGCGTTCTAAGTGAAGGTTTAAGGCGACCGGGAGGACATGTATCTTACAATTAGAAGTGGTCATTTACTCCCTAATTAGCGGTACGTTGAAGTTTCCAATTAACCTAATTCGCAAAGTGACTTTAACGATACAATTGGCTAATGGCCAGTCTTTTTCTCGAAGATATTCGTAATGACTTCTTCAAAAATAAGCAATTATGTGTCGTGGAGGATATTTAAAATGTAAACTGTTTAAACTTGGTGGTTGAAAGAAATATATTATGATGGCATTTCCGGACGGAGACTGTAAAAATAAAAATAAAAGTGTTACATTCTCTTAGTCTTTCCTTATCAGGACTGCTCAATGATTTTTAAGGAGCTCACAAGCCGTTAATTATAAAATTTACTTCTTTCAGCTATGTCTTTTTTTTTAGTACGTATTTTTTTCCTCCCCACTTATTTTGAACAATTTATTGAGGCAGTTGTTAATATGTGCGTCAATGTTTGAAGTAAATGGAGGGCTTAATTAACGAAAATGTATTTAGAACCGAATCAAATTACTTAACTATCTTCTTTGGGCTGCGGTAGGGTTTTGTTGACGTTTATTTCGATTTTGTATTTAGTATAAAGCACAAATGTTGTACCGAACGACGTCCTTTTTTATCATAAGGTATTATATCTACGTTGTATGAAGTTCAACTTGTCAACTATTCACGAAACTTGGAGATATTCATCGGAGGAATTGGAATTAATTAATAGTTCGCAGTACAGATTTTTACTGTCGGACGAGGACAATTGTTATGTGAATTTAAAACGAGAATAAATTTATATTTTCGTTTTTCTCTTTCTTTGACAAGGATCATGTCTCTTTCTTTGACAAGGATCATGTCTTGAGTTATGTGAGACGGCTGTCGTTTCCGGTAAAACAGTATTTTCCACAATTTTCCTTGAACTATTCTTGCCGCGAGAGGTAAGAAAAATTTTCGTCCGTGCGTTGTTATCTTTCACTAAGTTTTAGCTGTTGTTTTTTCACTATGCTAAGCCGATAATGTCAGGCTACCAAGAAAAGCTAAGACCGCGAAAGTTTCTCCATATAAGCCCACAGAAATTTAAAGTCATGTAACTCAAAATTTTACCCCATAAGGGCATAAATGTTCATCGCCTCTGGATACGGAGCACTTTAAACTATCATTGAAACATTTTTGGGGTACTTAAGACAAGTCATAGTGAGGGATATAATACTTAAGTGCGGGAAACGATTACTGCTTTACTATCATAAGCGGTATTCATTCATATAGAACGCTAGCGGATGATCTGGAGAGTTTATCACCAGATAACTCGGGAATACGTCAGGGAACGACGTCTAGCGTACTCCATATTGCCGCATCCATGTTACTACTGCGGTTGCAAACTGCACTGGGGTTAGATTTCACGGTAACACAACCTTCAGACCTGAGACTTTGAAGTGAAATGCTGCACTCATTTCCTAGCCCCTAACGGGAGTCGAACCCGGGTTTTTGCTCCTTTAGTCACCACGGTATCTTGGTTGTCGAATTACAAATTAACTCAAATTTGAAATTGTCGAACTAAGTTATAGTGCTTCAAATTAATTCAAGTTAATCACTAGAAAGTATGCCCCAATTCACAATAATCCAAGGTCAGCGCTCTCCGACTCATCTTATCCCGCGGGCCATTTTCTATGGGCAAAACGTTGTCCAACGAGTACAACTAACGGGTCATATTTATTTCTTTGTGACGCGACATTTTTATTCTCTTTAACAAATTTCATATTATTTTAAACTGTAAAAGTTAAATAAAGTATATTTATTTATTTAAAAAAAGTATTTTTAATATTTTGTATATTAATAAAATGTTTTCATGTTGTAATGTATAACTGTATAATTCATAATACAGAGTTGTGCCCCCTAATATTTGAAGAAAAATATGATATGAAATGTACCACAACACGCGGACCGTTAGAAAAAGTTGGCAAGTCTCTTGGGCTTCAGGCTTTCATTGTAGTATTTGTAAATGGGAAATGTAACGTGCTATTGAAGCTTATCTACATGGAGTAATAGCCAACAACTTGACCTACGTGGTAGAAGGGAAGGGTTTGGTAGGAGTGGTTAGTAATAGAGTTATTGATACTTGCAGGAGGTGGATAGAGGAAGGAGGGTTCGCTTTTCAGTAGTCACAGCTATATGAACTGGGACATTCATGTGAAACGCCACAAAGTTTTCTGGCCCCACCGCGAATCGAACCCGGGATGACTTGGTGAAGAGCAAGAACGCTACCACCTAAGCCACCAGTCACCGCATGAGTTGGTTGTTGGACTAGCTAGCTCTATGTTGCGGCTCGACTCACCGATGCATCGACGATTTTCTTTTTCATGAACTAATTGAATTCGCCCATTCTCTCGGGAGTTCTGTTTCCAGCAGTTTCAGAAACTTTCACGAGGTTTGACTCGCAGATATCACCTCAGAAACATTTCTTGATGAAGTTCTGGTATTAACAGCTATTGTCACGTGAAGGGGTATCATGAAAGAAAAACTTAAATTTCCGTTTCGGAGAGAAGGGTAGAAAATTAAAATTATCTTACGGTTGTTTAATTTCACAGCGTTTAATAAATATCCATAAAATGATATATACTAATATAGAGAAGTAAAGACACATTTGTACATTGTAAATAAATGCATATCTTTATATATATTATATATGTGTGGAGTTCGACCGTAAGCTCGAGGATGCAGTGGTCTGGAGCATACGATCCTGGATTCGAAACCCACGTGAGAAGAGAATGTTTTCAACGTTAAAGGCAACATAAAATTATGGTCTTGTACCAATCATTCAAAATCACCCTCACCAACTTCTTAACATCATTACTGTTGGACTAGAATTTGAAGAAGTGAGTCTCAGAGAAGTAAGTATGTTCGACAATCAAGAGATGGCGATTTGAAATTGACGTGTGTTTGTTAGAAAACGTTTGTATAAATTCCGTAACTGTAGAATTCGTCTTAATCAGACTCGGATTTTTCCGTCCATCCCGTGGAACAGTTATTTGTTTCTCTCCTTCAGCGTATGATAGCTGGCGATGATAGTTGATTGTTTGACGGGCCATCCCCGAAAACCCCCTGAGAAGTAAAGTGTAGTGACGTGACGTCAGATGTGCACTGTTTTAGAGTTGTAGAGGGCAGAACGGAGGAGTTCGTTGAATTGATTCCCATCATATGTTCATATGAACGTAAGTAAACCTAGAAACCTTAATGTAAGTTGGCAATGTTTATTTTTTTGTGTTTATGTATGTATTTACATGCAGTGCAATAAAATGAATTGCAATGACGTCTCATTTGCTTCTTCATTCGTGGTATCCTCTTTGTAGACTCTTTTAGAACGAAAATCGATTTTTCACGGGCACCTCGGATTTATCAGCCAAACGGGTGACAAACGGATCGGGTCTCGGTTCCGATCAAACCGGTTAAGAGTGTAATTGTTCTTAAAACATTCTGTAAATATGAATTCATCAATAACGACCTTTTAAGCAGAAAATATATATATTTTAGAATTTCAATATTTATTTAGAATAATGGTGCCAATGGATATCGAAACGTTGTGACTTTTAAAAGTTTTTTAAGTGTTATATTGTTCTTGTTTTTACTCAGTGATGTTTTTCCATTTAATTCTAAAACATAAACATTGTCTGCTAAAAAAAACTCGTTATTTATTTATTCGTATTTCACTACGCAGGCGTACATTCTGTAAACATTAGGAAAGGTAAGAGCGTAATAAACGAGTAAAAAGTTCCACTCTCACGACGTTTTTCCATTCACTTGTCGCCTGTCGCTCCTTCATCGTCCGATGTTTGTCCCCTGGGACATAAGGAAACTGAAGCCGGGCGGGCGCCGGTCTCTCAAGCCGCCATCCGGAAGCATTGAGTTGTGGGCGCCGGGGTCGTCGCTCCGGTCGGCCACAGCGTTTTGCTCGTCGCAACGACTCTCGGGGCAACGACCGGGTCTTCACTTGAGGGAACACGATGCTCGCTTTACATCCCTTTTACACTCGTCGTTTCCCTGACCTCCGTCTATTCCAGCGCTCTACGGAGCAGCGAGGGTTTACTCGGACTTCCAATCCAGAGCGTCTGAGCGCTGACAGTCCGAGAACCGGCCGGACACACAACCTAAGGATCAGATACATGAATGAAATTGTGCGTGAAAATAAAAATGAATATACACGTTACATTTTCTATTCGAAGGCTACGCTTACAGGCGTTAAAATAATTCGAATCAGAGCAGCTTCGCTGATTCGGGCAAAACAACTGAAACCGTCTACTTTTCTCTCAAAAGTATAGGGTTCAAGCTTAAATTAAAAAAGAACTGTCGATATATTAACATAACATAAGATGTCAAGTAAAGAAAATTGATCGAGAGTTCCATGGGGTTGCGGGTTTAATTAACCTTGGCACCACACCACAATTTCTATACGTCAAAATCTACAATTTGACATACGTTTGATCTGTATATTCAATGACTTAAGCAAACATTTGAAATCATAACCGCAAATATTATATTTCGAAGATGCGGACAAAACTTGCCTCAACTAATGGTGGCTCCCTTTACATATGTGGTAGTGTTACATATACACACATACACAATTTCACTCATGTATTCTGTATACGGCCGGCTCTCCGAATATGACAGCAGTGGGGCCTGACAACACAGACGAATCCCACGCATTCGTTATCGAATTAGTGATGGGATTAAGATACTCTGTAACATTAGTTTTGTTGGAGTGAACATAATTGAATGATATTTTTACATAATATTCTCCTTAAAAAACTCAACTTTAGTTCCCCAATAATTAAAAATCTGAAAATAATAATGTTACATAACTTAAATTGACAAATAAAACAATTTCTTGACACTGGTATCTTATAAAAGATAAAAATAAATTTGGAATTTGCAGTAAGGGAGTCAAATATATTCAGCAATAATATTAGAAAAAGAAGATGCTATATATTTTAACTACTTTCTCTACATTATTTCAATTTTTTCTCTTATTGAGCCTCGAATGATTGGTGCGTATAATTAAGCGCAATTTAGTCTCGGAACACACTTTAAATTATAATCGGTTAAGGGACTTCTAGTGTTACAAATATTTGTGAGCGAAACATCGAAGACATTTTCCAACTTTAATCAGTAATAACTTAAGTTTGAAGAGACAACAATTTTGTGTTCTACACTAGTGTCATGAAATATTTATCTCTGCTCTCAAATATCTTATGTGCTTGGTAGTTTGATTACCACTTGATTATTACGTTGAAATATATATTTAATATTCTGATGTTTCACCACTAATGATATGTGTATTAATAAAAGTAACTTCTAAATACGTCTGCTACGAAAGGATTTTGTAGCAGAAGTGTGAAGTATCCAATTCTTTTTGTGATAATCCGTCTTTTGATTCTTGAAGAGTGATTAGGTAAAACATATTCGCGGAAGACATGGGTGTCGACGTAAAGTCATGCCATCACGTAGGTAATCTAATGTCGAAACTTTTAATAGATGTCTTAAACAAATTTTCCCCTTCTAAGACTTAAGTGGTAGTGAACTTGATTCAAGGTTTAAATAATCTGAGCTTTGTCTTCTTTTAATGACGAAGTTCAAGGACGTGAGATATGAACGAATAGTGATGCACAGTGAATTTGAAATAATCAAAACAAAAATCTGACCTATCTGAACCTTAATTATAGCTGTTGAAATTACAAGTACATTTGACCAATAATATTCGGTGGCGGATCTAGACCGTAATCAAGGGCTAACCGGGGAGCATTTTACTTTAAAAATTATGATTTTACAACACAAATTTTATAAATTTTCCCTTTAATTTTTATTTTAATTGGTTTATCCTTTATCCCGGTCCTTGGTCACAATGGTCAGTACCCGGGTTCAAATTCAAATTGAATTTGAATAATTCTCTCTCATTCGTCTCTTATTGATCTCTTTCTTACGTAATATTACCTGACGGGCGCAACAACTACCTAACATCTGTTTTCAATGCTTGCCATGCACGAATTAAATAATTAACAATTTGTGATATGGTATTATTTATAACAATAACAATTATTTATTAAAGTTATTCACTTGGTATTATTGATTTTATTTATTTGGTATTATTAATTTTATAAATCTGGTATTATTAATAGCAATAACATTAGAATTAATAACAATAATTAATCTGGTAACATATTTACATGTGCCATTTATCAACTTCAATTTTCTCTGTCAAGAGTTGAGGTCCAAAGGGGAGGGGCTATAGACCCCTTAGNATATTATATAGTTATAATTTCACCTTTGTTGATTTCAAAATTCAATTAACGAGGGACACGGGACACTCTGATTGTTTTCTGGACTTCTTAGCTCACATCGTGTCTTTATTTTTTCATACTATTCGGACATGAAATAACCAAATAATTCCAGTTATGATCCTTATCACAAAAAATATATCAGAAATAAAACAAAAATAGAGTTTCATTGTAAAATGCCTACGTAAATGGAGTTCTCAATGTTTGTTTAAACTATTTTGACACTTTTTTTGGGGTAGTCGGTGTGACTCTGTAGATTGCTGAGTCGCTGGATGGATTCCCCGTGGGGTGTGGCGACTTTCATCTCACCTCAACATCCAGACTGACTTCCAGCTCTGCTGAGCCTGCTGTAAAATGATTACTGAGTCAAATACGTAATGTTGAGTGGAAATTGAGAACGAGAACGGGATACGAACCCGGGACCTCAGCGCCCTTTTGCACAACCCACTACGCCATCCTGTTCAGGCGCGGATTCACGGAGGTCATGGACCCAATATTTGAAATGTTCATTAGAAGAGTGCATTTTCCTTCAATATCTATAGATTTTTCATATAAACAATTAAAATATATTTCATATAAACAGAATTATTTATACGAGTATTATTCAACAATTTTTTGTATAAAGACGATGACCCCCCGCCAATGAAGTTCCTAAATCCACACCTGATCTCGTTCGCCTCAGGGTTACACATCAGCTCGCTAAATTGAAGGTCCCGGGTTCGAATCCCGGTCCCAGCCTCGTCTCCCTTTTTCTTTCAACATGATATACTTAATATGTTACTTGCTGGTGTGGTTAACAACAATTTAAGAGATTTATCTATGAATTCCGAGTTTATCCTGGGGTCGACATGTCCTATTCTCTTTGGAAAATGGTGACTAAAACCAAGGAACGATAGAGTGTTAATTTATGCCTCTCAGATTCCGCCTTCTTGTGCTTTGTGCTGCTTTCAACCTTTTCATACCTAGGACCACTAGATGTCTTACCAAATCAACGGCGGACCACATAAGCTAAGTCAATGAAAATCTGTATATGCCTAGGTCTATTACGTGGACTACTAATTAAATGGGTTGAATATTCTAGTTATGTTGGCCGAAGTAATATTTATGAAAGTAGTGAAAGTATAATTAGTAATATTAAATATGAAATAGGAAAGGCCGATTCCACAATAACAGCGCGACTAGTTTATTTTGTTATTTAGGTAAATAAGACAAATCCGAAAGTTTTTATTATTATTACTATTATTATTATTATTATTATTATTATTATTATGACGAATGGCTAATATTTTGCGAACCACATGAAAACGTCTCACGGACCACAGGTTGAGAATCGCAGTCCTAGAGAACTCATAAAGTGAAGTAGAGTGGCGGGTAGGAATTAGTACCATAACGCTACTGAAGTGGCTGTCCATTAAGGGAGTTTTTAGTGCGCACTGGAACTGCGGCTGTAAAGCGAGATGCCCGAACATTTATGCGCGGTGTTTTTTTTCGTTGAGTGGGTGATGAATAGCGTGGGCATACTGTATTCTTTCTGCGTGTTGTCTTTATTCTATGTCGGTTATTTTGTAGTCATATTTAAAGTTTGCTTTTCCTGAAGTTCTGACGATAAATTTTTTACGAGCAACGCAATTTTGTGACTTGTCTTCGCTTGGTTGTATTCATATTTTGTTTAAGAATTTCATTGAAACATGGCAGAGCATAATCTTAAAACATGTGTTTATGAAATGTGACATTACCTTTTTAGAGACTCTCTTAAACAAGCAGTCTTTGTTTTCTGGAAATAGCCTATCAAACAAATATCTGTAATTGTTATTTAAATACATTTCTTGAATACGTTTAAATGGCCGCAAAACTAAATTTATGCATTTGCGGAAAGAAAATTAGTGTTTTAATAAATGTTTTAAGTTCTTGAAGATGAAATTTTTGTTTAATTTATCCCACTTTGATAGATTTTATTCTGTTGAAGTTTTAGAGACAGAAGAATCTTATTAAAGAATTCATCGTTGAAATAAATTACTTTCCAAAGTTTTAAATGAACGAATTAAAAAAAAATCCCGAGCTATAAACGAAGGCTTCCGCGATAGGAGTCGATATAATCTACGACGCAACATCGTCTCCTCGTATTTTGGCCCGGAGACGGATCCCAGCAGGACGGCCGAATGTTGGTAGTTATGTCTATTGAGACGCGGTTTGTCCCGAACAAACTATAAACTTTAAAATAAATCCTATATTAATTTTAAAAACAATTTTAATAGAGGTCAGCGGACTTTCTGAAGAGACGACGTTTTGGTTTGCCGTTCTCATCCTCCATTGGCACACTGCTTTCGAATGGAGTCAACGAGTTTCTTACTTTCTTCCTGTGAATCTTCTTTCTTGCCATTACTAGTTAATATCACTCATAAAACGAACAGACTAAGTAATTAAAAAATCAACTAAGAATATAATGGCATTTTTTAATGATTTCACGTACAACACCCGGTAGGACAAACTTACGGTAGTAGTAGCGTAGGTAGAATTAAACCACAAAAGTATCTTAATAAATAATCATAGTAACATGTACTTAATGTGATTTTCTCTTGAAAAAAAATATTTTTTTTACATCACATTTTACAAGAAGATTTTTACTTTTTCCGAGGTGTGATGCATAAATCACGAATCCGTTGCGCTCGGCCGCCATGTTTCTTACATGCTCTTGTTCATTTCAAACGAGTCAAGCGAGTTCCTGAATATTGTTTATACCATATTATTAACTGACAATTGAAATCATGTTTTTGCATCATTATAATTCACGATGTTGTGTTATAAAAGAATTATAATAAAAATAAAGAAAACAATTAAACTTCTCTGCGATTTGATCAGTTTGGAACGCTAGTCCAATGCAGCTGTGATTGCACTCTTGTCTCTTGAGGATGAGGTCGGAAATCGACGTGATATTCGGTACAATAATTTGACCTTCTATCCCTTGACAATTTAATCCCAGTTATGTGCAGCGCCGGAACTATTATACCAGATTAATAAAATTAATCATATCATATTAATTAGTTTAATAAATTATTGTTGTTATTCATAAAACCAGATTGTTAATTGTGAATTATTTATTTGATGCATTTTATTTAAAAGTAATATTTATAAAATTTGTTTTGTTAAACCATAATTTTTCGACGCGAATGCTCCCCGTATAGCTCCACCCCCTTTATTACTGTCTAGATGCGCCACTGTAGCTAGAAGATTCTGCTTCGGGAGTTGTGTTGAATGCCCAGTGCGGGACAATATCAGTCCGGATGTCGTGGGCACCGTCTCAGTATTAGGTTAGTTCTAACCCGCGGCACTGTCACCGGAACACTTGTTTGCTCTCTTTTATCACTCTGTTCACTTGTTCCCTCCTCTGCTTTCGTCTTTGCTCTCTCGTTCCGCTGTCCAGAAGCGACAAAGCGACATCTCGTATACTCCAAGTCATGTAACTTTGCCGCGAATTATGCAATATGGCTGCCTAACACATATTGCCAACTTCTAACGAATTCAAGTTATATCCAAATAAATATGGATAGTAGTCACAAAAGCGACTATTTGCTGTAAATGAAAACAATTTGATAACAGAATAAACTAAGACACAAGGTAACATTCGTTCCACACGCTCGATGCAGAAAGAACTGTGCGCAAGCACTATACTATCATCAAGCCAATTAGACTGACAATAAATAAAGAAATAAATAATTTGTCAAGGGAGCTGTTGCAAACTGCCTTTGACGACGTTGAGATAATGTACTGCGACTAACATACAATAAACTAATAAACAGTGCATTTCCCTTCATGATTTTTTTCTTCTTTAGTTTATTTTCCCGAAACAAAGAAACACAACTTGAGTATATGCTGGAAGGTATTTGAACTGCTAGTTCTGAAATAATGGGGGGCATGAAGTTCGTATGTTCCGTAATAATCGGCTTTTAAAGATGAATCTTCATTTATTATTGTAGTAAAATTAAAAGAATAAAACTATCACCTCTTACGAAGTGATACGTCGTATTCCGTTTTTTTAGGTTTTACTCGCGTGGATCTGTGAAAATTACTCTCTTCCGACACAATGTAACTCTTAAATCGACGAATCATTTAATTTCCTTTTTTAGTACCTCGATGAAGTCAGTTAATCAAATACGACCATTTTTGAGACACTAATTCACCCCCTGAAAAATTTACTTTTATTTATATACGATGATTCTGTTATCAAGAGAGGATTATTGTATTCTCGTTCCGGTCAACTATGGACCTCGATGGCCTAAGCGGTCTGGTTGGTACAGAGACCCTGGCCGGTTACCCGTTTGACAGATTAATCCGGAAAGATAAAGAGAATAAATTAAAATTGCGTCATATATTTAACTATATTACAATCGCTTATATATTTTAATACATGTACAAGTACTTGTACAATTTACACACTATAAGCGAGTGTGGGCAATAGTTTCGCGTTATTCGTGTTAACTTGAGGAAGTCGCAAGCGTTATGTTGAGGAAAGTACTTTGCATGTTTCACTGTTAATCTTTTGGAATAGAATTTTCGCTTAGGAAACCATTTTTCTGTACTTAAGGGAAATAAACTTAACCTAAAGTTCTTAATATCTTATAAACATTCTTGTTGTCTTTCTGCTTTTATTAGCTATCATCATCTAGGCGATGTAAGTATGGGAGACCGAATATCGTTTGATGCTAACCAAATTCTCAATATTTTAAATTGATTGTAACTTCCTTAATAAATAATTGAACTCAAATGATAGTAGCATGTTCGCCAACCATTGTCCAGTCATTTTTTTAACGATATCGACTAATCTCTACGATATTCCTCTTTTGTGGCAAGTAAAACACATATTGCCTTTCGCTCATACCGAATTCTAGGCAGGTGACTGACTGAACATGGATCCTCGTGTTGTGAGGCGGATGTTTAACGCCCATTATATCGAACCTTCTGCTGCAATTCTATTATTTATTGCCGGTGGTTTTCTTTGTGAGAATTAGACCTACCGCGTGAGCTAGATAAAACGGAAGCTCAGACTTGAATGTCTTTCGAAACAACGTAACGAAGAGGATGGAGAATTATTCTCTCTTTATACTTGCACTCAATCGATTACATTATATTCCTAGTTTCACTGATCGGAATTGCACTGCTCTATTTAACCTTATCGTGTAGTAGTCGTGAATACGACGGAACCTGGCAGAAATCTGAGTGGATGACCTCTTAGACAACCGGGACTGGAAATTTATTTACGTTGAATATTCCTCATATTAAAGTTATTACTACCATAAAAATAGGAAATGATTCCAGCCAAGTGAAAGAGTACTGAAATATTTAACCAATCGTGTAATTTCAATGAATACTTGTGACGAATAGGAGAGAGAGTAGAGGTGATGAAAATAATGAACACGTTCTACGAGGTTGCGAGCTGTATGATGCGGAGGGTACCACATCTGAAACAAATATAAATTGACGACTATTGATTACCCGGACTAAACAAGTTACATAAAAGATGAAAAATGATGTCGTAAATTTGAAGTTCATATAAACAAGACGATAAAATACATTTTATACTGTAGATTGACTATAAAATTGCTCTAAAGAAATACAATAAGACAAAGAAAATGGACATGGATGAAAAAATTATTACTGCTCGTGCACATCTAATTATTTAATTAGTCGAAAGAAGTAAATTTGTTCTGATTATTTCTTCTGGTACGAATGATGTTTCAGTCAACTGTCTCCTTGGACATTATTATTTTCTGCGAAGAATATACTGTATGTTCTTAACCACATGGGGAGAACAAGTGATAAAGCACGCAAACAGTCAAGACCTGATAAAGTCTTCGTTTTGGGCGCTATGGGGTCGTCGACCTCCGTATGCAAGGTAGCTAAGCACTTTCCCCCCACACGTGAGGTTCACTATAAACAAAGTGTACAGTTTTATTGCGGAAGTGGAGGTTTAAAACTTAAAAAGTATAATATCCGGTAAAGGTTCTCGAGATGAGGTCTCTTTAAATATTATTTATGTTTTTTCTTTTGTGTGTGTGGGGGTGTCATTTAGGGCTCGTCAAGATCATTAGAGCCCTTTATTATTTATGTAAATATTTATTTATTTATGTGCCATCATTTCGAACTATATTAGTTCATCAGGACTGAAGAAAATGAGTAACTTAGTACGCGTTGGAGAAAAAACAAAAACAAATATGATGTATAAGTAATATACTGTCATTTGATTCACAAATACAATTTACAAAAGTTACGTTTGATACAAGCATTCCATTTTGGTATTGGTAATACATACAATACCAAAAAGCTAGGTATTGTACATACTAATACAAAACGTCTTTTATATGTGTTTTGATAATTCTTACTTTCATCCTTTTTATTTCGTAGTTTTTGGTATTTACTTGAAGTAGGCCTTTGAATATTTGGGTGTCAGGAAGGAACTTTTGCGACAGAACAACCCGGTACAATCCATGGCATCCTTGTTTCGTATAGAAGTAACCTAATTTAATGATAAACTGTTAATGTTTTTATTAGTCATGTTTTTTGTAAACAAGGTTTGAGAAAGAAGAAAGATGAATAAATTAATAGATCATGGCTCTCGATCTTTATTTAACCATTCAATGCAGATAAGATGTGGGAATAATTTCCTCCATTGAATCGTATTAATGTTTTGCGATAAATCATAAATACAATTTGTATTGTTTTATAGTTTCATTATGTCGTACATAATCGTTGTTTGAGATTAAATTCAGAAAGTTGACGAAAATGTAGGCAATATTTTCAGCATAATAAGAACCCATTTATTTAGATTCCTCGAATTCACTTCGAAATTAATTTTTTGACTATCGTTCTATCCTGGCCCGGGTTTGCCTCCGGTTTTCCTTCGGGTGGGGGCGGATTTTTTTTAAGACTTGCCTGGGGGCGGTATCTATTGAAATAATTATTCACGAATTTTGTGTTATTTAAGTTACGATTTATCAACAATACTTTCCGAATATTGGTTTTGAAACTTCAGGAATTTGACAAAAAATTATGCTTCTATTTTATTTAGTTTTTGCATAAAAAATGGGGTGGCGATGAATAAAATGCTTCTTTCAATACTTCAGTGAAATCTTTTGCACCCCCCCCCCCCGAAAAAAGAAGCTTCATTCTCGCATTGTGAACATAAATTGTCAAAATAGCGATTGCAACAACTTACGAGCAAGTGGAAGACAAACTAATTTCTCTCTGGAATCGAACAGGGGATCATCCCATCAATTCTGACCAAAAATTCTAATATGGTGACGGATTTAACATTTCAGCACCCGGATGCACCCCCCTACTTCGAGAAAAAGTTCAGTTCATAGATTTTGTATAATAATAATAATAATAATATTTATTTAAAAAAGAATGGGAAGATCTTTCCCTGTGACGGAATATAAAGAAATACGAAAAATATGCAAAAATAACATATTACAGAGAACTGAAATTAATAATTGTAAATATATGATTAAACTAATATTAAAATATTAAACATAAAAACTTGTGACCCTGATACAACTAAAAATTAATATTTACTTTTTGTACGTTTTGCGGTGGACGATCCGAAAGGATGATTTACCCCTTCCGTGCACTTCACTTCACATTTCCCTTCCCTCCCTCTGTGTAACTCACGCATTTCCCTTGTATCACTTCACTTCACTACCACAATCTTCTCATCTGCCCTAACGAACCCCTTCTTCCAGAACTTGCCTAACTCTGTAAATAGATGCAGAGCTCGAAATCTTTTCCGCAACCGATTCAGGGGTTAAATTTCAATCTCTAATAGTTTTGTTGAGAAATGAAAATTTTCTAACGTCGGATTTTTGTTTTCTGGTTCTAAATTTTAGAATATAATCTTTCCTTCCTGTCCGAGAATGATGTTCTTTTTCCGTTATATATTTCCTTGGGTTCATTTATGTAAGCATTGAATAAATTGACGAGTCTAGAACATTTTCTTCGATTTTCTAAAGATTCCAAAGCTACGCAATCATTTAAATACTATCATTTAATAAATTGAGTGTTTTTTCCTGTATTCTTTCGTGGCCTTGTATTTGTCCCCTCCGACAAGGATCCCAATATCGATGTGTCTGAGTGATAGGATCATTGGATGAAGTCTTCGATTACTCGATGTGGCGCCGAGTAAGTTGGAATCCTCGATGGAGCCATTGGGTCGTGGAGTGGAAACTGCACTGCACCCCTTGAGGATTTTCATTTGAATCCAATTTCCATAAACCCACGCTGCGGGGTCTTCTTTTTCTGTGACCACTGTCCCCCACAGTCCCCTCCTCCTGGCTTCGATTAAAATCTGGACAATGCAGTCACTGTTTTGCGTTAACTCCAGAAAATGGGCTCGGTGTAATCGACGCAAAATGATTAACTGCGGGGGATCACGGAGATAAAAGTATCCCGGAAACAAATTATTCCGACACTTAAATCTTCATGATGTAAATTTTCTGCTTCAATTTTGGTCTTGCATCATCTTATTGTATTTTTTTTTTCTTTCAAAAATTTAATCTCTGTAAGAATCTGAGGAAACTAGTTTTCTCTGGAACTGTATTTCGAACGTGCTATTGCTAAAATTATATCGTAATTTAAATTAATTTTTAAAGGTGTTATCCGTACTGTTTTTTTATTTCGTGTGATAGTTCAAGAAATTTTTATTTAACGCTTTATCTTGGGACAAATTAAAATTCTAGGTCGCAAATTAAAAAATTAAAATTCTTTTCTAAATTGCCAACGTTTCGATGTATATGATATCATCATCAGGGCTGAAATGAAAGTATAGCGTACTCACCATTTTTACCACAAACTACTAACCGATTTTGGACGTTTTGTTTAAACTTTACCTTGTTGTAACTTCCAAACTGGTGGAAATTTTACAACATACTTGGTATTTTTTGTATCACAAAATTTTATCAAAATCTGAGATCGTGACGTTTAGACGTTTGTTGATTTAACAGGGAATGACCCTCACACATGTATTAAAGACTACATATTTTTCTCTGCTCCCTATTATTTGACTCCAATTCCTTGTGTATTTCGCATCGTGGCATGCGTTTCATGCGACGCCTTCAGTCCATTGAGCTCCGCATCGCGAGTGTCCTTTGTTGGCAATTCGCATTCCTCTTCGCAGTGGGCCATGCACTTGCCGCCCTCCTTCATCAGTGGAATTGACTGCAAAGAGGACGACGTATGTAATGTTTGATCTTGGTTACGAACCGCGCGCAGGAAGAGAGGACATAGGCGGAGGCTGAAGGTCAGGCGTCACGTCCCTGCATTTTTTCTTCGAATTCTGCGTTTTTTGTTTCTTTGATTTTGAAAGAAAATTTTCGATTTTCTGGAAACTAATAATAATAATATCAAAAACAGACATCATTCCAGTAGTAATAGGGGCATCAGGAACTACATAAAACAATAGAGAAATATATACAGAAAATACCAGGAAATATAAATATAAATGAAATTTAAAAAAACTCATTGCTGGGAACTGCCCATATCCAGAGAAAAATATTGTAGCTGCTATATGGATTATATCCAACCCTAAAAATACATGATGATGATGATAATAATAATAATAATTTGTTGTCGGAAAGATTTACGAACTGCGTATGACCACGTGGAAGACAATGAACTAATTTACTCTCCGGAAGCAAGTAAGAGACCATTCCACCAATTCCGATCAACGGCCCTAAGGCAAAAATCTTCGCTGAAAAATTTTTAGAAAGTGCTTTAGTGATGAAAAATTTATTTGCATAATATATCGACTTTTATGAAGGAGCACTGAAGTGTGTCAGATATCTCAGATTCTAAAATTATGAAAGTTGAATGTTATCAACTATGACCTCTCGTTTACGTGGATTCCTTTATTCAGTAGTAGGACACACAAAAATAAACGATACGGATATTGCGCATTGTTATAATAGTGAGTGTACGTTAACGATAAAGGTAATGAAATATATTTTTTTCTCGTGTCTTTTGGGGTTTATTTTCAGAAGAAAAAAAGGCGTACAAACTTTGACATATTTATTGTTTGCGGAGTGGTTTGACTGTTCAGCGGAAATAAACTCAACTAATTTTTTTTTTAATTTTTCGTTCTATTTTTGTAATAAACAATATAAGATAATTTTTCATGCGAAAAACACTTTTATACGCTTTTGTGTAATATAATTATGTTGAAACTCAAACCTTGTCATTCCCCGGTCACCTCTATATCTGTTACCATCGGAGCCAAAATGATTTTTCTTAAATAATTCCATAAAATATGCTCTAAGTTTTATAAAAACGCAGGAAGAGAAAATTTGTCTAAAATATTTTCAGTTTGTGAATTTTATTATTTTAATGACACGGCTATGTAGGGATCGTTCATAAATTACGTCACGGGCTTGGGCGGAGTGGGGGTTGGTGAAACGTGACTGTTCGTGACTTTAAGAAAGCGTTACGTTACATTTTGTATATAAAAAATGTAGAAAATTGTTTCAGTTGAGACAAATTTTCGTAAAATGGAAACAAAAATCTTTTAACCCCATACGCACCATTTCCTCGACCTTTATAATCATCTCTAAGTTTACAAAGATTATATTTTCTCCTGTAATTACTGTTTGGTGTAACGGGTTGAAGAGTGAGGCAGGGGGGAGGGTAAATTCGTCAAACATTGCGTGACGTAATTTATGATCGATCCCTTACGTAAATACTATAGCAGGTATGGAATTAATAATGACAGCCTGTATTAAGCTAAAGGGGCTGTAGCTTCCCTCCCCCCCAATCGGACCTGAACTTACAAAATGTTACCAGATTAATAATAATTACTAGTTATAATTGTTAATGTAATTAATAATACAATTGTTATTGCACTTAATAATACCATATTAATAACATTAATAAAACAATTTTTATTATTAATAATTATAACACTGTTAATTATTTATTTGATGCATTTTATTTACAGGAAATAATTATAAAATTTGTGTTGTAAAACCATAATTTTTAAACAAACATGCTCCCCGGTTAGCCCTGATTACGGTCTAGATCTGCCACTGGCCCTGAGGGTCGTTATATCCATGTGCAACACGCCCCTGTCTGTCGCTGACCGTCGTTGCCGTGTTGGCATGTGCGCCCCACTTGCAGCCGTCGGCGTGTGACGGACGGACAGTTCTCGCAGCGGCCGCCGCCGGCGCTGTGTATCGTCGCTCTCATTCCACGTCGTGTAGGTCGTGATAGTTTTTGCGGTTGAATTTCCCGTCGTGATGTGCCCTGTCCTCTTTGTGGGGATTTCGCTCGATGTTGAAGCCGTATTCATTATTCTTAATTTATATGTTTTTCAACTATGGATTATAACAACAAAAAGAGACGTAAAAAGTTAGTGAAACGAATGTAGTTGGTGAAAAGAATGTAGATTAAAGAATTTGTATTTACTCTCTCAATAAGCGATATCCATGATATTAAAAATAAACTTACGTTGAGTCTTTCCGAATTAGATCTACGAAATATTATATAGAATATTTCTGTTGTGTTACCATGTTATTCAGTTATGAAATATGTTTCAAAGATATGCTTGAGGGGTTGAGAGCGTTAGATCAAGCATGTAGTTTGTTCAGGGTATTTCAATTTTTTTTTCTTCGAATGATCATTAAATTAGTGTTGTTTGCGTCTTAAGTTGATTTTACTATAATTTATTTTTCTACATTGACAAGCCATTAAACGCATTAAGAATATTCTATGCTTCCTGTAGAAGTGAGGTGAACTTTTCCTAGTTACTAAGACGCTTAAATCAACTTCCATCCTCAGTCGTACTTTTTTAAAATTAGAATCATAATTATTTTGTGGACGTAACCAGAGGATATCTCGGGGAACCCTATCCCTCTCGGAAATTTTTATAAGTTGTATAATGATAGTTCTCTTTGTATAAAGTGGTGTTATTGTACAATTTTTAATTAATAATTCAAATAAAACAATTGAGCAGATTTAGAATTAAAATCAATGAATTTATAACGAGAAGTTTGAACCCCCTCCAAAATAAATATGTGGCTTCGTTGTATTCTAATACTTAAGTCCATAATAATGATAAATAATTTAAGTCTTAGAACCTTTTGATTGACTAATACTATTTATTTTGAGCATTTAAGATCACAACGTTTTGACAGCAGGGTTAAGTCCACGTCAGGTGTGACAAATTATAACATAAATTGAGTACCTATAATGTAGTAAACAAAATAAAAAGCAAAGATTGTATTGCTAACTATGTAGATCAAACAAAAATAGGGTTAAAAACTAGAATCCAGGAGAACAAACGAAATTTAAAATCAGTTGCACGACGTGCAGTAACTTCACATTGTATTAATAATCATCACTTGATGAATTGGGATAACACATTAATGTTGGACAAAGAAGTTAATTATTACAAACTTAGCATATCTGAAATGATGTGTATGAAAAATATGCACAGAAGTTTGAATTTACGCATTGGCACAGAGAAGCTTGTATATTTACAATACAATATATTATTATTTGTGTGGTTTCTGCTTTTTTTGTTAACGTATTTTGAGTTTATGTTTACTCTTAATATCATGTTCCATTGTTCTGTTGTCACCTGACGACGACTCAAACGCAGAGTCGAAACGTTTTGTTCTTAAAAGCACAAAATAAATGGTTTTCGTTCATGAAAAGGTCGCTAGTCATAAATTATTTAATTGTCTTGGTTGCATCAATTTAAGTCTTCGTGTTTATTTTCGTTTTGAATGGAAATAATAGTAATAATTTATTAATCTGGAAGTGAGCAATGCTCGGTGGCAGATAGAAAAGGAGACATAATAAAGGTAAACATAATGCAATAATAAGTCAAATAACAAATTACACAAATATCTATAAAATGCACACACACACGCGATGTAAAATGATAAGAAAATTAGCACACGAGGTGACAGCGAGAAGGAAATTACGTTTAAGAAATTAATTATATATGAATTATATATTCACATACGTACACACAAACACATTTTCGCTTACAAACAGATACAGACACACTCATACGTACAAGCATGCTTCAATATCCACACATATATCTGCTCCTCGCATACCGTTAATGTAAAAATAGTTACTAGTAAATGAACAAGTATTATGTAGGACAACACAACTGAACGCATTCCTCTGAGCATCACGTAGCAAACCGCGCGTATTGAGGTTTATTGAGGTCAACTAGAGCACTTTCACTATCGTACACTCCCTCCAACATTTTCTTCTCCCCTACCACAACGTAGCGAATAAAAAATTCCCTGACGCAGTTCTAAATCTGGTGTCTTCTTATCTCTTTCGTTTGCGACGCGTTTCTTTTCAATTCATCACAGAAGAGAAATGTCTTAAATTGCGGTGAACCTCCCCGCCAGGTAACAGACTAATAATGTTATGTTCAATGAAAATGGGGGATGGGACCGAGATTCGAACGCAGGACCTTCAGTTTAACGCGCCACCCTGTTCACCTCCGGGCCCAGTCTACTATTGACATTAAACTTGCAAAACCCACAGACCTGTGAGTTCCTGAGTTAGAATTTCGGTCTAGTCTCCCACTTTCATTCAGTGTAACATAATTAACCTATTCAATTCCTTGAATCTACAGGCTAGGCAAAATTAAGTTGGTTCGGAAAATATTTATAAGGCTGACACGGAATTGACTCTTGTTAATGAATAGGAAATGTCCTTCGCAAAAAATGCCGGAAATTGCCACCGTTCACGTCGATGCCCTGCTGTGCTAATTTATCAAACTGAGACACGTGTTGGAGCTCTGCTTGAGGGATAGCAGCAATAGCGTTTCCAGGCGAAAGTGGGACGGCAGACGCACAAGTAAATTAAAGACGTGACGTTTCGACAGAAAAATAGAAAATGGTTTTAGCCCCGAAAGGGGACTATAGACATATTAACAGAGCATGGGAACTTTGGATATTTCTTGCTAATGGTAGGAAAAACGTCAGATAAGACATGAGTGTCTGGCCATGGGGATGAAACTGCGACTCATCTATTATGGGAATGTACACTATACGATGAGGAAAGACGAGATACATTCTCCGACAAAAGGGGAAATGGCACTACGACTTGACTGAAAACACATTACTAATACACACGAAAGACGACTTCACTGACTTCGAAACTTATATCTTGAAGAGATGTACGCTCCGGGAATGTGATGTATTAGAGTTACCCTCCCCCGTAATGAAAGAGGTACCCACTAAGAGAGGCGAGACATGCAAATGTAAGTTCCATGTAATGACTTCGTTAAAGATGTAGAATTAAAACTAAATTAATTAATTAATTAATTAGCGTTTCCAGTGTTCTGCTGTAGCTTCCCCAGTGTGCGAGGATTATTTGAACACAACTGATCCTCCAATTTGTCCCACAGATAAAAATTACAGGGAGAGAGATCAGGCCAGGAGATTTTACTGCTTCTGCTGACTGTCGTCTCCTCACCGAACACCTCATGTACACGTGTCAAGGATGTAAAGGCGATGTGTGCTGTTGCTCTGTTTTTCTGATAATGTCAATACAGTCGTTTACCTTCTGTGAGTTTGTCCATAATCTGTTTAATTGATTTGTGGTTATTGTTCTGTTCATTAACACGGGTCAATTCTGTGTCAGAAGTACAATTCTTTCTCGAACCAGTTTTATTTTGTATACTCCAAGTCATGTAACTTTGCCGAAACTTCTGAAATATGGCTGCGTAACACAATATACCAACTTCTACGAAGTTAAGTTATATCCAAAATAATTTTTATAGTACTCGCAAAAGCGACTATTTGCTGTAAAGAAATACAAATGAATAACAGAACAAACTAAGACCCCAGGTAAGATTCGTTTCACACACAATATATAAATAATTAAAGAAATAATTTGTCAACAGAGGTATTGCAAACTGCCTTGGACTACTTGGAGGACAACAAAATAATTTGCTGCGACTAATACACAATAAACTAATAAACTCTGCGTTTTCTGTTCATGATTTGTTTTTCTAAAGTTAAATTTCGCGAAGCCGAGAAACATGACTTCGCGTATCCATTCGTCACCGCATCCGTTGTAGGTCTGTGTCTGCCTACGTCACTCTGGCGAACGCTCCTGCAGATTGCGTGGATTTGTTTGGGCCATGAAGAGTGGCGTTGGTCGCTGCGTGTGTTCTGGGGCGGGGAGGGTTAGTGGGGTTAGAGGGGGGTGGAGGGAGAGGGGACCTTTGTAGAACGCGTGGCTTTGGCAAAAGCTCAGGGTGCCGCACCCAATACTCCGCCGCGTGGATATTGCGTACCTCGCTCGAGTCGTAGAAATACCGCTCTCAAATCTTTTCGCGTTTTATGACCCGCTTTCACAGCAATTTTGTATTGAGCTACGTAAAGGAAACCGTAAGATGAATGAATTCCTATATTTATTCCCAAATAATTTTTTGTGTTAAATTACAAACATGTTGATATTCTATTAGTATTATAACTCGCAGCTAGCTAACTTTTTATCTTATCTAAGAATTTTTGCTGAAATCTTTGAATCCGCTTTAGGACCCTTGATGAGAATTGATGAGATGGTCCCTTGCTTGCTTTCGGAGGGTAAATTAGTTTATTGTCCTCCACGTGGTCATTCGCAGTTTGTACTGCTTTTTTGACAATAAAATTTATTTATTTATATATGATTAGTTTCTGGAAATAAACTCAAATTCTTAAAAATTCATGTTGCATCCCTTTCTTGAATGTTTTTTTCTTGAATACTCTACACACTACCAATGTAATTTTGCGATGTGACCCCTAGTTAGCTTTTAAGCTAAGCTACATTTTAAGCTGTGTGACCCTAGTTAGGGACTTTTGTTAAGTTTGCAAAAACAATAATTTGCATGTTTTGAGCTGAAGACCAGTTGCAAAAAATTACAACAAAGTATGTTAAATACAAAAAACATGTTAATTGTTAAATTAAGTAATATTTCAAATCATTCCAATAACGTTTTGTTTCCAGTTCAATTTCAAAATTTTGTTGCCTTCTTGATATATTGACTTAACAAGCTGTGAATCGAAACTATGGTAAATCCAAAATGAAATTTTTCCGAGGTGGACCCATGGACTTAGAAATATTCCAGACCTCTCCAGGAATATTCCAGACCGGTACTGTCCAGGAAAACATGTTTGGTTTTAACTGCAATTTAATTTTTTGCATTGACTTAAATCTCTGTACAGGACGAAGCACCTATTTACTATTAGAACCTCTCTCAAGTACAGTTGGTTTCAAATCTTGCTTGTACTGCGAAACTCTATTTGTGTGAAACGTTTTTATTGTTTAGTTACGAATAAATAATTAAATTCATATTAGTTTAATTTTAATACAACTGGAAATTTACAATGAAGCTATCTGCAAGTATTAGTTTCTGCCTATGCTCCAAAATTTGCCGAATTTTCATTATTTCATAATTGTAGTTTGCTTAGTAACCTCGAAATTAGGATGATGGTTTTCAAACTTTTCCCATACTTTCAGTATCTCCCTTGTTGCACAGGAAGGTTAGTGCTCTATGACTGTAACGTCCTCCTGTAGTGATGAAATCTCATAGATAACTTCGTGCTGTGATACAGAACACAGCTTCATGAGTTCTTTCATTAGCTTATATCGATGTCGTCATCTCAATTTTTCAATTCATTTTATTCTATGAGATTTCATCACTACAGGAGGACGTTACAGACATAGAGCACTAACCTTCCTGTGCAACAAGAATTTTATCGATGTCGTCATCTCAATTTGTTCAACCTTGGACAGAGAAGATCTTGTTGAGTACAGCAAGTTCAACACGCCTTTACTGAAACACTTTGGAGTCCGGCAAGTGCTGCTGCTACCACGCAGTAAGACATGGAGGGTTCTCCAGGTGTCTCCTTCCCATGCCTTGATGATCTTAGGTCGGTATTGATGCGAAAGTGGTCTTTCCCATCTTTATTTGAAATAAATTATCGACTTTAAACTGATCTTTCAGGCAGGATTTTAATCTGGCTCCTTTTCTGACTACTCGTTCTGTGATACATTGCTCACAGTGTGTGTTAACATTTATATTTTGCTTGTTATGTGAATCGCTCGTTACAGGAGATGTCCGTTAAACGACATTTGACTGTATTCTCTGTATTTTATAGTCAAAAATAGTTTTGTTTTTGAAGTATGAAATAGTCATGTATTGAAGCGAGTATGCACTAAAGATTTATGCAAGTCCTTTTGTAAAACCTTCAGTTGAGTAACGGACTTCTTTTTTAAACTCTTCCCCACGGTTATGTAGTCGCTGAGTGTATTAGTAATAATAAGTTCTATTTGATATATTACTTATCATAATTGTAAGACGTATACAAAATTATCCGTATTAAAAGATTCGTGGCATCGCGAAAATCAAACGAATACCTTATGCACCATAAGGTGTAAAGTAGAATCCCAATTAACCGGTCAGATCGGGCCGGTTACCTATTCGCCCTGTTAATCCGAGGTTCCGAAAATATCGATTTTGTGCAAGAAGAGCCCACAATTTCATTAAGTTACCACGAATATACAACCAAATGAGACATCTTTGCAACTCGTTTTATACACAGTGGAGCCTCTTTAACTCGAAATCCTTTCTAAGACGAAGAAATTAGCCATTCCTCTACGTTGAAGTACAAAAAACCCTACAACTCGAATTATTTAGACGCTGTAACTCGAACTGAATATGATTTACCTATGATGTACTATCCATACATATCACGCTCTCTAGCTCGAACTACAAATCTAGCGGACTCTATAACTCGAAAAAGCTGTATTTACGGCCCCTGTAAATCGAAATTCTTTTCGCAAGACTCTTTAACTCCAAGCAATAGTTTCGTTGTCGTCAATAACCAATTCCAAGAAATGATTTCGTACTTTCATTGAAAGATATCGAAGACAATATATTTAATGCCTTATTTGCAATCGAAAATACAATTGGCAAAGAATGTGTTTCTTCCTTGACTCAAAAAGAAAATTACAGATTTCTTTTAATATGTGCATTTTTTCAAGTTGTCCTTCTCCATAAAATAATCTTTATACAAGTAATTATGTACAACACAAATGAAGTAAAATAAATCTCTGTAAGTCATTTTTTTAATTTTCTAATGACTTCAATATCATATGCCTCTATAAGTCGAAACTGATAATGTTAAAAACTCCTAATCTCGAAGTCCTCTATAACTCGAAAACTCGTTAACACCTGTCTCTNGAGTTTATGTACTGCATGTAACGAATACGAAAAAATTGATTCATAGAAAAATAGATTCGGACGCCAGAGAGTAATTAAACTGTCGAACTTCCCCTTCCCCGTTCTGCCCGTCACACCACCAACATTTCAAGCCTAACGTGACACGGTGGGTCGGGGAGGGGGTGGTAGAAAATCCTAAGAGATCGCGTTACGTAATTTATGAAGAATCAATATGAAGTTTTATACTTGTTAACTGAATAGAACGAACATTTTTTTGCATTACATAAAATAGTTTTTTTATTCTGGAATATTCCTCGTATTCTAAGGGGTTGTGTGTGGTGTTTTGGGCTAGCTCTTTGTCCTTCGCATGAGAGGACTCTGGGGTTAAACGCAAGAACCTCGTTCATGCTCCATCGCCTTGTCGCGTAAAGGGTGGCGAGTGTCGACTCGTTTCCACCCGATTGCGGTCTCTCTCTCTTCTCTGCCTTTGTTCACTCGACACCTCGTGATTCTCCCTTGATCAGACTCCACTCTGTGCCTGTGACCTGTCCTTGGTCATTCCTCTCGTCATTACGCTCATCTTCACTTTGTCAAGTGCTTACGTCACGACACGGTGCAGCGTTTCTTATGCACTTCTCTCTCCTCAGTGGCGGATCTAGACCGTAATCGAGGGTGAGGGGGGAGGATCTGGGGAGCATTTCTGTTCGAAAATTATGATTTTACTACACAAATATTATAAATATTATCTTTAAATACATCAACTCCTCAAATAGATAATTAACAATATTGAATGGTGACCATATTTATAGTTTAAAATGCCAAATACATATTGAAGGATAAGGATTTCGTGACCAAATCAGAATTTTATAAAGAAACAAATTAAATAATTCGTGAAAATATCTTTTTTATGCAGACATTATGAACAAACAACAAATATATAAAAGTTATAAAATAAAATCCAAATCAATAGTTTTGTTTAGGATATATTCTTTAAACTTGTCTTGAAGTCGTCGTCTTAATACGAGTACCAGTACATAAGGAATCAGATAACAAAGTGGTTACAACGTACATAGAGACTAAGCAATGTATGGAAGGAAAAACGCCATCCCGTAAATGAACAGAAATCCGTATGTAGTTTATACTAGATGACATGGAACATGAAGAAAAGAGGAATTTCGAACGGTCTGATGACCGTCCCATCCGCGGTGAAGCAGGTAAATGTCCCGGAAAGAAAGATGTTGCCCACTGCCTCCTCACAACTCGTTAATAAGTGGACTCACTGTGAGTTGTGCTGCCGGCAATGCGGTAGCGCTGTATCGCGTAAGTATTGCAAAGTTTAGCGTGCATAGAACAAGCCTAGATGCGAGTCGCTTCGAATAGTGCATGTAATAAGCAGAAATTATAATACTAATTTCTACCTATCTTGTAATTTACCTATAACCTGTAAATTTAGAATGCGAAATATCTTGTAACACTTACAAAGTATGCCTTTATCTGTTGAGAGTTAAGTCCAATTTGGCCGGGGGGGGGGTTAGAGTTAAGTTCAAAGGCATATTTTGTAAAAGTGTTAACAGATATTTTGCATTCGAAATTTACATGTTATAGGTAAATTACAAGATACGCTACAGTCCTCTGCCCCCCCCTCATAGATCCACCACCGTTCCCACTGCCTTATTTGGCCTTCCCTCCCCCCACATGTAATAGATACACATCCGTGAATGAAATGCTCTCCTTCTGTATATTCTCCTTCTCGCCTTTTCATCTTTCTTCTCTTGGAATTATGGTCTCTTTTGTCGATTGGCCGTGTTTAACTTCGTTTGCGTCCGTCTCGTCTCAGTACCGAGGAGAGTCCTCGCCATCGCACTTACTGTCCTCTCATCTCCTTCCCACCACAGCATCACTGGCGCCGCCGCCGCTCTGCCACCCAACACGACGCTATTTTATTATCGGCTCTCAACGCTCCAGTGCCCCGATAAAATAACGAGAAATGCGTTGTGGGAATAGGAGTATTGATGGAAACTTGTACGATAAAAATGGTAAAAGCGGTGGGGTGTAATTGACTTTTAAGAGAGATTGAACATAGTTTATGTTGACGACTGCGTCGATTGTGGAGTAAAATTTCTATAGTCGTCTCGACGAAAGAAAAGTGGCGAGGTGGAACCAATGGAGCGAAAGCGCGGTGTTGTCATTCGTCTGCAGCGGGGAATGGTCTAGTGTAGCTCCACCTATTTCGGACGGCATGCCGCGGCACCCACACTAAGGCTGCTATAACCCATGGTAAAGTTAATTTCAGGCGGGAAAAAGGTTAGCGATCAAGCCCTCAGTCCGTCACAGTTGGCATATCAGTTACTGTCGGTTCTACAAATCGGCTGATGTAGGCGTTAGCGACCAAACGTAAACCCACTAAGATTATTCTGTCGCGAGTAACGCCTACGTGTCCGCAGAGAGAGGAGGATACGGCAATTTCGCATTACTGACATTGACTCCTCGACTTACACGTACATTTTAGGTTCCTCCTCATTCCTTTTTTCGCTGCGAGCACTATACGGCTTGATGCTTGGGACGAAGTGTTGTTGGACGTATCACACGATGACAATACTGTGATTCAATTTTAAATTCTAAAAGTAATGAATTGCGTTAGCTCGGTGTTGGTAATGAGTATAAAAGTCCGCTCGCATACAATACATAAGTTTCAACGTGTAGTACATTCCCTTTTGTTGTGGAATGACGATATCAAACATTTCATTCACTATGTGGTCTGTCACCATTGAATCTACAATTAAATACATTTGTTACAACACACCGCAAGCCCAGATGCGATGTGCGTATTTTTTGGGTAGAAGCGGGATTCAACCATAAACCTTTATGGTAGAGTTCGCTGCCACCAGCTTGGTTTCCCCAAGCAATCAAACACACGTGTAATAACAATAAAATATTTAATTCAAATTAAATAGAGATCTGAATATTTACAAATGTAGACAAACTCTCAAATCATAAATACAAGTTTGAATTTGTTATTACAGAGTTATTGCTATCTGAAAGCAACAATTACACACAGATATAGATACTGGTGTTATGAATTAACTCGGAAATCTACCCAGATTATCCGAATCTCAAAAGTTTCCAAGTTGCTATCCCGAAATAACTAACTGTTCCAAGTTACGTCATTCGCGCCTAATAGCAATGTAATAGAATTACCGCAGCAATTCTCAGTGGTCTGACGACCAAAACTAACCAAGTCACATTTCAAATAACCTGCGTACTTCCATACACTTCCGCAGAAAGGTCTGAAAGTCACTTAGGATCTGCAATCCTCCCAATATATACACAAGCGAAGGTCACGTGACTACACCCTCGCCACCGCACCGAGCACTTTACATCATCTTGGTCACCCCTCAGATTCTGAGAATACTGCGTCTTTTCGGCTGACCATTAATTTTGGCAACCGCTGGAATATTCCATACACACTCGCTTTTCTTCTGAGGGCGTTCCTCTCAATTTTCAGAAGTGGATGGGAACTGTTCAGCCTCTATACAATGAACGGAAAGGCTTAGAGGCGGGTATTTTTCCTTATTTGGCGGCGACGGCCCGACCCTTAATCTCCTTAGGAATTTCCCGCTAGCAAAATGCTTGAAAATGTTAATATTTCAAAAATCTATAAACTGCACTGGTCCAGATGTTACAACATTTTAAACATTATTTCCGAAATATCGCTGCGGTGGTCACGTGGTAGCGTCTATGCTTCCACGTTTCCACTGAACGGTAGAGCGTGATTTCAAACCTGCACGGCCGAACTAGGTGAGGTTTTCAGGTGGGGTATTCCAGATAAATGTCGTTTCGGTACCATGAGTTCCCTGCCAACCCAACATCTCTCCTTCCCGATTCCTTCTCTTTAGTCCGACGGTTAGGCGTAAGAAGCAGACCTCATGGTGTAAACCTCACCAAAATACATAAAATAAATAAAAATATATTAATATCGCTAGAGGTTATTTTCTTTTAAGATTTTGATCGAATAGCTTCTTGACCATAGACTAGCTGAGTTACCACTTCTTCACACTCGTCACGGTTTTAATTTATTGTGTGTTAATTATTGTTTTTTATGTCTGTTGAAAATACTTGTTCATATCAATATTCAAAATAATTATGAATAAAACCACGAGGGAAAACAAAAAAACTTGAAAATAGAAGTAGTCTGGCCAAAAATTTGCACTGCTATGTCATCTGTACCACGTGAAAACCAGGGAAAAGAAGCGAGACAGTTGGCAACATGTTAAGTTAATGCTATTTTCATAATAGTCTTTTAATTAATGTAGCAAATATTTTTGTTCCATTTTGTACCCTTTTCAGTGATATCTCGAACTATGTATATTGTTACGATGTTTCGGGGTGCTATACGTTTCAATTTTTCCCTTTTGATAATTCAAATTAATTTTTTATATAGGAGCGTGATTTCGCACGGTGTTTATTCGAAAGTTTGTTAAGAAATCGTCACGAAATCGGAATTTTACCCGATTAAAAATTTGAAGTTTTATTTTATGAAAAAGGCTTGTGATTGGACCCGCTATTTAACATTTCTTGACTAAATGTGACCAAACGAAAGGGAGTGTTGTTGGATATTACATTACATTTAAGTGCCTCATCGTGTCCTAATTGATGCAATCACTAGCGTGTGAAGTGGGCGACATTCAGGAGACTCGCTGGTCAGCATTTAAGGTCTTCAGAGGTAGCTCACTTATGTCTCGTCCGAATCGACGGAACTTTTATGTGATGCTCACCCGATTAGTGCGCAGTACCCGATTACTAGCGGATTATTTACCACAAACATACACGTAACATTCAATATATTATTCATTTATGTAGGGGTTGATGATTGAATGTGAAATCGTTGTGTTTGAGATTAACTAAATCTCATACGCAGCAGAAGTTTCTGCGCAGTCCGCCAAATACAATGATTCATTAATTCTCCGATTATCTCAAGAATTCCTTTGTTGTTGATCTCCCGAGTTTTATTTCAATGGCCAAAATAACGTCGTAAAATAATATGCGCAATAGTGGATCCTCGTGGCGGCATCATAAACGAATAGACATTTCGATCTAATGGTTCTATCCACAAACAATATCTAATACGCAGACAGTAAGAGATTGCATGAAGTGTCCTTTGACTGGAATACATGGTCTTATTTCTTGAATGTTTTGCTTCTGTTAATCCTATGGTGCCTTCTAAATGTCAGAAGATTAAACCTGGAGATTACAAATGAGATTTAAAACTGTTTTTCGTATTACCTTGTTGTTTCTTTACAGAACGACGTAATTGATTCCTTCATAAAATTCCGGTTAAAAGCTAATTAAATCTGAAATGTTCATTATTCCATTATTCATCATTATTCCATTTTTATTACGAACGGAGATTTGGTACAAACAAAGTGGTAGTCATGAACTGAAGTCCAAATTGTAAAGAGCGCCTTTATTTTGTGGTGGTTGGAAAAAATTATTATTGTTGTTGTTAATGTTAATAAATGATCATATTGTCTCGGTATGTTCCTTACTGACCAAGAATGAATACTTTCAACTCCATAACCTTTGCTCTTACCTCAATTGGCAGATACGTAAAGCTTTTAAAACCCCTGACGTAAGCAATGAATAGTATCATCAGAAAAATAATAGTTTGGTAATATCAATTAAGACTTTCGTAAGATTCATTCATCCTGAAAAAGTACAAGGTGAATTGAAGTATTTATTGTTCAAAAGAAACATTTGATGGAAAATAGAAACCCATTTTAACTTTAATAAAAATCAATGAATTCTTTTACTTTATGGAGGCAGTGATGCAGAAGGTAACTTTTAACCTCGGATTTGGAGAGATTCAATTTAATAATATTTTGTGAGCCTTCGGCGAGGGAATTACATAGAACGATTCCCGAATGATATGGTCGTCTTTGGCAAAGTGTGATTGACACTCTAGGACGATGAATACCTTAAATGCCTTATATAAAATGTGTTTGGAATATTAATGGAGATGGATGTGTGGAGCAGTGTGGTCGTCGGAATGAAGAGTGATCGCTGTTCCGCCGGATCTGCTTGAGCCGTCCATGTTCTTCACGCGCTGTTCCGCATATTAAGTGTTCGGCGTAGGAACAGACTACGAAAGAGACAACCCGGTCCCCGGCGTTCGTTTTGCCATCACGAGCCGTAACTGCTATTTGTTCCAGTGGACAGAAGGACACATTTTTTTCAGCGTCTCGCATGATGATCAGAGGCAACGTGACATGTAGGTCGGAAGAAAACCCAGAGAACATTAGGGACGCGTTATACGCCCGGTTTCTGATGGCTCTCTCTCACGGAAAATTACGGATCACTTTGTCACTTAGTCTGAGGATACCAATTTAAATGATTATTATTATTATTATTATTATTATTATATCATCGAGGTTTTAAGGCTCGTCAAAGTCTAGAACATAGAGCCCTCTATTGAAATAGATATTATATATAAATTAAATTACATTTATTGACGACGATACACAACTATTTCACCTGTCCAATTAAAAAGTCACAATTCGTGTAGTTCGGAGTAGTAATTCAGAACTTAGTTTAGTAGTAGTATACAGGACTTGCGACCCCTGGCGATGGAGACAGTCACAGCATAACCGTTCACTCGAACTGAGACAAAATGATTGACAAAACAAAATAAATACTCTTGTCATTAATAATAATGCAATAATCTACTTATAATAATAATTCTACTACAATTAACGTACTTTATGTATTCTAATCAAATAAATAATGGGGGACTTATGACCTTATATGGACGAATATTGGATACACTTTTTGTGATAAAAACTCGTCCATAAAAGGTCGGAAGTCCTGCATTATTTAATTAATTAATTATCATTGCTACCTAATTACTATCAATGGTTTATTAACGATAATTAATTTTGTGGAAAAGTTTTTATTGCAAAGATTTTGTTCCCGGAGAGTAACTTAGTTTATTGTCCTCCGCGTGGTCTTACTCAGTTTGTATCTGCTTTGTGACAAAGTTTGTTTGTTTGTTTATTTATTTATTTGGAAGAAGCCGGTCGTAAAATTCGACAGAGGAACACTCATTATAGAGTACGACCGAGAAGAAAAACTGGAGTGGGGGCCCTTGTTGCGACAGTTGAGGGCAACAGGACAGTCCCTAAATCTAAATCAGTTTCCTTGATTCACGAAAAGGTATGAATTTCTGGGTACCCATTTGGAGACGGCTCCGACTATCTTTCAGACTGACACTCAATTAGTAATAGTAATAATAATAATAATAATTCAACTTCATTGTCGTTGTTCAACTTCAACAGCGTTCCGGTTTTGTTTATAAATTTCAAACCTCAAAGTCTTATTTAAGTTTAATCTAATTTAAAATGCACATACTGTACCTTTCTGCAGTATATCAATATTGCTTGGAGGATTTATCTAGAAAGTATAATTTGGTTTTTTTCCCATTCAATTTGTCTGAAGAAATTTTCTGAAAGTCTGTACTTTTTTTTGAAGTAAAACCCATATAGTTTCTATATCTGAAATAATGACTATGCTCACATGGGACTCAAATGTTAATTTCTTTGACGAAACACCCATCTTGCATAGCAATTACTTTTCGTCTAGAACTGTGGCAAAGTATTTGTTCTAATAAATGGACCTTGTCGTAGATGAAGCAACGGCACATTCCGTGGACGATGCCACTATGTTGCGGTCACTTATTCCGAAACCTCAATAAGTGCCAAGTATTTCATAAGACTTTCACTGGAAGCTTCCTACACCACGGCGATCTCCATCAGAACGACTTGTTCCTTTTCTTACGGATCAGTTGCAATCTTATTCATCTTTATAATAATAATAAATTATTTGTCAAAAAGCAGTACCAACTGTGTATGACCACGTGGAGGACAATCAACTAATTTACTCTCCGGAAGCAAGCAAGGGGCCATCCTATCTATTCCGATCAAGGACCCTAAGGCAGAGGCGGATACAAAAATTTCAGCAAAAGTTCCTAGATAAGAATAAAAAGAATATCAACTTGTTTGTAGTTAACAAAACAAAGTTATTTCAGGAGTAAGTATTATTATCAAACTATAGATTATTCAAAAATATTGTTTATAAAATAAATCATAATTCTAGATAAATTATTACAATAGACCGCCGACCCTAGGGAAAGCAAGGAGAAAAACCCGAGGTTTTGACATAATTCATCTTGAATTTAGATATATATTAATAGTTACGAATTATAAACAATATTTTTGCGAATAATCTATTTTTCGATAATAGTTCGTGCACGTGTCAGACAATTCTTATTTTTCTCTTAGGAGTGAGCTGAAATGTTATATCCGCCTTCGTACTTTACTTGCTTCCGGGGAGTAAGATTTATTGTCCTCCGCGTTATGTGCAGTTTGCAACGCTTTTTCACAGTAAATTTATTTATTTATTGTTTCTTGATTTACTGCAAGGTTTCATTGAGGAAATTTCAAGCATTTCTACGTTTGCCATCACCGCTTTGTGCGTCTGGACTGTTGAGGGAAACCTCTGGAGTTATATAAATCCTACAAGATCCAGTTGAAAGGGACATCCATGATGCGTCTGGACGAGCGATGAGGGCGTGGGGAGACTCGAGTATTATAGTCCTCGCAACGAAAGAAAAGTAACGAGATGTAACCAATGGAACGAAAGCGCGGTGTTGCCATATCTACTGCGGGGGTTAACCTAGCGTAGCTCCAACCATTCCAGACGGCATGCCACGGCACCCACACAAAAACTGCTCTCAACCGTTGTAAAGCAAACTTCAGTCTAAGTTCTTTCAGCCAAAAGTTAGAGATCAAGCCGTCATTGTTGGTATATTAATTGCTGCCGGTTCTAGGAATCGGCTGATGTATACATGCACATGTAAACTCACTAAGATTCTGCCGACACGAGTAAAAGCGAGAGGAACACTCGGCAATCTCGCAATAGTGACATTGGCTCCTCGACTTTCACGTGGTCTTTAGACTCCTCCCTCATTACTTTTCTTTCGTTGCGATCACTGTAGGACTTATTCTCGTGGTTGGCTTGCTAGCCATACCGTCGCAGCCCTTGCCATCTCACCTAATTAGGTCAAACAGACTTTTCTCGGCGCTCAGTTATTGTAGGTTCTAAGGAGTCCTCATTCCAGTGTATAGGATTTCCACTAGAGGACCCAGTTTCTTGTAATTCAACGAGCAGGATGCACTAATGAGGAGGGTGCAGTTTGCGAAAGACAAATTTTCCTTTTTAGAAAGAGAAGAATTTTACGGAGTATAAAATTGACTTGGGGAGTGCATGCAAACAGTAGTGGATCTAGACCGTAATCAAGGGGGGTGCTAACCGGAGAGCATTTTTGTTTAAAAGTTATGGTTTTACTACACAAATTTTATAATATTACCTTTAAATAAAATGCACGCATCACATAAATAATTAACAAGTAAGAATCGGGTATTATTACAAACAATAACAATTATGTATTAAAATTATTAAAATTGTGTTATTAATTTTATTAATCTGGCATTATTAATAACGATAACAGTTATAACTAATAGGAATTATCAATCTGTTAACACTTTTACAAAGTATGTCATTTATCAACTTCAATTTTGTGTGTCAAGAGTCCAAGGGGGGGTGGCTATAGCCCCCTTAGCCCCCTCCCCCTCCCCTCACAGATCCGCCTCTTCTATTTACTAGTTAGTTTGTCCAGATTTAAATAACACCAGATAGAAACAAGTGTATTTTGAATTCGGCATGGATTATTTGACATGTTACAGCTGTTTCAATGGAGAACCTGGACCTAACCCGAGACCGGTTACGGTGTCACCATTTAAATACTTTTTGGTTTCCACTCCTATGCCTGAAATAGAACAAAAAATTCTTATAACATTTTAAACTAATATTTTAAATGTCACATTAAATATGGTCCACACTTTTTCAAAGCTAACTTTGTACAATTATCTTAAAATACGTTTTTTTGTTAACTAAACTTTTAAAATATGATTTCATCGATTTCACAAATGAAATTGAGAAAATTAATTTGAATTTAGTTTTATCAAACTTAGTTGTTTTTTTTAATTTTAAAGAGGTGTGAAATGTAGAAATACTAAATTTTATAACAAACTTTTCTTACAGAATTAATCATTTTTTTCGTCTACATATGTAATTAATACCAAATCAAACAACCCTATTTTTTATGAACAAACATATATTTACTCTAATACAAAAAAAAGAGCAAATTTTCTTATTAGACAACTTTATTTGAAGCAAATGTTCCTATGAGGCAAAATTTGAAGGAAATGTTCTTATTAGACAACTTGAGAGCAATTTGCCCATAAGTTGTCAATTGGCCTAAAGATGATCCACAAGGAGGATTGATACATTGTGTATGTTTTTTATTTATTTGTGTTTTAGAGTAAATATATCTATTCATAAAAAATAGGGTCGTTAGATTTAGTACAAATTTTTCGTTTATTATTATTATTATTATTATTATTATTATTATTATTATTATTATTATTTCGATTCCGGTCGAAGAAAAATACGTGTAATAAATCTGTTCTCGGTTCGAGATCCGAATTCCTGGTTCGAATACAAGATACGAGAACGTTATTGTAAACACAGACCGCATCTGAGTTCAATGTCCGGCGATGTATTGTTTTCGTGGTCCCAGACAACAGTTTCTTCGCGACGGCGTTGCAGCGTTCGGTCTATCGCGCTTTAAGAGGATGCTTGACGTGCAGCAGCAGTGGCCGGGCGTCGTCGCTGCGAACGTCTGGCGCAGCCGCTTGTGAGAGTATGCGCCTCACTTAGACTCGCGTCCGTGCCCTCACTCTATCCACCCCTCAGCATCACATACACGAGGCGTCTCGCTCCTCGCAGGTCGTCCGTGTTCGCACCCTGTTAATGAGGTTCCTTTGTGTAGCCATGTCATTGCTCTTGCTTCTTTGGATTTTTGTGTTTCTTTCTTCGCTCCAGATTGCTTTTCACATCTAACTCTATTTTCCTTTGCCCGGATTCTTTGGACTCTTGCTTGTTATACAGATAGGCCCTTATAATGCTGTTACTAATGATTAGCATAATTTCCCCCCGTATTTAAAAGAACGTTTTGTGATATGATTTACTTTGGCTATCCTTTTTTAGTCCAGCAATGGTCTATATATTTCTAATTAAATAAATAATTAAAAACTAACGACGTTTTATGGACGAATAATATTTATATTATAATTCATCCAATGCTTTGAATTCAAGTATCATCTATAACCATATTCATTTCTAGCATTGTTTAAAAACTTTCTATCCATATCAACTTGTCTAGTGGTACAAATTCTGTTATTATTAACGTCCATTATATAATCTGATTAAATAAATAATTATAAACTTACGGAATAATATAAATATTATCCTTCCATAAAAGGTCGTACGTTTTGAATTATTTAATTAGATTATATAATGGACGTTAATAGGAGTAGTCTATAACCTTCGTGCGTGTTTCATCCTGGGTTTTAATTAAAAAAATCACCCGTTTATCATCTTACAGTGATGAATTAGTTGTAATGTATATATCATAATTTTTTCAATTTTCAAAATATATATCTAACTATTAAAAGTATAAGCAAGGGAACAAAATATGATTCAGTTTGTAATATTAACAACTTCCGTTACAGCTCCTTAAGAATTTGCCCTTTTGTTTTAAGAATTACGAATTTGATTGAAATATATGTTGCCTATAGTGTGAGAGATACTACTTGCGTAATTCTGTATCAACAATATATAGAAGTTAGGTGGAGCTATCTGACCATTAATTCATTTTCTTCATTATTAGATCCGTTGCTGTTTTTATTTTGTCATTCATAATTCCCACGTATATGATGTAAAATGATTTCCGATATACAAGGTTAGCCAGAAAAGTAATGAGACTGGCAACACTACAAGCGATCTGGCAACGCTGCGCTGTTGTCCTTGATAGTGCACATGTATCAGTTCCCTCCCATAGCTCAGTGCGAGTTTCAACTCCTTCCGTTAACTACGTGATTTTTGTGACTGCGAATAGTGAAGTTGTGTTTTGGTTGTGCGTCAAGCAAAATGGAACAGCGGAATTTGGAGCAACGTTGTGCCATTAAATTTTGTGTTAAGCTTGGAGAATCGGCAAGTGTGACGTTTGAAAAGTTAAAACAGGCCTACGAGGAACATTCTTTATCCCGATCTCAAGTTTTTCGCTGGCACAAATCATTTTTGGAAGGCCGAGAACACGTTGAAGATGAACACCGTTCAGGGAGACCTTCAACTTCGAAAACTGATGAAAACATTGATCGTGTGAACACTCTTGTGAGATCAGACCGTTGTTTAACATTAAGAATGTTGAGTGAACAATTAAATTTGAACAGATTTACCGTTCATCAAATTTTGAGTGAACATTTGCACATGCGAAAGGTCTGTGCCAAAATGGTGCCGAAAAAACTCACAATTCAGCAGATGGACAATCGAAAAAACAAGTGTCTTGATCTTCTTGACAGAATCGCTAATTAGCAAGATTTCTTTAGTCGTGTGATCACAGGTGATGAATCATGGATTTTTGAATACGATCCTGAGACCAAGAGGCAAAGTGAGGAGTGGCACACTGCAAACTCTCCTCGACCAAAGAAAGCTCGAATGATCAAATCGAAGATCAAAACAATGCTGATTTGTTTTTTGGACAGAAGGGGAATCGTCCACAAAGAATTTGTTCCTCCAGGACAAACTGTCAACCAAGTTTTTTTATAAAGACGTCCTTGAAAGGCTTAGAAATAGGGTCATTCGCGTGAGACCAGACATTGCAGACAAATGGATGCTCCATCATGACAACGCCCCATGTCACACTGCCCTCTCCGTAACAGAATTTTTGACCTCAAAAAGCATTCCTGTGGTTCCCCAGCCCCCCTATTCACCTGACCTCAGTCCCTGTGACTTTTTCCTTTTTCCTAAACTGAAAAATATCCTCAAAGGTCGTCATTTCGGGACTGTAGAAAACATTCAAAAGAGTGTAACGGACATACTGAAACCCAACCCGTTTGAAGACTTCCAGCGCTGCTACCAACAATGGGAACCACGTCTCCATCGGTGTGTAGCTACCCAAGGGAACTACTTCGAAGGGGATAACATTGATGTTTGAAAAAAATAATAACTTTGGTAAATAAAAAATCAGTCTCATTACTATTCTGCCTAACCTCGTATATTATATAGTATTAACTTCAAGGGTTGAGAAAATCAATATTCAAATTTTAGAAATCAGTTATGATGTATAGGTGATTAATTTATCAACTCGACTTTGTTTACAATATTCGTTTATTTAAAATTTGTTTATAAACACGGTAGTTTCCTTTTGCGTCACCTGCAGAGGAAGGTTTAGTTTTGTAATTACTCTATAGCATTTTGATAGCGGTTGATATGTGTATTCTTAATAGAAGTAAATCTCAAAGGAAAGAAAACTATTCGAACAATCTCTAAATTAGGGTTGGAAAAAACCGAGAGTTTTTAATCCCCAGCCCAGTGCGTTTTTTAGTGATTTAAAGGGTTTTTTAGAATTTCATTTTATTTTCTATAGAGAACGTTAATGTTAAAAAATTTCGTTAAAAATATGATTGCGTCGATTAAAAAAATAGACATTGATTGCGTAAATAAAAAAGTATCCATAATGTTAAGGTGAAACCTTAAGTGTAGCATCACGGGATTAGTGTCTTTTTGATAAATATGAATCAAATACAAATATTAACTTCGAGATATAATCACGCGATTCTTTACAACTGGGAAATTCTATTAAAATAAAATATATTTTTTCAGTAAAAACTAAATCACAATTATATAATATAAGGTGAGTTTTATAGTTTTTTAAAATAATTTTTAATTATTTTAAAACCCATGTGAGATTTTTTGAACTGGGGAAAATAGGGTCTATCCTGCTCTAAATAGAGCATTTATGGATTATCTTCATTTCACTGGATATTCCTTGTCATATCACTAAGATTTCATCTTCCTGGAATTTATTGCACATGCGCTCTTCCTCCTATCTGAACTTGAATCTATATGCATGCTTGCTTTCATAAGCTTTATGTATTCCGACAGCTTTTCTATGTGATTTTTATTCCACTTTTCTTTTCTTAGAGCTCTCTCTCCCTCTCTCTTGCTCGTATAACTGAACCGAAATTGAATTCTTTTTGGATGAAAGCCACATTAGAAGGTAACGAGGACAAACCTCGGAGATACCGCGTTCAAAGGTCAAAAGCGACATAGCTTCATCGGGTTTCTCTCCGCAACGTTCAAGTTAACTTAGTTTCCGTTTTTTTAAATTTAAATGGAGATATTAAAGGTTATGTAATGTTATTTTTTTTTAAGGAGAATTAAATTGTTAATTAACTCATGTTCTTTGAAATGATTTTAGTGCGTGATGACAGCAGAAAACCAACAATGAATTTGCCTCAATTAAAAAGTATTTTTTACTTAACATATTTTTGATTAGATCTTGAGCTTGGCTTCATATTCGGAATCGCTTTATAGAAGAGAATGAGATTATTGCTCCATCTTCTCCTCGTGGCCTTTAGGTAATTCATCAATTCAAGCAGATGATGAAAAGAGAGAATGTCCCGCTTCTGTTTAATAAGAAAAAATGTTGTGATAGTTTAATTTTTTTTCATTACAAAATTTTAGCTGGATATCACAAGAAGAAAGATGACATCGCAGCTGTTTTCGTAGCATTGTTCTTCCTGGCACAAAGCCGTGGTTACCGATATAGGGGCAATATATTTACTATGAGTAATCTTTTTATTTCAATATAAGAACAAATGACGGCGACTTTACGTATCATTTCTTTTTTAGCTTGTTGATAATTCCCTTTGTAATAAAAATACTCTTAGGCTTTAGAAAAGCGCATGTATGAAATCCTTTCTGATATTTTTGGATAGTAACATACACATCGAAAAGCAAAATATAAAATCGATTTCTGTGAAGGAAACTGGGTTCTACTTCTAAATACTTTCTTCATCGTAACTCTTAAAATTTTTCATAAAAGAAAACCTTTTTTTTTATTGGAAACGTACGAATGATAAATTAAAAGGCGTTTCTAATAAAACCAATAAAACAATGAGCAACAAAGAAACGCCTTTCAATTGATCATTCTTTGATAATGTTGCTAAAGCTCCACAATTACCAAGGAAACGTACGGTAATACGCTACCACGCAAGGATAAAGAGTTATTATAATTAATTAATAGATACGTTACTAAACTTTTGATATAATAATAAATTTATTGTCAAAAAACGTTACAAAGTTCGTATGACCATGTTGAGGACATCAAAATAATTTTGTCTCCGAAAGCAAGCAAGGGAACAATCCTTCAATTCCGATCAATGGCACTAAGACAGAGGCGGATTGAAAATTTCAGCACACTCCTAAGATTATAATAAAAAGTTAGTGTTAACATACCAACAAATTTGTTTTTTTTTTAAATCTCAACTATTATCGTACTATAGATTATTCCGAATATATTGTTTATGAATCGTAAAATTTATTATTATTAAGACCGAATACAGAAGGCGACGAATTGCAAGAATCGCGATACATCTCATATTGAATCGGAGAAACGAAGTGTTCTTGGACGATACTCAAAAATGAATATTGACTTTGGCTTAAGATAGGGAGATAACTTTTTACGAATGAGGTACTTCACATTCATTTTCTTTTCTTTGTACGGACCCCGCATTCAATTTGCTTTCCTTACGCGTCAAGCGTATTATTCAGGATTATCGTGGTGAGCACGTATTATCTTGTAAAATTGCTCTGATTTCATACTAAATTACCTTTGAACACCAGCTTCAGTGCTCAGAATATTTATATGAAGATAGTGGCGAAGAGTGGCGGTTAATGGGGCTATAAACCCCCTCCCCCCCGTCCACCAATGGACCTGAACGCACAACAGATAAAATTGAAGTTGATAAATGGCATACTGTGTAAAAGTGTTACCAATTTAATAATTGTTATTATTTATATTTGTTATTATTATTATTATTATTTATAATATAATTTTTATTGTTTTTAATGATATCAAATTGTTAATTAATTTGATGCATTTTATTTAAAGATAATATTTATAAAATTTATGTCGTAAAACTATAATTTTTAAACAGAGATGCTCCCCGGTTAGCACTCCCCCCCTTGATTACGGTATAGATCCGCCATCGTATGAAGATGTATTCAACTAACAATGAGATTTCAAAGGAATGTGCTCTACTTCAGCTTTTTCTTTCATCACAAAAAGGTGTTGCATAACAATCCTAAAACGTGAAAACCGGATTAAAGTACATCCATGAGAGCTGCTAGTGTTTTCGCAGTGGAACCCCTCTTAATCGATCTGGGATCATTGGTCCTCGGGTTAACCGGCCGTAGAAGAGTTATTTTTGCTCTTTTAGCGTATAATAGCTGACGGGTAGCGACTGAAACATAAATTGTTTAACAGGCCTTTTTCTGAAAGGTCCTGGTAAGTAAAACGGGTTGTGCAATGTGTTAATGTTGTGACGGGTAGCCTTGTGGAGGTGAAGGGAGTTCGCCAGTTTGATTCCGTCTTGCTTCCTGGTCTATTTTTTCTATGAATCAGTATGTTCATGTCTATTTTTCTGTGAATGAATTTTTTCGCATTCATTTATGTTGCAATGGCGTCTGATTTGCTTGTTTATTCATGATAACCTGATGAAATCGAAGGCGTTTTTAGATCGAAAATCCATTTTTTACAGAAACCTTAGATTAACCGGCCAGTGTCTCGGTCCCGAACAGACCAGTTGAGAGGGTTTTTACCGTATTCACATTCTTGGACGAGGCATGTATCATATGTGATCTGCCGAGAATCAGGTCTCATGTGCAAGAAATATACGAGCATTGCAAAGTAGGCGGTGGATAATGTATTCATACCTATAAATAATATATTCATTTTTTTCACATGACAAATAAATCATGAGTTATTGATAATTTTATGTAGGATTTATAAACTATACTCGACATAAAGGGAAACGCACTGTGCTTATTAGTTTATTGAATATTAGGCTCAGTAAATTACTTTGTCTAAAACATGGTCACCGGCAGTTTGTAACAGCTCTCTTGACAATAAATTATTAATTAATTTTTGATAGTAACTGGCTAGATGTTGCTACAGAGATTGTACTACACAGTGTGCCCAATGCTTAGCTTCGCTAACGTCCAGAAGAGTAATGATATTTGTACCTCGCGTTGTGTTGGCAGAACATTCGAATTTCTGAAAACTTTAAATCCATTGCCAACCTCGGACGCCAATTCAATTTCATGCTCTTGTGGTGCTATTGTGTTCTTTCTGCATCGAGCGTGTGGAACGAATATTACCTTGTGTCTTTGTTGTGTTATTAATTTGTATATCTTTACATCAAATAGTCGCTTTTGCGACTACTATAAATGCTTATTATAACTTGAATTCGTAGAAGTTGGCAATTCGTTTTAGGCAGCCATATTGCATAGTTTTAGGCAAAGTTGCATGGCTTGTAGTATATTTATTTCCGAAAGAAATTTCCTAGTAAATTGGAATGATCTCGCCCCGTTAAGGAGTTTCTGCGTTGCCTATGAGAGAGAATAATTAAATACTCTTCTTCAGCTCTTCCAATTAGTGGAACATCTACAAAGCGCGTGGGAGTTGCAGCGGAGCGTAGAGGGAAAAGCAACCCTCTGAGGCGAGACATTCCTGCGCTCTCCATGCCAGCCCTCGCATTCTCTTCTTATAGTTCGCGAACGTAGCTCATTGCAACAGGTGCATCGAAACCCACAAAATATCACTCAGTTCAGTGGATTTTTCTTGTTTTTCTTCACGCGGAATTTATTATTTTTTAGTAAAACCGTCAGTTGAAAGGACACTGGGAGTGCGGTCGTACAAAGCTGCATATCGTGTGTATTCGGTGGTCAGTCGAGAGTAATGTAATTGTTCTAGCTCTGTTTTTTTTCGAGATTTACTATCCGAATTAGAACGAGTTTCCATTCACTGAATCTTTGTGGTTCTACATTCCTGCGTCTTTTCGGAACTGCAAATAACGTAGTGTATGTACGTAGATTTCAATAATAAGCGAAGTAATTGACTATTGGTATTCCACACTATCAGAAAAGTGCCTCTGAGTTGACAGTTTCGTCATATAGAGTGGACACCAGTGCCGTCGCATTTGGCACATATGCGGTTGACTGTCAAGAGTTCGCAGCTTGTCGACTGGGACTGGTTGAATGACGTGAGGGTCTGGGTTCATGACAAGATACGAGGTGGGTGTCCTGTCCATCGATATATGCCAATAGGGAAGTGCGGCATCTCTACGGACGTGCATGGCGCATTGGATGACAGGTGTATAGAGATCACGTATTCGACGCAGGAGTGTCTGGAACAGGATGCATCCGACAGGTGTGATGACGAGCCACTCGCTGCATATGGAGACAAGACCCGCTATCGTACTTTTTCTGGAACACTAGGCGGCGGAAAGTGGTAAGAAAGCAAGATATTACATTAGAGATTTTAATGTGATGTGATATGTATTAAGTAAATTTAATCTTTGAACATCCCATCCTTCCCCGGGTTTTTCTCCGATTTTCTCCTTCTTGTAGTGCCGAGGCCTAGTAATTGCGCGCACCCTTCGGGCACCTTGTGAGACCCTTTGACTTGAAACTTTGAATAGAATCATATATACCGGGAGATCAAGCCAAAAAGGACTCTCCAAAACCATATGTTTATCAGAAACCATTTATGTCTATGGTATCAATGACGAGACACCTCGTCCCCTAAGTTTTTTTATCGTGGTATTTTAACTGTGAGTTAAAATGTCTTATATCAAATGGAAATATACAATTTTATTAATAATGGATACTTTGAAGCATATTGATTTTTATATGGATATCAATAAATTGAAAAATGTGTGAAGTTTCTCCTATGTTTTTATTTAAAATAATTAAAGCTAAAGCTTTTTTTTACTAACAGTCAGCATCTCCAGACTATATTTAAAAAAACATTTTTCTTATTTTGTCATTTGGCGAAAGTTTCTTCTGAACAAAGAGGTTGAAGATGCTATGTCAGCGAAAAAGCTTTCACTTTAATTNTGGTAAAACTTGATATTAATTTTTAAATTAATAATTTTGATAAATACACTTGCAATGTATTCAAATGAAGAATTTATACTTACTTAATGACTGTGTAATTTGTTGCTTTAATTCAACCATAATAATGTACTTGAGTCTGTACGCCAAGAAAATAATGATGAAAAGTGTATTTATGTTTCTGCAATTTTTTTCCGCTTAGTTTTAAGTTCGGAAAAGGTAATACTACTATACAAGTAATTATGCATACAAGTATAACATGAATCACGAGGTACAGTTCTTGCATAGGTATGAAGACATATATAGTTTCTAATATTTATTTTGTAGACGTGTTGTGAGTAATGAACTAGCATTGAAGGTGAGCTGCTTTGAATTAGACTAAATAAATCCCTTGCTATTTATCACGAAAGATAATTTTGTGAATCTGATGTATATTTTAACTCTGAGGAAACCGTGTACTTTCTGAATTAAAACATTGATTCCAAAGAAGGTTCCTAACTGCATGGATATCAATGCAAATACAGGAAAAGAATAATGCAACGCATACCTCGTAATCCACATCCAGCATTTGATATATTTGGACAAAGTTACATCAATGTAACCTACTTTTCAACTGCTCGTTGCATTTCATATTTTGTGTGTAACTAGTAGAGTTAATTCTGGATAGGTTACATTAGAGAAAAAAAACATAATTGAGAAATGTTTGTAGATCATACGAATGTTTCGTGCTACGGCATTAATTTTACTTAAACTATTTGTTTTATTAGTGAAGATTTGAATTATGTTTTTTTGCTATAGTTATTTCTCCATTCTGTATATTTCGAGAGATAAATAGAATGTCTACTTTTGGTGCCACTTTCGTTCATGTTAGTTTTGAATAATGTTTTTTGATTGAGTAAACTTTTGAATAAGAAGCAAGCGAAGAGTTCGATGGCTTGGCATCGTCAGCATTCCAGCGTAAACTGTTGGCGGGTCACTCTCTTCTTTTATACTTTGTCACTATTAAAAGGTCATTGTGATGATTCCCAGTTGAGAGCGGCAACGAGTTGAAATACTACCGAGCTTTCGGACGCAGGCGCCGGATGGCCTTCATTTGATTTTCTTCTTGCAGCACTGAAAGAATATGTGATATGAAGATATTTATCCATACTGCCATACTAATATGTAAATGCGTAATGCGAAAGCCTGTCTGTCTGTTACCTAATTACGACTAAACCACGGAACCGATCGTGATGAAATTTAGCTAGGAGATAGTTAAGATGTCCAGGCTAACTTTTATTTTTTAAATGTATAAAAAGAAAGATAAATTAATTTGAAGATAATTGTCCATGAAATCAGGGGGAAACCATATTCACGTACGCTACCTAAACGGTTAAAGATATGACAACTACGAGTGGCAATATTGTTCACCTGGAAGAGTTCTACAAGAAAGTCCGCGACAACATGTCTATTTTATAAGGTTAATTTAAATTATCGAAAGAAAAACTTTATGAAAAATAGATGTGTTGAAATAATTAAATTTAAGTGAGGAATTTAAGAAGGACAAAATCAGTCTTCAACAAACTGAGTGAGCTCTTTGTTTTGTACATTTAACAAAGATAAAAAAATCTGTAAATCGTCAAGTTTGAACGAATGGTTTATATTTTATAAGCGTTTTAATGAAATGGTGCAACCGCGCTGCCGCAGTGGTATCTTGCATTGGAAGCAAAAATTCGACCTGCCTGCCTTCCTGTGAGAGAGTTAGTTGGTCTAACGAGTAAAAAAAAAAAATTCAGGCAACGCCGGGTAATCAGCTTGTTGAATCATATATTAAAAAATACAAAATTTGAACAAAACTGCCTTTTTGTCAAAACTGTCGAAATTTGACATTCTAGTCATTTCTTTCAATATGTAGTGGCTAGCACAAACAGAAAATTGAATTTACACCTTGGACAATCTATTCTTGACTGATGAACTAGGCGGCTCACTGTGCTTCACATGTCTACAAAGCTTTTATAGGACTAAATAATTAATTTTATATTAAAACCTAATTAAAAAAAATTAAATTCTACATAACTAATCGCTTTGCAAGAAATAAGATAAATGACATTTAATGTTGCATAATTGAGATTTAAAAATTGTTGTTTAGGTTTTTATAATGAATAGAATAGCGTCTAAAATACAAAATAATCATTTAAATTTCACAAATTCTTATTATTTACTCGTGTGTTTCCTTATTGAAGTACTTAAATTAATTATAATGAAGCTGATTCTTTCCGTGAATACACGGAAACAATACATGTCACGATATTCTTTGTCAGGTAATACACAAATAGTACAGTATCCTTGTAACATGTCACGAATGAAATCATATAAGTATCCGAACGGCATCCTAATGATATGTTACAAGGACTCGGATTTACGACTTCGTCAAGTGATACATTAAAATATTAGTGTCGAAACGGGATTGAAATATATTTTCAAGTCTGAAAAAGGTTGTTAAAAGTTGATAATTAAAAAAATTAACTATGACGGACGTAAACAGCACAACTCCTGCAAAAAACCCTCGCTCGAACCCACTTAGTTAATAATTTATATTTATTGTGAATGAGTATTATGTGCAAAAATAATAGTTGATTTAGTCACAAAATCTTTAATGTACGCGTAAAGTAAGGAGAAAACCAAGGTAAACTAGGGTGGAAATATTAAAATTTTATGAAGCAATCCGTGGTAATTATTATTCCCAACATCTTAGGTTCCGTTATTATTATTAAATACGAATCTAATTTTCATGTTCTGTAAAAGCCCTCTTTAAGTGCCCATATTATGATTTATGTGTCTATAGCCAGGATCTACTGTTTCAGATTGATAATGTCTTTTCCTTTGTAAGAAGAAAATTGACTGGTGAAATGATTTATTTGCAATTGTGAGCATTATAAACTAAACAATAAGAAGTTGAAATTATTCAGCAGTTGAATGACTAAATTAGATTGCACCAATTTACTTCCGGAATCTTCATCATGACACAAGTATTATCGCTGAATCTATACTCGATTATCACTGAAACTCTACCCTATTATCACTGAAACTCTACCCTATTATCACTGAAACTCTACCCTATTATCACTGAAACTCTACCCTATTATCACTGAAACTCTACCCTATTATCACTGAAACTCTACCCTATTATCACTGAAACTCTACCCTATTATCACTGAAACTCTACCCTATTATCACTGAAACTCTACCCTATTATCACTGAAACTCTACCCTATTATCACTGAAACTCTACCCTATTATCACTGAAACTCTACCCTATTATCACTGAAACTCTACCCTATTATCACTGAAACTCTACCCTATTATCACTGAAACTCTACCCTATTATCACTGAAACTCTACCCTATTATCACTGAAACTCTACCCTATTATCACTGAAACTCTACCCTATTATCACTGAAACTCTACCCTATTATCACTGAAACTCTACCCTATTATCACTGAAACTCTACCCTATTATCACTGAAACTCTACCCTATTATCACTGAAACTCTACCCTATTATCACTGAAACTCTACCCTATTATCACTGAAACTCTACCCTATTATCACTGAAACTCTACCCTATTATCACTGAAACTCTACCCTATTATCACTGAAACTCTACCCTATTATCACTGAAACTCTACCCTATTATCACTGAAACTCTACCCTATTATCACTGAAACTCTACCCTATTATCACTGAAACTCTACCCTATTGTCACTGAAACTCTACCCTATTGTCACTGAAACTCTACCCTATTGTCACTGAAACTCTACCCTATTGTCACTGAAACTCTACCCTATTGTCACTGAAACTCTACCCTATTGTCACTGAAACTCTACTCTATTGTCACTGAAACTCTACTCTGTTGTCACTGAAACTCTACTCTGTTGTCACTGAAACTCTACTCTGTTGTCACTGAAACTCTACTCTGTTGTCACTGTAACTCTACTCTGTTGTCACTGTAACTACTCTGTTGTCACTGAAACTCTACTCTGTTGTCACTGAAACTCTACTCTGTTGTCACTGAAACTCTACTCTGTTGTCACTGAAACT